>OX463755.1:1846184-2303108 GCA_949824845.1 Rhingia rostrata | reverse complement strand
TTTCGCTGTCGTTGCCAATATGGTGCGTTGTACCTTACAGCGGAATTTTGTTCGTTATCACTGTTAAGCAGTCTGCGGAAGTGGTTCTTTCATATCCTCAACATCGACTATGTCTCTACTATAATATTTCCTTGTTCATCTCGGCAGGATTCTGATCATGCCTTATGTTTTACATCGTTCCTGGATCGTGCGCTTATTCCTCTCTTCTTCTCTGCCTAAAGCGCTAAATGGCAGCTCTCGTCTTCACCTGCAGCTTATCCTTGTTGGCCTCGTTCATTTCTGCGAGCATCTGTTGGCAGTCCTACTCAAGGCAGTCCTACTCAAGGCAGTGCTACCAAGGGTTTCTTGCTGGTGGTTGCGGCTGTTATAATTGCTTTGTTGGGATCGTTGCCATTGTTCTTCGATATTCGATGCTGGTGTTCTGGTGTTAATAGAAAGGTAGTGGGATACGCGTTGCGCTAAGGCTTTGGAATTCTCTTGCGATTGCAGTCTTTAGACATTTTATTTGTCTACAGTATTTCTGGATTGTTTTATCGTGGCGGATAACCGCATTCTTACCTTCGCTGCAACAAGGTAGTGGTCTGAGTCGATGTTAGCCCATCGGAATAGTCGGACATCCAAAGTACTGGATGTTTGCATTCCTGTGTATGAATTATAGCAGTTTATAATTTTCTGCATCTGTTAAGATTAAGGCTAGAACATGTTACTGTTATTTATTTAAAAAAGACTCCATCTACATTGAATTTCTATATCTGAACATCTTCTCTTTGAATAAAAACTATCTGCTGAAAGCCGTTTTATAATTATAAAAGTAAAATAGCGTATTACGAAAGTCTGACAAACATCCAACAGTATAAAACATTTATGCGAAGCTTCTCAAATTTGTCTTTTAGAATCGGCGTCAAACTGTGGGTTATAGTGATTGAAAAAGCTTGGTGTGAGTCCCTTTTTGGAGCTTAAATACAAGATATTTCATTTTAGAGTGGTTCTCAACATTTATTAAGGGTAAATGTATGATTGCTGTCATTCAAAATCACTTCCAACCCCACTTTAAGCATCGATCTGACTCATTTCACTTTTGCCAAACCCCGAAGTCTCTTAACCCATCTTGATAAAAGGTGATCATCTCGTTAATATTCCATTACGAAATTGATCACTTTCCACGTAAAATGTGAAATGTTTTCAAAATATCGAATATAAATACTCATACCTCTGCCAGAATGAAAACAAATTACATAATAGGCGAATACGGCTGTGAAAACTGGGCCATTTGAGTCCAGTATTTATTCTATTCGATACCACAAAGTGTATTCTAGATACCAGCTAAACGCATTTCACAGTGCATGTTCTGATAACAAAAGGACCAACGCCATTACCAACTGTTTAACTAAATCGAATAGTACACCCATTACCATAGAAATGGAAATAATTCAATCCAAATATGCATAGTGCCAATGCAAACACGATCCTGTCGAACCTCTGAATGCATTAGAATGTAGGAAACACCATTCGGAGATTTCACCAGACAAACAGAGAAACTATTAGTGCGGAGGTAAATTAATTAAAAGGTTCCCGAAGAGATAAGAAACTGAAATAAATCACACATTCTAGCCGCAGCACATCAGGTACGGCCAACTGGTGGAAAACTCTTACCTGAAGGTAGAGGCGGGCAGTGAAAATTAGTTGGCATGTCCAAACAAATAAGAAAATTACCCGCCGCCGACGAAGACAACGACGACCCGACGGACGACAATGAACATATTGAGATGTTGCGCCTGCTCTGCCCCAATAGAAGAGACGCGAGGAAAGGCGACTACACATATATGGAGCTACACTGCACGATGACTATCGCTGTGGATGGATGTGGTCAGCTCTTCTGTAGTTAGTCAGTCATCGCGAAGCCTGATCGTGTTCGATCGGTTCGGTGACGCTATATCTGGACCCGAAATCTAAATAACTCTTCTGCGGTCAGTTGTGGACGCGCGCGTTCAGCGCTGGATTCCGCAGCCATCCGATTCATCCGAGGGCAATTTGTCGTCAAATCCATTATACCATACGCGAGGTGATTGGATACGAATTTTTATTAAGGAGCGCACACCAATACCGAAACGGACACTGCCTCGGCATGGGCCCTCATTCAAAATGAATCCGATGTTAGCAACTGATAATGTCAACTAAAAGGTCCATTCATCTTCGCATGTGCAGATTGCAGATTGCTGCGGCGATATGAAGAGGAGTATTTGTTTTAAACTGCATTTGCTAAATTGCTTCAATTGGATGGTAGATATATGTGTAAATGTATGTGGTGATGTTGATGGTGAGTCAGGAGAATGCAGAGTTATGGAGTATAGGTACCCACAAGAGTTCATTTGTATAGCATTGCGTCGATTTAGATCTTAACAAGATGCAGATAGATATATTCTAATCAGCCCTTAGGGGAAGAATGTCGTTATATCGTGTTGTTTTCATTTTGTCTGTAAATTGTTAGCACCTTGTTGGTAATGAAAAACATTTTTACTAAACTCTTTTCTAAGCCAAGGATGTTTTATGCGGCATTTAAAAGCAGTACAAATATTTGCGTATTGAATAAGCTGAATTTGCATAAATAATTGCTTATCAACTAATGTTAATTCAAATCCAATATAATCGAAAGAGTTGATGTGGAAACTGGTACAATAGAATGTATGACATCCTTGTTAAAGACTAAAAATTGGACGGGAATTCTCATAGAGCCGGCTAAACACACGCAGTTTTAACTGTCCGGTTTGTCTGTTCAGGCCGCCTGCGCAGTTATAACTGAACGTGTGTAAAGTTGTCAGTTTTCTTGGCCTTAGCAGGCGGTCGGAGAAGAATCGAAAATTCAATCGTTTTGTCTGTTCAGTCCGCCTGTTGTTAAAAAAACGAGGCGTGTGCAGCATCAGACATTCAGGCCGTCAGTTTAAAGTGAAATTTACATGTGTGGAGACGGTTTTCGTAATATGGCTAAACAGTGTCTCGAAGAATTCATAGACATATATCGTAGTGAATCTTGTTTGTGGAAAGTAAAGAGCAAGGAACATCACGAACGTGGGAAAAAAAAGGCCGCATATGTGAAATTAGTGGAAACATTAAAAAAAATTCGTTTTGTAGAACTTGGTAAATAGTATCACAAGTTTCAGGCACATAGACTCTGAGGCGTTATTACTGTTAAAAATTTAAGGTCTTCATAGCTTTTTCCTGTAGCCAGAAATCTAAAAGTTGCAGTAAGTCTTTCGTGCGGTGGATTTTCCATTCTCATCACAGTATCTTTTTTTTTCTATTACTGGTGCAACCAACCAAAGGAGCTTGAAATAAATACATTTTCTCATCCATACGTAAATAATTATGCCAGTCTTTAGGGGCAACCCTAATTTTTTAACCACTCCTTACATTTTACGATTTTTTTTTTGCTTAGAACTATTTATCGCTAACAATAAGCGCACTATGGCAAGAGCGTCATCCCTAGATACCATGTTTATCGAACAACAAAAACACACAAACTGATTGGGCTCACATATTTACCGGAGCGTGTGAATGCGCTATGGCGGTCCGGTAAAAAAAACGTATTTTACCTGTTTTATCAACGGCAAAAAAGGAATAAGAAAACACCAGACGATCAACAAAATATGAAAATAGATGCCAGGATATTGAAATGTACAATATTTCAAATCCTAGCATACAAGACTTTACAGAATCTTCTCGAAATAAACAGTTGTGTGTCACCACTTCTGCTGACTATTAAAGGGGAAAAAGCTTGTGATCTTATGACCTGATAAATAACATACTTTAACTCATCAGAAAACATCGAGTGCGGCAATTAGAGCATCTAATGTCTTCAGTAATATTTCAATGAAAGTCCACAGTTGATTAAATTTTCTTTTCTTAGAAACCAACAAAATTCAAACCTATACCCACTACCTATTTATGGACATTTAAGCGTCATTTATAGGGACAAACTTTTCGCTGCTTCGCATAGCCCTTACCGACACATTTAATGGTCAAAATAAGGAATAAGATAATTCGTCGTGTGATCTCTTCTCTTGGTAAAATCCAATTAGCCAACACTAGGGGCACAGTTTTCAATAGGTCTTCACAGCCTCTAGAATATTCCTACCTTATTAATATTAATGGTGCATTTGACCGAGTCAACCGCGAATGGATCTGGAAATCTTTAGATATGAGAGAGGGTTTCCCCCGAAGATTTTGCACTTATAAATGAGTCCTATCACGCCACAAGTGGTTTCGTTCTACATAATGGACAGCTTTACGACTCTTTCGTAGTGCGACAGGGACAAGACAGGGGGATATTCTGTCGCCAATCTTGTTGTTACTGGCGATAGATAATGCACTGACAGCCACCGTGGGTACAACTGAGAGACATGGTATCCAATGGAGACCATTTGAGAAGCTAAGCCACCTGGAATATGCCGACAATATCAGCTTCTTGGCAAGTACCAACAGCGATATGAACGAGGTGTGCCAATCACTGCAAGTGAATGGAAAGATGTCTCTGTCTTAACATCAATTGCAACAAGACCAAAATTATGCACACTTGCCGCTCAGAACATTATCCGATTATTTTGAGGCAGACGCCCATTGAGGAGGTCAAACAATTTAACTATCTAGGCAGTTTTGTATAGTCCAATGGAGGAACGAATCTGCGCTTTGGAATGTTGTCTGCAGTATGGAACTCCAGACAAATATCCCTACTCACCTGCGTAGCTTGTGAAAGCTGGAAAATATCTACCTCTATTTTGAGAAGATTAGAAACATATGTAACACCGCTGCCTGTCGATACATTCTTAAGATTCGATGGCCGCGAACTATATCGAACAAAGGATTTTGTCGCAAAAGCTTTCGAATGACGAAGTTATGCAGTGAAACTGGCTCTGGATTGGCCACACGCTGAAGAGACCAAACGAAAACATCGCGAAGCAGTCCTTCGAATGGAATCCTCAGGGTACACGGGGAGTTGGGAGACTAAGAACTTTTTGGAGATCAACAATCGGCGAACAGCAACACAGCGTAAAACGTGGCCACAGCTGAAGTATCTGGCCGGGAATAGAGAAGGATGAAGGAAGTTTGTCACCGCCCTATTCCCCACTGGTGGTTAATGGACTCATATACATAAGGAAACATCACCACAGCGCTTACGAAGCATGTAGAAGCATGCGGCTTAAATGTGGACATTTGAGGTGTTCAGGGAGAATGTCTGCCTCGAATCGTTGTCAGAATAATAGCAGAAATAATATTAAGAATCTAGCTTTTCAATAGTAACAGAAACGTTCTTACAAAACCTTACCAACTCGTAGCGTCTATAAGCCATTTTTCTACTGGATTCGGTTCAAAAATTCTGCCTTGAAATCCATGAAGTCACATCATTTGGTACAGCATTTGTTCATTATTTTCATTGTTCAGTAAAGTAAACCCCAGCAAGTTTCATATTACATATAAGCCTCTGTTTCTCTTAAAGTATGGACGGAAATAAGTTACTCATACCGTATTTAAATTTTTAGTATTTAGTGTAAAAGGAAAATTGTTTTATTATTTGTTAAATGATTTCGTCGTTTCGTTAGATATAACGTTTGTATTAACAAAAAACCACAAGAAATTTTTTTTTAAAATAACCCCACGCCACTGTTTACTGGTTGCAGAAATAGTTGCTGACAATACACTGATCGCGTGACAATCGGCTAATCCGCGACGGGGATGTCGACAATGCTACGGAGCGCATCCGCATTTAGCACTTCGGTATCGGATCGCGATAGGACCGATGCTGAAAAGCAGCGAACGGAATTCTGGTGGCTACATGAGGAGAGTGATTCTACACTTCCTCAGGACTTTGCGGACTTTTAGTCCACTGCTTAGTTAAGACTATAAAATTATGTATAAGGTCTGGGGCGGGGGCGTGTACACCATATTGGCGTACAACATGGTTGATTGCATGCTGCCTTGTGTCCGAAAGACTCGATCAGGATGGTTGGTTTTAAGTAGTATTAAGTAGTTAAGCAGTCCTAAGAAGTCTTAATTTTTTTTTTTTAATCTAGATTAAGCTTTTTATATAAAAACAAAATGTCACACCTCAAAGTTTTTTAATTTTTCTTTGAATATTAAAAATAAGATATATACATATAAAAATAAAAACACGTCATACTTAAGCCGAAAAGCAAAATAAAACTGTTAGATATAAGCTTACAGCGCCCGCAAAGGGCCGATAAGTTAGGTTAAGAAAACATGTTATGTGTAAGTTAGATTTAAGCATTTTTGTCTAGTGGTAAGTAACTATTTTAAGTTAATAAAAATGAATTTAAAAGTAAAAGTATAAACAATACCCTGTTGTAGAGCATTTAAGTATTAAGTGCAGTGTCTCGTATTGATAATCTTTAGTTCGGTAGTAATAGGAATTTATTGGATAAGTGACTGAGACCCGGTAGATTCTTGTGCTAGGTAAATTATCCAGATCGTATTGCAGTATGACAGAAGTTTTACCATGGAATGCCCGAGTATCCTTTCTCTCTCTTTATATTGTATTCCTTACTCTCAGAGCAGTGTTGAAGGCTCTTATAATTGCATAATGCCGACATCCATGGGAGTATGAGTCCTGTACAGCTCGCTGTTCCAGATAAGTTAAAAGAGTTGAAGAAGGGTGCCGTTGAGCTTTGAAAGTACGATTTTGGAAAATGGTTTGGAATGGACTTTTCGCAGCTTAGCTGAAATTCAGTGATATGCTGGACGTCTCAACCTTAGCAACACCAACATAATTTTCACTTGCCCTCAGCTAGCAATTATCTTTTCTGTCCGCGGTTTGGTGGAAATTTTCTGTAGACATTAAGTGGGTCATCAACGGCTGTAATATTTGTACTCAATAAAACAATTTTTCTAATTGTCTCGCCAATATTTATGTGACCTATGTAGCTAATTTTATATCACGAGATTATAAAATCCTTTGTTAGGTAATTTTCCTGTGAACGTTCCAGCTTTTTCCGCAGTTTTGCGTGCAATAAATTTGTTTGGTCAAAAATTTGTAGGACCGTCGTGTTAACGTCTCCGCAACCCACAATTGTCACGAAAAAGCTTATATCAACTCAGTCATTAGGATTCGTCCAAACTGTCGTGCAGGGGTACACGCGCTTACGTGAATGGTTGTGAAAAAAAGCTATCAACTGGATATCAGTTTAAAAAAAAGCGTTAAGTCTTTAAAAAAGTCCTATTAAGTTTATTAAATTTAAGAGAAAAGTAGAATTTTTAGTTAGACCATTTCGTACAGAGTTTTCCAACTCTCAATATGTGCTCAATAGTATACCCCCGCGGATGGATATATCCAAGTCGGTGGGCGAAGCGAACCACTGTTCACCGTTTGTACCTCATTCAACTTGCGCGACATTTATCGCGTGTTGTATCACCCGACACGTCGACAATATTTTCCGCGCACTTAAGATGAAACAAATGTCATAAACACATCCGCGCAGCTATGAACTTTGCCCTCGCAGCGCTGTAGTTCTATGTAAAGTCCGACCGGTGACTCTGTGTCTCCTTATCGAATCGCAGTAATCGCGCCGCAATAAAATGTGCACATGGATAGCCTTTATTACTCCGCTTAGCCCTTGCTGCGAAGTCACAGACATATCACACAATTTTAAATTGTTGCAGTTACAGTGTAGCGCAACTTGCGCCCTTGGACTTGTCAACCAAATGACTCACAAGACCCCTAATTGAATGCTATCGTAATCAATATAAACATGTAAGTTAAATCCTTGTAATTTAGCCCCCTCTCTTCGCCGACGTTGTGTCGTTGCGCAGTTGTCGTCATCATCAAGGCGAACGGATAGTTCGCAAAACAAGAACACCGCACACCGATCGTCGTTCCCATGGTAAGCCCTGCAGCACGCATTTCCAATTTAATACCCGCACGCCAGCAGAGACGCAGACCTGCAGAGGGACCGCGAATGCGCGACTTAATGCGACTTGAAACTGTACAAAGACTTACGGGTATCTAAAGCGCGTTGATATGTGATAGGTCGGACATGCATCCAAGAGCTTATGGCATTCGTATAAAGACATCAAGCCACAGATGTCAGCTGGAGATATGTACTTAGTAGCTGCATCAACGATGGAGATACACTTTCAGCGCCAACACCATTTAGAAGACATTCCGAGGATACCTCTGTGGTGATGTGGTGGACACGCTGCGTCGTGAGTTTGTGTGTGTGTGCCCATTGAACCGGCATCTAATGCGAATGGCCTATGTCGGCGGCTGAAATGCTAAAGGTAAATAAATCAAGCGGCTTCCAACTTTAATCACGATCTCTTAAATTAAATCGTACACATCTCCGCGCTAAGTTACTTGGCGGATCGGATACGGATTGCGGATGGCGGATGGTACATAGTGATGCCGTGATGCCGCATGCTAAGACGACGATGCCTGCCAATGATGATGTTGATGGCTGCTTTGACTGCTTTGAGTATTACGGTGCTCTCGCGCGCTAAAATGACATGCACGTATTCAGCGTGGTCAACAGCCCTAACCGCACCACCATCAACACAGTCTTCGGACTGCAGTGTGTGCTGCAGTTGTCCGATTTAAACGATTTAAATGAAATTAACTCAAGTTTTGCCAAATGCGATTAAAACGTCTCTCTCGTACGCTCATATCTGCAGCATTTCGCATTCACCATATTCAGCAGGCAGTGGTAATTTAATGCAGCTTATACCTACCTCGGTGCGAGAGCAACGAGCAATGGGTATAGGTAATTGCCGTATCGGCATAAAAGCCCAACTCGTCCGTCATGGACTTCCTCGAGCAGTGACCACCGAACCGGCCCCTGTCACTGTTACCCGAGCATCGCGCAAATCAACCCCCGAAAATGAATATAAATCTCCAAATTGGCGGCGATGGCACACACAAATGATTTTCTTTATTGGATTGCGCCGCACCGCTGACAGCGGCCACCCAAGTGAAGTCCACAACCCCAGAGTATCAAATCTCCAAATCATCCAATTCGGCCTTTCAATTTCATTTATATCATCGTAATCAAAACAAAAATTCTGTGAAAACGCACTTAATTAAAAACGGAATTCCAGACAGCCATCCAGCATCAGCATTAGCATCAGAATCACGAGAACGGAACCGCGCAGATAAAATTCCGAATTCCATGAGAGAGTGGACGAGACGTCATATCGACATCGACATTTACGTGGATGTGGACTGCTGGTGGACTGGTGGACATCAGTGGGCTAAATATGCCATGTGATAGCGAGATTATCCGCGATGTTGAAATGTTAAATTGAATCGCAGCGCGGTGGCGGTGGCGGTGGCGGCAGCGGTGCGGCAGCGATCTATAGTCTGGTCAGGGCGATTGCGCGATTGCGAAACCTACTCGCACTGACTGGGGGAGACTGGGCGCGAACAATAATTTGACAGTGGAGTGAAGTGGTGGCTTGCTCCCTAGGCTGCGCCGCACCACACAGCACAGCTTCGGGGATCGGGATTACTCGAACGAGTAATCCGCAGAATAAGTCGAGATTTAAACAGCCCCAATGTTCGCTGAATCGTGTAAGCATGCTGACCTAACTTCATCAATTTTATCCGCGACTCGCGATGCGATATGAGGCGACCGTGAGCCATTGCCGAACCCCCTGTGAAGAGGATTGGCTTTAATTGATTTTGACATGTGACAAATCTTTCACTGGGGACTCGGTGCGGTGCGGTGCGGTGCGGCCGAGGGCGCAGAGGTTGTGTGTGCGCGCGAATAGTGCGAGATCTTGCATCGATCTTTTCTTCGCAGTCGAATTGATCGGATCAGGATCGCAATCGTGATCATCGCATGTGGACTGGTTGGTGATTGCGATGGCGACGAAGACAACATACCGGGACGCGGCACTGCCCTCATCATATTCGGTTCGATGGTTTATCGGCACTTTTGAAACGATTTTGCGTTGTGCGTCTGGGCGCAATCTACTCACGCTGCTGATGCTAGGCTGGTATGATGGTGAGGTAACGATGCGATGGTGCCATTCGATGGTATGTGTGGCCTGTCCTCCCCAAATTAACTTGGAGGTCGAAATCAGAGTATATTATGATGATTATTTATAGTTTGTTTCTGTTCTGTGTGCGATGAAAATATTCATACCAGCGAATGGAAATGTTTTTTTTTTGTTTTTAATGGTTTACGAGTTGCGCTGGTTACTGAAGTTGTCGATGCCCGACTAAAAGCCGTGCGCAATTGTGTTGCAATGGGAAAATATGTGACTTGGGTCATTCAATGATTAGTGCTGCTCGTTGGAATATTGATTTAATTGTAACTAGATCTGGACGCTGTTGCCTTATTTACAACCGATTTGGAATGAATGTTATCGATGTTGACGTTCAAAGAGTAATTATATAATTTACTAGATCTGTGTGCTCTATTATCTTTTTTTGTAATCACGCTTTAAGATTCAGTTGTATTTATTTCAATTGTCTAAAAAATAAGAAAAAATGATGTCTTTCCTGCAACTTTTATAATTTTTTATTTAGTTGCAATAACTAAACGCAAACATATTTTTTTTATATTTATCCCATCTGAAGCTGAATTTATCATCCTATTTTATTTTTGGACTCCCACAAGTTGGTTCTGAAATCATTGAATGCAGTAAGGTTTTGTAAAGTACATCATGACCGTGTTTTTTTTTACGTTTTTCGTGAACTTATTACATCTAAGAAGTGATATCCTATAGCGGAATTTATGTTATTTCAAAATATCGGATTTTCATGCGGAACTCCACATGTATATCGTGAAAGATGTAGACGATATCGGGCTGTAGGTGGAAATAGATAATTAAATTTAAATACTTCTGGTTTTAATAACGAGAGCAAAGAAAACATTATACATGGGGAGGGGATGTTCCTTCATTTGCTCTATCTGTCTACAGTTTAGACATGCATCCAGCTCTAGAACCTCCCGTTTGTTCCAGCACAACTTTTATGACACCCAAGAAATCCGAAGATGTTCAAATTCAAAGTCAAGGTTTCACTAGTTCATATGCTCAGTCTGAACTGAATGATTTAGTTAGAGATCTACACCTATATAAATACAAGGCTGAATTATTAAGTTTATGAGTTCAATAATGGAGGTATCATTCTACCCCCAATGGGGGCTTATTTCTTTTTGGAAATAGAAATAAAACCCGCGACTGTTAATGTTATTTGCATGTGGGGTTTTTTCTCTGCGTGCACCCAAACTCTCACAAATCCCAAATGCAACAGTGAGCCCAAACGCGGGGCTCAAACTTTGCATACACCGAACTTAAATAGAATTCCAGTTTCAAATGGAAATAACACCTGCAGGTGTTAATGCTTTATGGTAGCGGTGCTATTTTCCATTTCGTAAAGGAAATAAGCACCGTTGGGGCTATTTTCGTAATTTTGGAAGTTAAACCCTATGGGGCTAATTACCACGGGGGTTATTACAATTCCCCAAAGTAAGGGTGCAGTTATACCTTTCATTCGAAAACAACACATAGTGGAATTGAAATTTTACCTGCATAGCTACTTATAGGAATCACTGGGAAATTTCGTTTCATAAGCTTTGTTTTAATACCAACTCGTCAATGATTGAATTTAAAAAAAGCCACAATTAGTAAAAGAAAATCTTACATGATGGTTTTCAGTGATAGATATAACTATATATGGACCCTAAGTATGTATCGTACGCAAAGTGAATGTATTATCACCCTTTAAAACCAAAAAATGGATATTATTCGCTGATTCATCGAAGATAAAAGCAGTTCCTTTGTATTAGGCTTTGTCACGGGCTCAGTGGCGCGATGGTTAGTGCGATGAACTGCCGCGCAGAAGGTCTTGGTTCGATTCTCAGCCGTAGCAACACCTAAATGATTTTTCACTGGCCCTCCTCTCGTGATGGTCTGACAAATCATCCCAGTAGTATCAATTGTCAAGAAAAGCTTATCTCAAATTCGCCGTTCGGAGTCGGCAAAAAACAGAAGGTCCCGCCATCCTGCTAGAGGTACACACGCACACATGAATGGTTGTGAGAAAGCTCATCTCGGGGTACGAACAAGCCGGTTGCGCCAACATTTTTCTTTTTTTTATAGGGCAATGCGATGGGTCATGCAGTAAATACCTAAGAAACATACGAAACGATAACACTAAGTGAACTAGTTAAATACAAAAATTTGGATATTCTGTGGGATTTAAAAGTAAATGGTTTACATTTTCGGTTTGCAAAGCGGTTAGACAAAACACTGTTGGTTTTTATAATTGTGGGATTCAAGCCAACCAAGATAAAATGTTACACTGGCCCGCTAGAGAGGAATATGTTCCTGGCCACAAAAAATTGTCCTGCCGCTGCTTCATATAAAATTATGTTCGATGAAAACTTCCTCAAGGCTTTAGATAAAACCAGTGTAGCCTTGTTGTTTTATTCATCCAAATTTTTCTGAGTGCAAACTGAAAGAAGATTTTGATTGGACCGGAAATCAATTTTTTTTTTGCGCCGAGCTGCGAAGCACTACTAATGACACAAATTATTCTCCAATTCGCTAGAATTTTTTCTGATAGCTGATGCTAAATTCTACCCGGACAAGCAAAAATCACCCCCAAAAAAACTTCCCAGATTCCACCAATTATTCTGAAAAATCATGCACTCGAACTAATTAGACTTCGTTTCCCACTTATTTTAGTTTGCACGCATTCCACGGGCTATGAATATATTTTAGCAAAGGAAGTACCAGTGCACATTGGCTTTAAAAGACTGTCAGCTGTAATGAAAAGAAAAAGCTGAATTTGGTAGAGCATTCCACATTCGAACTGTTAAGCTGTTATGTAGGAATCTCTCTATTTCAGTGTACGTCTGTCCATAATGGCTTAAATGTGGAATTGACGGAATGCAACTGGTTTTTCATCTGAGCAATGGTTGTTGAAATAAGCTATAAGTTTGTTCGCAGAAGTTTAAATCCTATCTAGGAGGTGCAATGTTTTGGTGCACACAACCTTACGTGGGCGTTGAAATCAACTTTGAGGCATAAACATGCTTTGTATATTGTAGCCTGATCAGACAGGATAAAATCGTTCATTTCATTCGCCTCATTTTTAGCTACTTTGAAATGTCGTTCCATCGTGAGTCGTTACTAACAGACATCCTGAGCATAGAAAGGTCTTCAAAATAAGGCTGTTAATATCCTCGGCGTATGCTAGTGTTTGCACAGGCTTATCGATGATTTGTGTATCTCCACAGAATTTGGTTCGGGTCCTGTAGTTCTGACTTTGTTATATTACACTAAAAAAAAAACATACGTACATCAATCCAGGAGTTACTCGATCGCTTTTTTAGCACTTATCTTCTTCATCTATAGATTTGTCTTGTAGGCCTAATTTTTACTGCAGATATTTGTCGACATTCTTGGCCTCATCTAATTGGTTTGAAAACATGCGGCCTATTTCATGGCTTGTTAACAGCGTTGCCATTGGTCATCTAAATTTGCTTCTGGGAGCATAGGTATTAATCGAGAGATTATGAAATAGGAGTTCAGATGGTATATCCCCTATTGTTTTGAAGAGGTCATCTGAATTCAAGATAGTTGCGCTTGATATTTTAAAGGCTTTGAAATGATACCCCTTTTGTAAAAATGCATGCGTATGGAATCTATAAAATACTTTCTCCGTGGATTAGAATTTATGTTCCGAATCTTTCAATTTCAGGTTGTTTGGAACGGTTTCAAGTCGGCAAATTACAAATACCTGCTGGCGTTCGCAAAGGATTAGTTTTGTCTTCGACACTCTTTCTCATTTTTATAAATGATTTCCTCTCTGCAATTTAATTGAAACGTTCCTTAATAACAGTATCTACTTACAAAATGTAGTTCGTTTCAGGTCCTCGTTGTCATTTTCGGATTTGAACTCTAATCGAAAATAATATGTTAGGCACGTTAAATTCCGAACTTGAAAGTATTATCAAATGTAGTGAATCCAATAGAGTGAAGCTCAATGCCTCCAAAGCTCAATGCTGTCTTCTGCCATTAAAACGTAATCTACAGCGATAATTCATGAAAAGCAAACTCAAGCATGAGCCGACGATATTGACAGTCTCAAGTATTCGATTCCTAGCTGGAATAGAAAACCACGTTAGTCAACTTTAAGAGCTCAATTAACAGCAGATGTTGGTTAAAGCCCAGGTTTATCCTAGACTACAGTGCACTATTTAAATAACATGCAATTTATGAAATATAAATCTTAATTCTTTCATTGTCAGTGAAATACTCCCAAACTCTCATCTATTAATACTAGCAACCCCTACGCTCAAGTGGGCGGTTCAACTCATTCGTTTATGAATTCAAATTCATTCACCTCTCCATTTTATTACTTTCCGTCAAAAAAATAAATAATTACGAATCACTTTTATCGGTAAAATAAATGTCCCGCCATGAAAGGGGCACTTAAACAAATTCCATTCACCCTCTTCAAGTTCGGCAATTTAATTCCATCCAACACCTTCCAAAATACCCGCAAGAGTCACGAAACCGATCTATGACACAACCCGTGATATTTATGCGCCGTTTTAAAGAAGTTGTTTTCCCTTGAGTTCTTCATTGTGAGCGCGCCCAGTGCCACTAAAAAGAACCAAAACGTGGACATTAAAATAAGTCCACTGAGCATAAGTGTAGGAGTCCCGCATCTATAGGCACATACGCTCCCAGATTGTAACATAATTTATGGCACAGGGACGTACACATTTCCCGCGGGCAAATGTGTCGCTTGATAAATAGCCAACTAATCGCGACATGCACTCTATAAAGTTCTGCTAAACTAGTGCCGGAAGCGAAATGGCAAATTGAAAACCAAACAGAAACACACACAGCATGCGAGTGCAATGCAGACAAGTCAATACGAATAGAGTCGAGACCGGGATTCATCACAGCCCAGCTTAAAAGGGCCAATAATTAACTTGACGTATACGTCGAAACGAAGGCAGTGCAGCTCATACCGCACAAATAGGTCCCACGGACAATGGGCAATGTTTTTGCAGCTTCATTGAGAAACGGCCACGCGGTCAAACGTCCATAAAATTGGCGCAAGGAATCAACACAAAAAAGAAACACGAGTTAAAGTGAAAATAAAAACAAAAGCATAAAGGAGGAGAAGAAAACAAAAAAAAAGAGACAAAATAAAACAAAAACGATCCCCGTAAGGTTAAGCCGTGACAGGAGCAAGAAAAACCTGATAAGGAGAATGCAACTTTGCGGGCATGTGTTTCGGTGTTGTTAAGTAAATTTCCAAAGGTGTCAGAAAACATCTTGTCGGAATTCATCTAACAAGAAATTTGGATTTTGTTCTCATGGAAACGGGGGACCGTTGGGGCGGCCTGGGAGGTTCACCGGTGGACAACCGGCGCGGCACCGGACCGAGTTACCTGTGTGAGCTTGTTTGCTCTGGGTGTCTTGCATGTTGTTTGATCCTTGTTTCTTACAACCCAGAGCCTAGTTATTACGGTGCAAGCATTTGGGTTGGGCATACTTAACATACTATTCCCATTAGGAGCTCCGCCATAGTGCCAGTAAGTGGAGCTTCATTCATACCTCACCACCGGATTCCACGGCTACGAATCCGCTATCAGCACCGGTAGGCAAGCGAGTGGCTGTTGAAAAGTCCGAAGCACATGCTGAATCGAAATTGCTTTGGCACACGTCACTCCGAGCGCGGACAGAAAGGATCTTCGTCGTCGTCTCCGCATCGTACCTACTACGTACGAGTAGTTGTCGACGACGACGACGACGACGACGACGTTGTTGTCATCGTCGTCGTTGTCGTCCATTCTGTCGTTTATAACCGATACTTATCGGCATTCCAACAGCTTGGAGATCCAAAGATATTTGTTCGCACTGTTTGCCGGGAGAAGAATGAACTGGCCGCCCGCGATAAGCGATCTCAACTTATTTGTGACGACAAATCTTTTCGCCTTCGTAGTGTCGACTGTCGGTCGGTCGATGACGCTGTGCTGGAGGAGCATTCCCCCGAAAATGAAGCGAGAAATCTTTCGATTTTCAATTTAGGCGACTGATGCAAAAAGAAATGTTATTCGGGGGTCATAAATCCTCCAACAAAAGCGGTTACATTTTTGGGGATTCTTTATTTGGCCCCTCAGTGAAAAGTAATTCGTTTCTTAGGCTTGCTGGTGGATCTGTCTACCGCTCACGGTTTTTGTTTCGCTCGGCCCGGCAATAAAGATAAGTCAAACACATTTGATTATTTATTCCTTTGCGATAGCGTTGGGTGACGTCTTTTCGGACAGACGATATTCTTATGAATGGGTGGTGGTTATATGATGGTGGTAGTTAATAATAAGCGCTGCACATACACAGAAAAATGCTTAATTGGGTACCGACATTCGAAATAGAATTTATACGGTCCAGACAGCAATTATGTTCATGAACGACAGGGATGAGTGCAAATTGACTGTCCACCAATCCGCCGATCATTCCAAGGTTAGATTTGATAGCAATGCGGGGTATACTGGCATGGAAAGCGCTACAGTCTAAACAAATCGAAGTAATCAAAAAGATTGGATTGTCGTTGGATATGACAGAAGGGAGAAGCCCGAAAAAAAAAGAATAAAGGGACACCAATGATTTGTGGGTAGTTGGAAAAATCTTTAAAACCAAATTCATTCTTTCTTAATGAGATCGCAATCGGTTGTGAGTCTAACTCTGCGAAGGAATAGCCTTCTATTATCGTTGCTCCATAAGGTTGCTCAACGTAGCTATGGTCCCGAGAATATAATTTTTGGTTAACGGACTCCAATGCAAAGCCTATTGAACTATGTAACCTTTTCGTATCCACAATGACTTTCTATGAAGGTTTGGCCCGAAAAATGTTGCTTAGATATTCTTACGTTTTGGTCGATCAAAATGTAGATGAATTTTCAGCCCGACAATATTCGATTTTATATTATCACCTGTGGTGCAGTGGCCGAGTTATTAGTGCGTTGGAATACTAAGCGTATTCCTGGTTTAAATCTTACAACACCTTAGTTTTTTTTACTTCTCCACAATCCACATCTTGCGAAAGTCTGAAAAACATCCAAGAGTAACAGTGCAATGAGAAGCTTCTCAGATTTGCCATTCGGATGGTCGTCTTCTTTGTGGTAACGAAAAACCCTAGGTTTTATGGCCCATACAGGCCGTAAATGTCTGATATTTTGTTTTCCACATCACCTGTTTATATACCGTGGCGATTCATGATCCTATCGTGGGGGTTAGCATGTCGTCAGCATAATGAAGCCTTTTTCCTACAGTGCCATCCGACAAAGTACTTACTTACTTAAGTGGCGCTACTGTCCGGAATGAACCTGGGCCTCAACCAACATGGCTCTCCAATTAACCCGCTCCCCAGCTAACTGCCTCCAGTTGCGCGCACCAAGTTGGTTGAGGTCGGTTTCTACTTGTGCGCGCCACTTAAGGCTGTGACTTCCTCTACTGCATCCGACGTCGTGCTAAGTTCTACATGTCCTAGCTATCTTAAACGTCCAATGCGGAGTTTTTTGACCATGGGCATGTCCGCTGTACAGCTCGTTAAGTTCTTGGTTGAATCTTCGTCTCCATAGCCCGCCAACTCAAACGGGACCGAAGATTTTTCGAAGAATTTTTCGCAGTAAAGTAGGACTGAGATAGTCAAGGTCTTATATAGGATCTCCTTAGTATTTCGACTGAAGGTTTTGCTACTAAAGTCCCGTACTACCTCAAAGTTATATCTCAATGGTGACGTTCTGTCCAATTCATCGGTATTGTGCGTCGATTAGTGTTGAGAGCATATATTTAGTTTTAGCCTCATTTACTGCTAAGTCCATTTCTGCCGCTTCGTCATCCTGCACAGCCGGATAAGTTTGGGCGGTATACCATAACTAGACATGGCTCTGTAGTTCGTCTCTATAAATTCTGTCGTATGCAGCTCTGAAATCGGTGAACAGGTGATGGGTATCGATTTGGTCTTCTTGGGTTTTTTTTTTTCAGAATCCGCCGAGTGTGAAAATTTGATCAGCTGTGGACTTTCCTGACCTAAAACCACACTGAAAGGGACCATCAGGTTGTTGCTAAACGGTTTCAGGTGTTCACATTATACGGCAAATGGGATCTTGTAGGCGATGCTGAGGAGACTTATACGTCTGTAGTTGGCGCATTCTAGGGGGTCTCCTTTTTTGTGGATCGGGCAACAGATGCTGATCTTCTATTCTTCAGGCATTATGAGTTGATGGATTTTACGTATCAAGTCATCTCAGCTCAGCAGGAAGGCCGTCATTTCCGGCAGCTTTCTTAAGCTTGAGTTTATATATTTATATCGTCACACTCAGATTGGGTGGTTGGCCGATTTCGCTGTCGTTGCCAATATTGACTGCCTGACAGCGGAATGTTGTTCGTCATCGCCGGTTAACAGTCTGCAAAAGTGGTTCTTCCATATGCTCAGCATCGACTGTGTCTCCACTACGATATTTCCTTATGCATCTTGACTGGATTCCGTTCGAGCCTTGTATCCTTGGCTTTGACGTTTTACAATTTGATAAAACTTACGAACATAGTTCCTGGAGTGGCACTTCTCTATATCCTTGATCGCGCGTTTTTCTTGCTCTTTATTGTTCTCTCTGAAAAGCCGGTGTTCTTCCCTACTTCTTTGCCTACAGAGCTCAATGTAAGCTCTCGTCTTCATTTGCAGCTATCTAGATATTTTATTTATCTAGCTATCTAGATTTTTTATCTAGCAGTAAGTAAAACTGTAAGGCGCGCTTAATAAAGTGAATGAATTGACGAATGAATGGCGGGTCGCCCTTAACGAAACTAAATCGGTTCACGCAAATTTTACCTATAAGAAATTATAGGCTTCCTAATTTTGCGAATATTGGTCCTAATATCTTTCGCAAACTGAGCCAAATACCGTGGAATGAGGCTCTCCCCAAAGTTGAAATAGTAGTCGCACGTAAAACTAAAACGCTTAGTCGGAAAACGTTCCTAGCTCAGCAACGAAAACAAACTGCTTTTATACTAGGAAGTGTCGGCGTCGACCTACGGTACAAAATTGCGATTTTACCAACAAAACAAATGCGAATATTTTACAAACCATTCAAAATTAAGTGACGGGCTTAGTGGTGCGGTGGTTAGTGCGATGAACTGCCGTGCAGAAGGTCTGGGTTCGATTCCCAGCCGTAGCAACACCAAATGAATCATCCGAGTAGTATCAATTGTCATGAAAAACTTATCTCAACTTAGCCGTTCGGATTCGACATAAAACAGGAGGTCTCGCCATCGTGCAAGGAAGTACACACGCACACATGAATGAATGGTTGTGAGAAAAAAGCTAGGCTCTAGGTACTAACGAGCCTGTTGCGCCATACATTTGTTTTTTTTTGGTATTCAAAATAAAGTACTTAGAGAAATTATCTAAGGACCATGGTATACTAGAATGGACGATATCCATAAGACCTCGGAATTTTTCTTACATCTGAAGCTGAAACTAGAAACATAGAAACCGACTAATCGGATACATGAACATTACAGTCCTTTTAATTTTCGAATATAGCAATTTATTGCGCCGATGTCAAGAAACAAAGCCTCTAAACATGGAGTGACTGGAATAACCGTACCTCATTTGGGTCACTGCAGACTGTTTCAATGTGGGTACTGATTTTAGTCAGTAGAAATTTAGACACTACTCCCATAGTGTATTGAATGATTTATACCTATCCTCGGGGAAGAGAAATATGAATGAATGTTGATACTTCTCTGATCTTAAAGACTGCTCTCAAGTCAGTTTTAGTAACTTTACATTGGACAAAGAAATCTTCATGAGATATATTGGCTTAACAAACTACCATTCTTCGGGACTTGATGAAATCCCATGTCACAAAGTAATTCAAGGATGCGTTTTTGTCACACCTTTAGTAATTATTGAAACTCTCCCCATATACAAGGATTTTCCCAATGAAATGGACAATTTTAAAACTGTCAGCGAGGTGATATCTCTAATTGGTATTTGTGATCAATTGGTCTTCCTCTGTCGGAAAATCATTTGTAGAAACAGTAAGCCCATGTATTGTCACAAATCTTTTAACATTTGTTCACCATAAATCGAATACTTTGGAAACTATGAAGGAAGTCGAGTATATACACTGACTTCTCCAAAGTATTCTACCAGCTATCACAGAACATCGTCTTTACTCTTTATAAACATAAGGAATATGGTTTCTCTCCTGAATGTATTTACTGGGCTGAATCATATTTATCCCTGAGAATATATTAAGGTACAATTTAAAGGTTCCATATCAAACCCTTATATTGCCCGATTTGGAGTACCTCAAGCACGTCCGTTCCTTAGGTCCTTTAATTTTTAAACTTCCAATAAATAATATAAAAGCTTATATACAGAAAATATTGATATATGATGATATCATGAAAGATTAGCGATTCGATTTCATTTCAAACCTATTTATATAACTTTACAATTTATTGCTTATAAAAAGGTTTAAATCTGAGCATATATACACCGCGCCAGCTTCTCCACCTCTTCCGATCGTCTGACAAACAAGCAGGAGGTCCTTTTCTCTGTGGCAAAATAACTTCGCACACACAAATAAAGGTGGAAGCTAGGTTAGAGGCCCTGTATGGGGGCGTACATGACGGATATTTCATTTATATATTTTTTTAAAGCATAATATGATATTTTCACGCAAACGTGCATCGTGTAAATTTAATTATACTGAGTTTGGAAACACTCTCTGTCGCGTCGACAGTTATGAAGATGTATTCTGATTCCAAACTGAAGTTTGTAAGACATATGATTGTCCAAGTCAATAAATCCAACTCTTTGTCAGGATCTTTGAAAATATGATCAAAATAGTTTTATAACCCTTATGTGTTATGTCTTGTCCGTTCTCATTTGGAGTACGCCTCAAAATTTGGGCACTCAATTAAACAGAATCCAAGTAGTCAGGGGTAAGTTTATTCGATTTGACTTAAGTGGACTCGCATGGAATGATCTTTATAATATTCCTCTGTATATACAGTAAAAAAAACTGTTCCAACTGTTATCGTTGTCTCAGCGTAGACTTAACAGTGACATCGATTTCTTACACCTACTTTTATCCGGACTGATATTGGATATTACACTTACTGACTGAAATATTTTGAAACTCAACACTAAAAAATCGAGTAGTTTTGATAACATTCCAAGCATCGTGCTTAAGCATATAGCAATTGGCATCATACGGCAATGCTGTGTTAACTACTACTTCCCGAGTTGTCAAAGGTGGAAAAGAAAAAGAATTATTCTGGTCCTTCTAACTATAGGCCTATAAGTCTCCTGCCTAATATCGGGAAGATCTTTGAGGTAGTTATAAGCAAATCTATTTTATTAGTCTGTAATGAAAAGGAGATTATACCGCTGGACTTAAAGGGGTGTACCCATAATGTCAGATATAGCTTTGCGTATGTGCCATGAGCGTCGATGATTTATATGCGCAGATCAAGACAAGAGTAAAAACGCAAAGTTGATATCTGTTTACTTGTAAATCGGTTGTACCTGACATTCTTACAGATAATTAGAGTATGCTTAACGTGAACACCTAGCCATTACAGCTCTTATTTCACGGTGGGCCTACTCACATATCAGAACCATTGGAAGTGTGACGGTCATCACCCCAACACAGGACACGTTGTGCCAGTACATTTCGAAGATCATATTGCTAGGTACGAACTACATCCTTGATAAGGACCGAGGTCTATCTGCACCTCTTTGTATTCTAAAGCCGCCACTACTTTAGAATACACATACCGCCCCAGCATTTAGGATAAACCACAGCCACCACGATACTCCCACAAGGGGGCCTACCTCAGAATCAGGCTAAGACAAGTCTTAGGGGCTCCTGATTCCCGTGGTACCATACTATAGTCTATGGTGAGACTCCGCACCTTTTCCTTATGGGTCCCATATCGACCCAGTCCAGAAAATGAAGTTACTAAGTCACTACTAACCAAGGTAAGTAATTAGCAGCAACAACAAGTAACTTAACCCACTTCATGCACCTTTACTGCAATTGCTTATTGAACACACTGTTTTATAAGGTTACTGTTTTTATATTATAATTAAAAATTATTAATATTACATGTGCTTAAGTATTCAAACAGAATACAAGCAAATCAAGAGAAGATCTGATTACCAAATCTTCTTTCTCACCTTATAAAACTTGTCCATTTAGCAAAAGAGCCTGACTACATCGCCTTTTCGAATGAATTATTCTTACGGCAAGTTGTTTATAGTAGCCAAAGGGATGCGGACCTACATAAAGTGGGCTTGGATTGGTTCACGATGGGCTTTTACAGTAAACTGCTATGGCCACATTCGCCGCAGATCGCTTAGTAACGAATGAACGATACTTCGCTTTACTGCGGCTGCCTCTATCCACCACCCGAGGACGCGCCCAGTAGGGGCTCAACCCCTGACTGGGCTGACATTCTTACAGCAAGAAAGGATTGCTTTCTCTTCAGACTTCTTAGCATAGTTCGTTGTGAACTTGTACCTTTTCATGGTTTGACTCAACTTCTTGAGCCGATGCCAGAGCGGCGGGTAAATCGGACGCACGGGCTGAAAAGTGATTTTTTTCAAACCAGAACACGCGAAGCGCATTCGTTCTGTATTTCTCGTTAGTAAAGCCAGCTAAACCGCTGTCGAATGTCATTATAGTTTTTTTTATCAGAAGTGTAAGTTTCCTCTCCACTTCATGGTAGTAGTGTAAAATTGTAGGATTACCCTGTCTGAGAGTACTCAGTTCCTGCTCGATCAAGTATATTGGCACCATTGACAGTTATAACTTTGAGGTAGTACGCGAATATGTCTATCTCGGCTCCGCTATTAACTCTGACAACAACATCTCGTCAATTTGGGTTCAAAAAAACTTAATCGGCAGTGCATGCAATTACGAAACTGATTTCGGATGTTAACTGGAATCTTAACGCCAAAAAATATACAGCAACCTGACTGCTAGATATCAAAAAAGCCTTTGACTAGGTTTGGATCGACGGATTAATTTATAAATTTATTCGATATGAAGTTCCTTCACATCTAACAAAGATATCCATGATACACGGAAAGAAATCTGTCGTAGCAGATAGAAAATACTCGACAGCTGAAGTTTTTAAGGTCACTAATGGTCTTCTGCGAAAAACAGCAACTGCTCCACAGCTTTTTAAAATATACATTTCTGACTTAGGGAACGCGATAATTCATTGGCATTTGCTGACGATGCTACACTGTATTCAAGCGGCTCAACAATCGAAAACATCCAAACTCAACTTCAAAGCAAGTTTGATAGGTTTCTAGGTTTCTGATCCGTGGTGTTTAGGTGTTCATTTGGACAAATTTTTGTATTAGCACCTAAATATTTCATTAGAGAAGGCAATAGCGGTATTCATGTCGCTTAAAAGCCCTTTTTATTCCAACTATAAAAGATCCGATGTGAAGATCATTTGCTACCAAGCATTCGTTCGTCCAATTCTGACAAATACGAGTCCTGTGAGATGGAACATTTACCCTTCGTATATGGAAAAGTTACGAGTGTTCGATCGCAAATGTCTCAGAGCCTGCATGCAGATGTGCACAATCTAATTTTAGACACTACATCTCAAACAAACGACTTTTGAATGCTTCCGTTGTGTCTAGAATTGACATTCTCATACTGGACCTTGTAAAAAATCACTTTGCTCGTTCGGCAAGCTTAAGCAAAAACGAATTAATCTCTGGATTATTCGATACGAATCCTGGGTACTTTAGAAATGCTTAAGAAAGTGGATACATTCCGCCAGAGGTATTTTTGTTTCTGGATGCATATGGATACTAATCAGACTCCACGAACGTCCCAATCATATACCATGCTTAAAGGAGAGCAACAGATAAAAGGATCCTTTACGAATCGGGGGGGTGGGAATACTGATCGAATAAGATACTACACTAGCATATCTGGATGCGATAAAAGTAACAATAAAAGGTTGAATAGAGACAAATACTGGTGGCTGGACTGGACTGAAGCCGAAACTTAGGCTTAGTTTAACTTAAGGTCCTGTCATATGATTTTTGATCTAAAGATAACTGGGAGAATTAAACGTTGTGCTTACTTCTTACTAGATTTAGATAGATAGATTTAGATAAGTTTAGATTTATTTAGATAGGTTTGGATAGGTTAAGTTAGTCTTGCAAGTTCTAGTTTTATATGTTTCAAAAAAAAATTGCGACTGTCTTCTAATAGGTTTTATTCACATTTTTCTATTTTAAAATAAAATGTACTTAAACTAAATAAAAAAATGTATTGCGAACCATAATGGTCATTAGCATTTTTCAACTGTTTATATGTATAACATTTGGGTTTATTTAGGTGAAAAATAAATGTTAAAAAAAAGTATTTACGTGTTTTGTTTTGTCGCACTAACACTAAATGATATCCTGTGGATGCATATCATATGCAAAGGCAAATCTCTACTTATGACGTGTTTTATACTGCTTTCACACCGAAACGAAAAGTTATGAAAACTACTTGACGCTTTCAGACTGAACATCAATCAGGTTTCGTTGACACTTAGAAATAAAAATAAAATAAAAAGCCTAAATGACATTTCAACAAAAATTATTTTGTAATTAATTTTGTTGCTAGTATGGAAATAAAACTGACAACGAAATATTAACAAAAAAATTGTTTCGATAGTTACTACTTCAGATATTCTCTGGAAATTGTGGGAAACACGTTTGGAATTTATGAAAAAGCGTATTTGCTTCAAAAACCTTCAAAGCCATGACGTGTGCAAAGCGGTTACGGCGTAACTTACTAGAAATCAAAAACTAAAAATGTATGGGAAAACTTCACTTTTTCGATGAAGGTTTCGGTTTTTTTTATTGGTATTCATTTTTATTTTACTTTATCTTAAAACTAACTTACATGCTAGACAAAAATTCATGAAAAAACTAGCCTACTTATCAACTACATAACTAACTTACTGGCCCTATGCGGGCGCCCTAAATTAAATGATAACAACTTAATTCGAATGCCTTCCGGCCAATTATCTAATAAGTAAATCTAATAGCAATGTAATGATGTTTACCAAGAAACATTTGAGAAAAACTTGGTTTCTTGTCTTTTTTTTATTTTATTTAAACTTACATGATAATTAAAACTACTGATCGACTAACTTAAGCTACTTACATCTACCTAGATAAAAACTTAAACTTAAACTTAAAAACTAGAACAGCCACAGCAAGCATTTTTATAATATTTTTATATTTTTTTTTTGTGCCACCACGACTGTTTACCTTAACATAAACCTAAACAACTATGCAAGTCGGCCATATATTTTCAAAAGTCAACTAACTATAACTACGTTAACTACGTTAACAGGTTCTCCTGTTGCAACCTACTCCGGCGGTCCCAATCGGACACACTCCTGCTGAACCGCAGGCGCTTTCCTCCGCCCTGAGTGACGACGTCTCGGTCGTACAGGAGCCGCCTATCCACCGTTCGTCGGAAGACGTGGTAGATTAGCGGAAGCGCCGATCTATCCTGTATCAGCCCTCGACTATCCAAATATAGGAAAGCTTCGGGCGGAATAAAGCCGCTTAAACGCGCACTCTCAAAATATTCATCATTGAGATAGAAGGCCCCAAACATGAGACTATTGTTCGAAGCCATCGCTCTTGCAGCGTGAAATCGAATGAGTTTCACCAGAAAATTGTCTATTCGGTTTATGTTGGCCCCGTTGTATAGGACCTGGTTGGAATAGTATTTTGTGTAGTCAGATACTGGTGTTCTGTGAAGTCCAAGGCAGCTCCTCAGACACTACCTCTCAAACACCCGTATCTTTTCCATTTGAGATGGGGCAACGTTGAACCACACCGGGCACCCATAGGCAATCATCGGCCTAATGAGGGCCATGTAGCAAATCACCTTCACCCTGCTGTCAAGACGACTGCTATAAAACAATCGTCTTGTCAGGGCAAATGCTCCCCTAGCTCTCGCCAGAGCAGCATCTACATGTCTTCCGAAATATAGATACTGATCTAACCAGATGCCAAGGTACTTTACTACACTTTTACTCACCAGTGGCTGTCCGTTTGGTATAACGATCACCAGCTTTCGCCAGTTCTTTCTCGTATCCCTAGAGGCCCTAGACATAGGTGTCCTAAACAGGATAGTTTCTGATTTCTGAAAGTTGATTTTCAACTTCCAGTCATCACAATATCTCTGGATCTTGTCGAAGTCCCGCTGCAAAAGAGTTCGAATGACTTCGACAGTAGAGGCTGTTCTGTACGCGATAAGATCGTCCGCATACGCAATTGCCTGAGCAAGACTACCTATCATATCACTGGTGTAAATGCTGAAGAGAATCGACGAGTTTACCGCTCCCTGTTGCAGACCATTCTTAATGAAAAATTCATTGCCACTTTTGACAACAAACGTTCTACCAGTCAGCATGTCATGAAGCATATATAGCAGTGGTTTACTTATGCCAAGTCTGGTCAGCTTTAGATAGAGGCCCTCTAACCATACGGTTTCAAAAGCCTTCTCTAAATCAACCAGACATGCACCCGTGCACTGTTTTTTGGCTTTGTTCCATTGTATATCAGAGACGAATGAAGGTTTCGGTTTTCGGTTCGGTGTGCACAAACGAACAAAATGTTCACTAATCTTACACCTATTGATCTTGTGCGTCCAGAAAGTAGTACAATTTGCACCCAGTTTTCCTCGTTTGAGGTTAGGTTCTCTACCCTACATCAAGTTTAAAAATAGAAATTTTATTGTCGAAAGAGAACTTGATTTATCTACCAAAGCACAAAAATATTTTCTATTTGTTTTGCCATGTTTTGTCCCGTTTTATATGTTTCAGTGATGTCACTTAAGATTGCGTAAATATAGCATTTTAATGGCAGCCCATTTCAGTATTGCATATTTTATGTATACGAAATATTTATACAAACTAAGCCACAGTAGCATCTCTGACTTTGCTTATGTTTTTACGACTTTAAGCTGTTGCCTTGTCGGATTAGTTTCTATTTTATTGCGTTCTGAGAGCTCAAATATACGTTCGAGAGTTATTTGTCAATCAGTTGTTAATTTTATTGAATGGCGTTTTTTAACTTTGCGTGGGTATAGCATTTCAAGAGAAATCAATCAATTCCATAATGACAAGGCAAACATGTTGGCAATGCTATGCGAATCGGTGTGGTCACAAAATAGGGATTTTTGATAGGTGTATAGGTTCATTGTATCATCATCAAATCCATTAACATTTAGCGGTAAAGCACGAAAGTACTACAAGTTATGCAAGATTTTTTGGGGGCAGAGCTATAAAACTGAATATTTTTAGTAGTGGATTCAATAGGTAAAGTTGTTTTGATGTCATTGCTCTATAGGTTTGATGCTGCATTTTGTTTTGAAGTTTGAGTTCTGAACATTCTAATATTGGCTTCGTATTGATAATGTAATGTTGCACATACCATATTAAACAAGATGATATCCTCATTGACGCGTAGCTCCCCTTATTAGAACAATTAAACATCACAAGCCTGCTAACCACTTAGCGCCTCTAAGTCCCTATACTACACTGAATAACTACAAAAACATGAAAAGATAATGAATTGGATCTTATAAAATGCCAAAAAGTACGCAAATTAAAAAACGATATCAACCGTAATGTAGTATATAATTAAAAGCACATAATTTATAACCAAGCCATGGTTGGTTGATTCACAGGTAGGTCCTAAAAACATTCTACCATCCGATCGATTTTAAGGCAAAACCGCATTCTCAATATGATGTCATCTATGTCTCCAAAGGCTTAGTGTTAACGATTTCGTGAATATGCACAACCTCATTAATAATTTAACAACTTACTCACATTAAATGGAATGACTAAGACTAATCGATCCGTCGATAAAACCGCAAAACCTCACACCATTCATAAAAATCGATATTACTCATCGATATCCGCTACCGTTTATATCTACACATTGTATTTGATTGCAGCACAAAACCACTTAGCGTTATGTCTAGCGATATTTATATTACAAATGTATCCCCTCCGACATTCCTAGTCACCGACCGTAGAAGATCAACTCCAATGCTTGGGTCACGTGTCGAATATGTTGTTTTCTGACACCTCTTTCATTTTGCAACCACCAGACACATTGTTTGGCCCGCTGTTGAATAAACAAATTCTATAAAAACCACTTAAGCCGATATCACTCCGGTGACATCTCTCTTTTTAGGGTACACACGAAAACATCCGAGATGCCCCATTAAATATGAGACAAAGCTTTTACTTGCCTGCAATTAAAAGCACAGTGGCTCAAGCCTCTGGGATAACAAGCATCTACTTAAATTCCATTGGGAACATTGTTTTACATTTTAATGCGGTACATCTCCGTTCCGTGTTCAGGACACGTGAGAGTATTTTGGGGCACCCCACCTAATAATCATCACTTAGCGTAGCTGATGCACGGCAAAATTACTCGTAAAATCCGACGAATTGCCACTAAACAACGCGATTATCGCGTCAAGCAGATCTAATAAGGAAGCCCAGTGACAGCGAGTCGCACGTTCGTGCCGCAATTAAGTCGATTCCAGGCCATGGCTTCGTGCATACTCAAACCGCGCAAACTCATATCGGATCAGATTAAAGCCTCGATGACAGCTATCTCATAAACACCGCCGATGACTTGACTTTGACTCGGGTCGCGCACCAACCCCGAATTACGAAATGCCATCATACGGACGACATACACCCATGCCATTTTTGTTATTGGGTCTTGATGGGTGACGATTGTGTGCCTGTTGCCAAAGTTGTCACTCACGTCGTCATGTTTGTCGCGCTGGTGATCCTTATCTGCGGCGAATGGATTACGCAGAGTAAAAGTTTCTCAGCGATGACTACGCGATGCACGGAAAAAGGGCTTGGATTGATTTCATTAGGTGAGACCTGCTTACCTGACTCGAGTCCGGTTCATTCGAGGCTCTTACGCAATAAGTCATCTCACAACCAGAAGCTGAATCACGTTGTCTTTCTCAAGAGGTGAGAGAAAATTTGCTGACAGTAGTTTTTCGCTGTAAATCTGTGGTAAACATTGAGGTCGTCGGCATTCCTGTCACATGCGTAGTCATATTCTGTGGCCGCCGGTGCGCAAGGTACGGTATATATAGACCTACATAATTGGTCCACGGTCATGGTCTACAATCTACACCATATGTCTCGCACAGGAGCTCCGATTGTTAATATCGAATAATCGAGGCATTTATGTGTTAGACCAGAGAACCTGTAATTGCAGCGAAACCTTGTCCCGGCCAGTCCGTGTCCCGTCGAAAATTTAATTTTGGAACGTGATCTCTTCACTTTCATCCGCCCCCATGAGCATCGATCTTCGGCTCAGTCCTACCTACCGATTAGGTGTGCTCGCAAAGGTTCTCTGTTTATTGTGGGCGCGTAGAAAACTGTTTACTATTCTTCGGGAACCGAAGACTGTTATTAAAATGTCAAGGGAGAGGAAAATAATGCATCTTCTTCGGTTCGAAATTCCACAGACCGCTTAGAATGATGACTTCAATTTGGGTCCCTGCGTATCAGAAGCAGTCCTAATTGGTAGTATTTTTCGGACGAATTTCGATGCCCATTTCACTTTTTTCGGTTCGTTTTCTTTTTTGTAATTCCTCTAATCCCTTTTTGTCCGTTTTCTTTGTTTTGGTTTTCAGTTTTCGATAAGGTTGACCGTGTGAACTTCTCCAAACTCTCGGTAGACTGTTGATCGATATGATATACGATGGCCATTCTCCGTTGGGTAATTTCGGGTCAGGAAACAATGGTTCATGTTTGGAAATGTTTGGAATTGTGTCAGGTCGGTAACACGTTGCAATTAAACGGCTAGGACTATCTAATTATCTGCTTACAGGTGATTTCTTGGAAGTGTGGCAAATTAGCACTGTTAGTGCTGAGACTGATGGATAATTGAAGATGCTTGGACAGACTTACGAGTTCTGAGGCGTACTCCGGTACGCCAGAACTTTGGAATTGGCAACGTTCAATGATGAGATTTTGTGTACATCAGTTATTACTGATATGAAAAGTGTTCGGCCCAGCACGCACTTTAGTTCTCTGTTAGCAATTTTTTTTTTAAAGGATTTATTGGTACTTCCTTAGCGAGTGCGGGATCGAAAATGTTATTTTGAGTCCAGGCGGTGACAGTTAAATCTACTCAAGTAGTCAGATGATCTAGAGAGGCGTGCCAGTGAAAAGATTTTTGAAAAGTGGGATCTTGAATCTTGGAATCGAACTTTCTGCTAGGAATCACGCTAGCCACTGTAGCTGCCCCAAAAATATTAAAATTATGAGGTATTAATGCGTATTAATATAAATTGGTAGTAACAAATTTTTACCAAAAAAAAGTCAGTTGGGTCAGTTGCGTCTCCTTGTAGTTTAGTTATACGAAAGCAGATTCTGCCCTAAGTTTTTCACAAAGTGAATACATAAAATTTTGGCGAATTAGGCGAATTTTGGCGAATTAGGTGCGTTAGTACCCAGGGCAGAGCTTTCTCACAACAATTCATGTGTGCGTGTGTACTTCTTGCACGATGGCAGGTCCTCCTGTTTCATGCCGACTCCGAACGACCACAAGCTTTTCTTGACAATTGATACTACTCGGATGATTCGTCATTTCATCACGAGAGGAGGGTCAATGAAAAATCATTTAGCTGTTGCTACGGCTGGGAATCGAACCCAGACCTTCTGCGCGGCAATTAATCGCACTAACCACCGCACCACTGATCCGGCTTGCCTCCAATTGCCCACTTCAAATTGGTTAAGATGGTCTGTTACTTCGTAGTCCTAGTGACACAAAAACGTTTGTCAATATTTGAAAATTTTCGATTTTCTTGTGATATTTTGTGATTTTTTTTAACTTTTATTATTTTTTGTATTTCATGAATACTTTTGTAAATTGCTAGCTTATATTCTACTCCACTTAGAGGTAAAACATTTTGTCATAATATAGAAATTCTATATATTAAGTGAGGGTGCATACCAAGCGCAAAATCGTTAAAAACAAATGAAGTTACGTTCTTGTGTCACTAGGGTGACGTCTTTTCCTCGTCACTTGAGGCGATATCATCCCCTACAATCTGGCTGAGAATCGAAGGCTTTGAGGGACAAATTTTTGATAGTAAGTTCTTGCGAAACATTTACTTTAATCAAAAATTTGGCGGTGACATCTTGTTGACGTCGAATGTGTCGGCGTAAGCTAATAGCTGAACAATTATTTGGTAGAACCAGTTTTATAAAATCACATGACAATGCGTCATTTTTTCTTAATCCTTCCTTACATATTGAATATCTCGTTGAGGTCGCTTCCGAAATTCATGGTACACCAAGAAACCTCCAAAGTCAACGAACTTTTTCTAGTCTACGGTTTTGTGAAGACGATATTAAGTGGTTATCAATTTGGATTTTTTCCGATTTTGTAGCATCTGAGGAAGTTAATAGATTTGTGGATTTTCCTAGCCTACAAGCATACGAATAAATGTTTATGAGGTTGTTGATGAACAGTTTCAGGCGTTCACATATTATAGAAGATATTCGATGTTAAGCTGGTTCACAATGTTGACCCTATCGGAAAGTGCAACAGAGTTTACAAATGGCGTCGAATGTCAATTCGATTTTGATATTTGTGCAGCAAGGAGAACTCGAATTTATGTAAATAAGCAAGTTAAGGCTAAGCTCCTGAATTAGTTGTAAAATTCATCACGACGATTCTGTAGAACAATTTGTTATTCCTTTTGACTCAAATTGCACTTCGGAACCGTGTTTAATGGGTTGTTTAGCCAAAGCGAATATTTAACACAAATGCAACGTAGGACTAAACAGGTTTCATACCTCTTACTCAGCCGTGATCAATGCAGCCGTTGCTGCGGTCGTGGAACTTCTTTAGACATCCGTGTTCCCAACGGTACCGAGCCATAATCAATGCACTAATTTAATTACTAAGCGGCTGCGTTTAAAGCTTTTATAAAGACAGATCATTGCGTGTGCAAAAAAATATTTTTTTTATTAAAACAGAGAGGGCTGCTACGCATTACACATTCGTTCTTTTAATTTTCCAGGCGACAGCACTCTGATAGCGACTTACACAAATGAAACCTTTATTAGCGCCATTATTGTACATCAGCAGAGATCTAATCGAAGCCAAAATATTATAAAAGTGGAAACATACACTGCGCGTCATCAGGTTAGCACACCCCTGCTTTTAATAGTTTTCGCTCATTTCTAATAAAAGTAAGAAAGCTAAAATTCTAAAAATTCTAGCGATTATTAACAAATCAATTTTCAACTAAATAAAACAAAAATTAGTGTTTCTCTATTTGTCAATATTTTTTTATAATTTATTTTCGAAATCAACCGAAAAATCAAAAATTTAAATTAGGTCATCAGGTTAGCACACATCATTTATTTTTAATTTTTTTTAACTTTTTCAGGTAAGAACTTATTTTTAAACTTATAAATTACCTAATTTAAACATTTTTTTACAATTTTAATAATGAGTCAATTTTCCCTTGTTGAGAATCATCTCTTAGATCCGATTGGGAAGCGATTCGTACAACTTTCCAATATAATTCAAGGAAATGGCTGACCAAGCGCTTGTAATGCCTTCAATTAATTCCTCTTTGGTAGAATATTGCCTGCCAGATTCGTAAACTTTGCGAGCCAGCCATCCCCATACGTTTTCTATTATATTGATGTCCGGTGAGTAAGGCGGCCACTTCAATAAATCGACGTTTTGTGCTTCAATCCAAGACCTAATCACCCGGGCAGTGTGAATCGGAGCATTGTCGTGTTGGAAACGCCATGGCACATTTCCAAATAAATTTTTAAAATGGGGAAAAGCAGTTTCCAGTACGTTTTTATAAGTGTTTGCATTCATATTTGTGTTCAAAAATTGCAGCTCACACGTACCGTAGTAGGAGATAGCTCCCCACACCATCACACCGCCCACACAACTATGAAGTCGATCCAACTGATGTTCCTCCTTCCGAAGATCATGAAAATAATAGTCGTATCCATCGGGTCCTTCCAAATTAAATTTCTTTTCATCCGAAAAGACAACATAGTGCCAATCAGATTTCCAGGCCATGTGCTCTCGTGCAAAATTTAATCGCATTTTTTTTCGAGCGTCGTTTAGTGGTGGTTTTTTCTTTAGATTTAATCTTTTCAGTTGTGGAGCATTCCTTATCACCCTTTGAACAGTAGATAAGCTCGCTTTAACACCAACATTTGCCCTGATCTTTGCGGTAGATTCATGAAAGTTGGATGCGTTTCTCAAAATTGCTCTCTTATCAGCATCGGAAATCACTTTATTATTACCGCCTTTATTATTTCGACCATATCCCGACTTATTACGTAAAAAATTGTATATCACTTTTCGACTTCTGCCAACTTTTTTTGATATTTCACTTATTGAAAGCCTGAGATCTTTATAAGCTTCGATTTTTGCTCTCTCTTCACCCGACAGCATTTTTTCTTTACCCATATAAAAAAAATAGATCACTTGAGCAGTAAATAAAATTTGGTGCCAATACGTGTTCAAATTTGGAAGATAAATGAAAGACAAGGTGCATGTGCTAACCTGATGACGCAAAAATTAAGCTCATATTTCCATTAAAACTAAAAGAAAATAGCAAAAACCATATAACGGTACATTGTTATTGCATGTTCTCTTTGCCAATGATAGTACATACAAAGATGAGAAAAATAGAAAACAAAAAACTAACTGCAAGTTAACAACAACAAAATCAGAAGCAATCGTATTAGGCTGATGAAGCTGTGCTAACCTGATGACGCGCAGTGTATATAGCTGAATTCATCGTAAAGTAAGCCTACTATAAAGGACTTACACGAAAGAAAAATTCCACAGCTCCACCAAAATGTGTTTCAGAACGCAACAATTACATATAGTGTAAGACCGCCATCTACATTCTAAAGAAGGCATTCCCTGATAATCTGATATCGCGTTTTCCATCCAATTTGTCCGACCTAGTCTTATTATTTGTTTAAAATTACCAAGCCATAAACTTTGGCTGCCCTAAGTGAAACATCCGTCAAAAAGTGGAGTACCTTTCGCTCTAAGTTCTGAAGAAACCAACAGAAAATGTCTTACAAATATCGATGTAAAAATGTTGTTGCGTCGTTAATCATGTCGTCAAACTTAATTTTGGACTGGAAGAAAGATTGTTTGTGAGAAAAAGTTGGGCACGGAGAAGATTCAGTGATGTGCAAATGTTCGCGAGTAGTTTAGAGGAAGAAAAACGCAGGACTGACAAAAATGTCGTTACGGGAGGAATGTCGTGGGGTAAGTAAGTTATCCACTAGCGATGGATGTTTGGTTATGGAGGTCAAGTAGTAGAGGGTATCAAAGAAACACATCCCGCGGATAGCTAACTTCTGTTTAAACACCATAAATAGATCCAAACCGAGCAAGGGAAAGTTGCTCGAAGGCCATGCCGTTAAAATCCCACATGTTGGGATTCTCTGGTTAAATGGGTATCAGCAGACAGTCACTTAAGACAATCCTGCAAAAAATTATGAATTGCATTCTTATACTGTTCAAATTCCTGGACTACACTAGACTGCACATACTTGCCAATCCTCTGGAATCTTACCAATGGATCGTTCGGAAGCTGAACAAGGACGAAACTATTTGTATTTATACGAAATCCATTTCGATCAAAACGGCAATCTAAACAAGCAAAAATTAATCTTACCTGAGAACTCGGCTTGAGTTGGAATTGCACATAGCGCAAGGCAATTCTTTTTCAAGAACACATAAAATAAATTTTCTCTGCACAGGAAATTTTAAGATGGGATATGTTAAGGTTTGTTATTACAGGGCTATAGATTATAATTTTTTTTAAGAATCTTCACATTTGTATGTCTTAATATAGAAAAGTTTATCAGCCATCCCTCGTTTTCGAAGTTTGGGAAGGCGGACATTTAGCACACAACACATTCGTAAATTAGATTATATGCTTACGGTTGTACGATTTGTCTCACATATATTCGTATAAACAGTAAGTAAATTTGTTAATACAGTTTGATCTTGACTTCACAAAGAACTCTAGTATTGTCGCTATATTTGACTATTTAATAAATACAGTGAAGCCTGCTACGCTTATATACGTTGGAGACGATATAATTATATTACATGTGCCATTCCATCCCTTCATTGAAACAAATGGATTCCACCTATTATACTTAAAAAATTGAACTTGAACTTGCACCCATTCTTTGCAGATTATTTTCTATGTCATATAATCAACAGGCTCACCCCAGTTGCTAGAAAAATGGTCGTATCCAACCGATTCCAAAAAAAGGAAAAAATGCATGCTGAAAACTGTAGACCCATAGCTTTATTATCCAAAATTTCAAAGGTAATGGAAAAAGCAATGGTCGTGTTCCAGATTAACGCCAAGATTGTCGATTACCTGTATACTTACTTACTTAACTCGGAATGATCCTGGGCCTCAACCAACATGGCTTCTAATTAGCCCGTTCCTTTACTTACTGGATGCGATTAAGAAATCAAACGGCAGATGGATATCCCACCCAAAGTTTAACCTCCACGCTCCACCAGATTGACAATGCTGAATAAATCAAAACATCAGCACCATTATCGGTGCCCTTACAGTACAGTATAGTCCACGCAAAAGGAAAAGGCCTCTTCAGCAATTACTTCTGTAGAATCTGCTTGGATGAAGAAGAGGAGGAAAGTATAACTCAGCTTCTATACTCTTGTCCAGCTCTCTCAGAAAAAAAAAAATCTTTGAAACTACGTCTTCCATAATATATGTGAGCTGGCTTATATCAATGTCGGAAACCTCCTACGCTACATAGTCAGCTCTGAATGGTTCAATTAGACGAATTAATATAGGAAAGTCGACAAATCCAAGTTTTGCTAAAACGGACCATTATGGTCTAAGTGTACACGCATATCACGTGCAGGCACTGTAACCTAACCTATCCTACCTATTGCCTCTGGTTGAGGTCGGTTTCTACTTGTGCGCGCCACTTAAGCCTAGGTCTTTCTCTACTGCGTCCGACATCTCGGTGGGAATCGAATTGGTGTCCATTCGCTCTACTTTTTCTCTCCATCTTTAGCGTGTAATGGGGAGTTTTTTGATTAGTAGTATGCAGCTGTAAATCTCGTATAGTTCTTGGTCGAATCTTCTTCTCCGATGGAGAGTCATGAAGAATCGAGAGCTGTTGCCATGGATATTTGCATTGTTTTCGATCGAATCTGGCACAGGGATCTTCTAGCCAAATTGATAGATGGAAAACATTCATAATGACAGATCTCGGCAAATATTGATGAATGGCGTTTCATCAGATAGATTTCTTATGAGGATCAATTTTCTCACTCACTCTAGCTTTGTAGCAAATTAATGATCTTTTGAGGAGAAATAATTAACGCATTTTTAGTCTTGCGGGTGATAGTACTAAGTACTCTAATAGCGACTAACTCAAACGTGACGCCCATTACCGCTATTGTTGCACACTAGCAGAGATACGATATAAATGATGATACCTACAACGGATTTAACAATGGAAAAGTAGAACCTTATGCAATTTGACTCAGGAAAACGCAGCATACAAAATTTCCAAGAAAGAACAGTTTACAGACCAGCAAACCGAAATGAAGAATAAAGTCCTCAGATCAGAAGATTGGGTCCGGTGTATGGACGCAACAACACGTAACCTCTATTAACAAATATACAGCGTCTAAAGCTACGATACCTTTTTAGAGGTAAGAGATATTTTACAACAACAACTTGTTCTCTATGAAGCCCATGTATGACAAGTTCTTGTAGCTTTGTCCCGAAAGATACACTGATCTTATTGAACTCTATCCAAATGCAATGTTCCCTTACTTTAAAATTGCCACAGCGAATCCTTGTTAAATCTTTCTCTTTATATATGGTTATGCGATACGATTTTCAAATGTTCGTTTGGAAGGGCTATTCCGTAAAGCGACACATTTAAACTGCAAGCAAAAATCAGACGTTTCTTAAAAATCTCAAAAACCTATGCTCAATAAGTTCTGTAATTCACAAAAAAAAACACAAAACTGATTTACATTCAAATAGTTTTTATTGTTTAAAAATCAAACATTTAAATTAAAAACAGGCATTTTATAACATAATCTATAAATAGGTTTCCACTTTTTTACAAACTGGGTAGTTTACTGTTTTTTTTTTTAATTTTTCTGTTTCTTTTTTTTAATTAAACAAAAAATTAAAAATAATTAAATTAAAATTAAATCGCCCAAAAATAAGAGCACTTTCCTGGAAAAAGTACTTCATAGTTTTAAGTAGATTTATATTAAATAAAAAAACTATATAAGCAAAAATCTAATATTAAGAGTTTAGTTTAATAAATAATCATCAAAATACTCAAATTGGTGTAGAAAGTGTTGTTTCAGAAAGCTTGGAAAAGATAAAATGCATATATCCTGCTCAGGGTTTCTATTCAAATTAATAAAACCTATTGTAAACATTTTAATTGCAAAAATGGTTATTAGTATGATCCATTGTCTTCATCAGCGCGTGTCCTTTTCGAATTCATCATTACAAAAAGACCAACAAGAACCGCTTAATTGGTCTTTTCTAGAGGAACTTCTTCTGCGGACCGAATCTAGACTTTGAGAACTTTGAGAACTTTGTCAAAAAAAAAAAAAAACAAAGAAGCAATAAAATTCTTCTCAGTTCAAAAACGATGTTTTGGTTGTGCACATAAAGTCCTATCCGAAACAGACAGAAAGGAACGATATTTTTTTTGCTCTGTATAAGGTAATAGCTAAGAACTATAAGCAGTAGAAGTTGATGCAAGCTTTTCGGGCCATTCTGTGGTTAGTAAGTGCGACCGTACGAGTCCACGTGTATCGTTCTGAAAGTAGAGTGTAATCAATTTTAAAATTTGTTTTTTTTTTTCTCCAGACTTTTTTGTTATCATCCAAAATGTGTGTGTTCGTGTATGTGTGTACTCTGTAGATAGAGTTCAAAGTTTTTTTTTTCATTTATAGAACCAAGAAATTGTACCCGGCGCCCTTTAGAAGCATAGAGAAACTTAGAGGAATTGCGAAAAGAAATAGACGTTGTTTTTGTTTTTTTTGTTAGTATATAGTTTTTTTAATTATAAAATATATATGTATAAATAAGATTGTTCTATGTACAATTTTGCTTTGTTTTTAACATGAAACAAGTCCTTCAACAAACAAACATTATCAGTAATCAGTAAAGTAGACTATGACTTAAGAATAATGGAATAGTTTTAAAAAAATATGTATATAGGTATGTTTATGTATAAATTCTTGCTTAAAATGTAAAATTATTAAATTTATGTGCTCATTACCACACACCAAGGATTTTTATTTATTTTATTTTTTTTTTTTTTGTAATTTAATAATTTGCAGATTTATTCCGCTCACAAATATCAAGGATATTGGTGGGGCGAAACGGTTTAATGCGATGTCCGTCAAGACTCTATATTTATGTAGACCATTAAATGTTTTAATTGCGACTCTAAGTTTGTATATGTATCCTGCTGTCTTTATATAGTTTAAGAATTGAATTTATGTATAGGGGTTTGTTTTTCGTTTGTTTCAACACCACCATCACCAATATAGACAGAGATCAGTGTTCACATCAGTGTTCTTATGAGTAGTAGTGCGTGCAACATATTTGTTTATTTTATTTAAAAGTTTTTTTTTGTGCAAGATTCATCGCCAAACACACTGACTACATCTACAAAAAAAAGAGAAAACATAGATACATTTTTTTTTAAATATAAACAAAGGTGAAGTTGTAATAGAAGGGGCTGGACTAATATAGGTTCGGTCAAGTCGGTTGAGTTTAACCTCAAGACTGAATCGGATATTAGTAGCGAGCTAGATGAATGGATTAAAGGGATTAGTATGCATGTGGGAAGAATTGATATTGGTCCTAGGGTCCTTTCACTTAAAACCAAATAGACATGCAGTGCTGAACACCGGTAAAGGACCCATATGACTAACAGAAAGGTGTATAAGCAATGACCGTTGTTCTGCAATTCATTGAATGTGTGTTCTCAAAGTGTGACCTTTCAAATTTAGTAAAAATATTTGGGAACAAGGTATGGGTCATTTATATAACTGTTTTACCGAACTTAGGCTTGGGATTATTGAAATGTGAGGCATCAAATAGCATGAGTGAATTTGTTTAACTAAACAACATTTTATGAGTATACTCTGTGGATCTTTGTGAGTAAGATTGGTTTTCCAGCAAAAAAAATTCCATGAGATCAGCACGGCTTCGGCCATTTGTGCAATACTTATGCACAAATATATGTCGTTAACAAAGCAAACTTATCGTATAAATCTCTCGAAACTTCTTCAGCTTCTGCCTTTGTTGTGCATTTGAAATTTTTTTTTGACACAATGAATGGGATCTAAAGTTTGATGACGATTCCAAACGGCCACCACAAGAAAAATCATGCCATTCCAATGAAGTTATGGTGCGGAGTGGTATGATTTTAATGAACTCCAGTTTGAACCAGACGGTGCTATGGCACACACAACTTCGAAATTCGATGATGGTATGATTTCGTCTCATCGCCATATCAATATCATGAAATTAAACTCCGTTAAACTTATTTTAATAAAGTTATTTGAAATGTAAGATCTACTCAAATAATCCAAAAAGAATTCAAGACTTCAACAACAACATGCGAACTGATATAAGGCAAGAAGTCAATCGAACTGAGATGAATCGAAAAGTCATCGATAGGCTGACCTTCAGATGATGGATTGGAGTTTTGTTAGTTAAAAACTGATTTTGTTTTTAAATAAATTATTTTTCCATAAGCCGAGTTTTAACGTTCAATAAATTTCCATTATTTACCAATAAATTGTGTTATTTTAAACAACATTCCCACACTTTAATGCTTGGAAAAACAGTAAAGTTCATGACGCAAAATTTGTCCATAAACATTATTTGAAATGTGACATTAACATTATTTTGAAAACTCTTTAAGAAAAAGTCACGTTCAAAGAATCACTTACTACTCTGGCAGGATGTGGATGGGACTTAACAAGGGCATAAAAGCAGAACTTACCTGTGCTGGCGGAGATTGTCACGCTGCTTAAAGTATTTCCCGCAAATTTCGCAGGAGTACGTGATCTCGGGCGACTTGTGGGTGCGTTCGTGGATCATCAGGTTGTAGGGCTTGGTGAAACGTCGCTGGCAGAACTTGCAAATGAATTCGCACTTCGGTCGCATTTTACGACGGAAGTCCGACCTGCAGTCGTCGTTGTCAATCCGCATTACAGCAAACATTTTGTCTTATTTCTATGAGTAGAATGTAGCACGTTGAAAAAAGTCACAGTTCCTTACTGAAACAAAAGAATTGATAAAAAAAAAAACATTAAATTAGATACGTGTTGGCGCAGTAACATTCATGGATAAATATTTTCAAATGAAATTCGATATCTTCGATGATGATGAGATACTGATGGTGACCTCAAGGCCATTGTTTCAATGTCCAGAAACACCACCACCATCACCGTCACCAGCAACTAATTGCGATTCGCGGAACTGATACCCAAGGGGCTCTCATCGCGCACTCACATAAAGCAGCACCTCCTGCTGAGCGGCGAAACAAACGAGTCGCCTCCGCTCCAAATATAACTACCTGATTATTAATATGCCCAGCCAAAGAGACGAGGTATACCACCCCAAGTCCGGCTTGATTTGAGCAAGTCCCCAGCCCCGCAATTAATTGACAGAAAATGCTAAAATTTCAATTAGCTGCATTTGTTGTTGAGTAGCGCGGTTTAATTTGTTTATCATCCCACAATACTGTGTTGGCTCCTACCTATTGTTTGAAGGTTTTTTTTTTAAGCTTATAGACAACAACGGAGACCGTTTTGGGCTTGTCACTCGACGTGTATTATTGGTGCTGACACCGAAAACAAATTGAAGCCAGGTATTGACATTTACTGCGGCTGACAAAGTGGCAAAAGATTTAGTGTGGCCGTTGGTGGCAACTTGGTTTTTCGTTTTATTTTTGGCTTTTGGTTCCTCGGTGATTAATAAGCATGCCGATGTGGTTCCCATGGTATTGGGTATACGTATGGAATGCCAAGAGATGACAATGCCTGCGAGACGACGACGAGACGGGGGCCGGCAGGGTCATAGCGCAATTATTACCAAAATCACAGCAGGACAGTGGGGGGGGGAGACTGTTCACGTCTCCCAGACCCAATACGAAAATATTCAAATTATCTTCATAATTTTTGTGTAATTTTTTATGTTTATTGTGTTATTGGTTGGTTTTTATTGGATTCTCTTCCGATGATGTGCTGTGCTGCGCGGATCGTCGTCATTGTCGACTTCTTTGTTCGATTTGTCAGAGACTGCGTGAGAAAGAGCCCCACATATGGAGAATCTGGCGCTAAAGCCAGATTGAGCCCTGACGCACAGAGTCCGCCCTTCATCGTTGTTTTCGTTGTTGTCGTTGTCGTCATGGTACGTGGCAAGTAAATTAAGTCGGAGAAACAACACCACATGAGACTGGCCTCTTAATCCGATGTTTTCTGTTTGACCATCAGGTAATTAGGTTTGGTCATTCCTGAGCCGGTCGGTCACCTACGAACGGCCCTCGACGTGGTAATGAAAATCCATTAAGAATTTGCAAACATTGCTTTTGTCTCGGACGCTTGCTGCTGAGAGAATTTCGAAGGCAACAGCCACGATTAACGTAATCCCTGTACGAAGGAGAACGGAAAAAAAGTATTTTGCTGATGTTTATATATGCAAACATCGTTACTTTAATGCTGCGTGAAATTAGATTTGTGAAATACAATGACAGAACCTTCCCAACACATCTCGGTTTCTCACTCCCTATAGGGAACACAGCAGCCAGATAATAAAAACAAATCAGAGAACACAAGAAAATCCCTAAAGTTCAGGTAAAAATTAAAACCGATCGTCAATGCTTGTTGGAAATTATTACCATACTTTTGCGAGGTGTATATCTATTTCTGTGAATTTATTTCGAAGAGCCACCCTCTAACATGAAAGGGATTGTCCGATACCAATAACTAGTGTCGCCGCTGCCACCTTTGGCTATCAGATGTATTTTGATTTTTAGAGGTGGATCTGTGGCAATCAAGAAGAAACGAGTTTCATTTATTTTGTACTCCTTTTGTTATCCCGTAAAAAAAAAGGAAAAGGAAAAAAGGCAACAACACAGGATAAAAAAAAAACTAAAAACGAATGAAGAAAACTCCCAGGATTTTTTTAAAGCCTTGGTGAGATAATTTCTCCTTTTTTGTGTCAAATTTCTTAGAAAAACGAGAGTGAGCCTCTCACACTGAACAATGAATCAAATTGAGAACATTGTTGTGTTTGTTGACTTTGGCAGCCGCAAGGACGTAACACAAAACGGGACTGATTTCGATCTGTATAGGTGGTAATTATACTTTTGGTCAAGATTGATAGTGGCTGTGTGGAGAGCTTGAACATTAATCTCAATCGTTTGCGTGTCCTATTTGAGTGGCGAAGAGTGCTACCACACGCACCTAATGAGTCTCTTTATTGTGGTTGTTAAAATTGAGCAATTTACCTTAACCAATTTCCAATATGCTTAGCATGACCAGCGATGTACAAATTTCTACCAATCTACATAATTCGAATACAAGTAAGCTGGGCTGTCGTGACTTTTAATTTTTATCTAGTTTAGGTATGCAAATGTGACAATTTAAAATTCAAAATGCACGAGTGGGCTGAACATGTTCACGGGGGTGCTAAATTTTAAATTTGTTGTAAAATTAATGAGCGGTAGCTACATCAATCACACTTCTGAATATCAATTTTAGATACATATCATTAGTTTAATAGATTTTGTGTTCCATTCGATTCACTATGTGCGTTTTTATGCCTGAAAAAAGCAGTGAATTATCGCTTGGTATGATATTACACATCCAACATATTACGTCGTGAGAACCTATTTCAAATAACGATATGGCAACACCCATTTAAGATCATTCATTTGTTTTTTTAACTAAATTTTGTCATTTTGACTTTTGAAGTTTAGTCAGTGTTTTTCTAATTCCAAACTATCTTCATCCAATAACAAGCAACACTGAGATGTTAACGTGCCAATTTATTATAAGATTCTGTCATTTCGCACTTATCAATTACATTTCATTCAGCTCTGTGATATTGACATTTCATGTTCTTTCATTGCATAAGGGATTTCACCTTTCATTCATTTTCACCTTTTTATTTAAAAAAAAAACCTACGTCGAGAGTAGGTATACCAAATGACATTTAAAGTTATAAATAATTTCTCTTCCCTTACCTATCGAAACAGTTTACCACATTTGATATAGGTACCTGTTTATACCGAATATTGAATCCAATATCGAACAAACAGAGAATCCAATTTTAAGTTTTATTTGGATGTATATATCGAAGCATGAATTATTTTTGCTTTCGAACAGTTTCCTGTTCTGAAATATTCGAACTTTCTGAACACCTCATTTTACTTAATTTCCGTCATTTTCCTAAACACCTCATTTTACATAATTTGCGTAATTTTATTAATAAAGCTCATTTAATAAAATTGGTTCACATTTTTACAGGATTCTCTCTAAGGCGGTTTTAAAAATTTAATGTTGTATACCTTTGATAATGTTCTATACGATTCTGAATAACTTAAAATCTACACTTTGAAATAAGTAAAAATTAGTTAGTTGTAGGTCGGTACTTTAAATAGCTTTTCAAAAGTCAGTTTTAAACGTCAAAGTAATGATTGCGAATTGATTTTTTATGTTTCTATAGTAATTAACCATAAATTATGTTAGAAACACGTTTTCGATCTGACTATTGATCAATAAAAATTGAATTAAAAAAAAATTAAATATCGTAAAATATGGATGTTTGTGTGAGAAATTTAGGACTTTAAAAGAGATTTTTTCCAATTGCTTAAATTTGTTTAAGAAATAGAAACTCTCTAGAAATTTTAAGACAATGCCAAATCAAAGAAGCGTCAAAAATGTAATTATGTTGGTAGGTATGGACGAAACAACAATAAATGGCGGAGTGTCAGTGTTTACACTTTATGAATATTTTTGGAGAAGATGTTAAATATATTACAAGTGTCAAAGTAAAAGACGAAAGTAAAAATTTAGTAATACTATATCAAAACTGTAAGGTATGCGAATAAAATAATATGGGTTTTCAGCATTTAAAATAAGAAAAAATCATTAAAAATGTTGACTAGGTAGGCCTACAGCTTATGTGAAAATTTTATGTTAAACATGATCAAATTGCATATTGGATTTTTTAGATTAAAGAATCAATAGAAAGGGAAATCTACATTTGAATGAAATTTAAATGAAAGGCTTTCAAAGTCTTATTAAATAATGTGAGCTTCCCGAATTTGTCAAATTGACTGAAATATCAATCAAAATGGTTATTCGAATTTAAAGTAAATAAAGCTAAGCCACACATAATCTTCACAGTCTTATCGTAGTGTTGTTACCCCCTGTAACTTAAAGAGAAAAATGATTTTCTTTAAATTTGTAGGTATCCAGGTGCGGGGTGACCAATTTTTTGTCGACTTTTAACTGTCAACCAAATGTGATTGGTTTAGCTGGCCACACCAATCGAACAAAATCTACTAAGTGCGTATGTGCCACACACCACCATCACGGAAAGAACACTCGCCAATAAGAACGCGTAAAACCGGTAGTACGGCAGGCTCCCAACCAACACCAACAGGCGGCACGTATCCATCCGCACTGCACACTATCGCGCATACACTATGCCAACGCTATACCCAACCAAAGGGGGGTTTTGCGCATTTCTATGAAATACCTAGGTATAGGCGCTACGTCAAGTAATAGGAATAAGCGAGACTTACCACACAACGAAAACACTTCAGAAACTGACAAACGAATTTGTTACACTTCACGTTGAGACTCGAAGAAGAGGAATTGCACAATAATTTAATTTAAGATGCGATACGCGCGTATACAAATGCGATGTGTCGCTCACGAGCAAGAAGAGCAAAATGAAATAATTCCGAGTGCCTCACTTCCACCGACTAGACTAATGGACGAATGCCACAGAGTGCCACCAGCTGTGCGGCCTCATCTCTTCACCTTCGCCCTCACCTGGTAAACACACAACACACCACTTACACCATATCACCACTACACCGTCGCAACGAGATAGCACACTCATCACATAGGTATGGGTGGAAATTACGCATAAGGAAACCCAAACCGATGAATGGACTGCTGCTGGGTAAACACGTAAGCGAGAGACAAGACCAGAGACCTGTGTGTGCGATGCAAACGCGACTCCAGTCCTACTCGTCTTACCCGGTAGGAGGTGCTTAAGCCCAGTAGCTAACGAACAGAGCAACAAAAAAATCGACGCGGTGCACCAATACAACGACTGGAGCGCACTATCTCTGATCGACGGCCCCTATATGTACACGGTGAGCTCCAAAGTCAGCGACAGCTCCCTATACGGTAGCTGCCTCGGATTCACGAGTATGCGAAACACGGGCTACCATTGGTTGTTACGCACCACTGCGGCGACAGTAATATATATCTAAGGCAATATTCTATTCGTGTAATGTCAACTTACCAACTGTAGGATGCTGCGGAAAAATGTATCTGGATATTGATCTCGTTATAGCGATGGCGTTGATGATATCTTAATGCTGCTTGCAGTCCCGTACGAATAAATTTCAATTGGAAATTTAAAAATTTATCCACCCAAATCAACAGGGCGACGGCAAAATGCAAAACAAAATCTCAATGAATTCGGAAAAATTACTTTCAGCGCGGAGCTAACAGCTAAGAGCTAAGTTCAACTAGCGACGGTTCACAACGGAATCACAACTGAATCACTATCTGGTTGCGCAATGAATACGAAGAGTAGGAGAGCCCGTGTGTTGAATTATTCAAATCTGTATCAACTCTAAATATTATTAATAAAGTATATTCCACTTCCGAACGCTTCCGTGCACGACGGCCAACTGCAAAGTTACGATCTCAACTTCAGCTTGATAGTTAACTGCTGCCTGTGTTCGCTCGGCTGCTGCTGGTGGTGCTGCTGCTGCTGATGGCTGCTGGCTGGCTTAGATGGTTGGTTGGTTGGTTACTTGGCTGCCTCCAAATTGCTGTGGCCGCATAACAACAACACAAAACACACAACAGACATATGATAAAGCAACGACGACAACGACAACGACGACCAACAAAAAGATTAAATAAAAACGTGAACGTGAAACGTATGAAGACACAACACCGATATAAATAAATAAAAAATGTAAACTTTAACATATACCTCCTCCTCTTGCTATTAGTCAGCCACGGAGGTCTGAGACGAGCATTGAAGAAGCCGAGATTCAAGCTGGAGTTGGCATTGGGAAACCCGATCTGCCATACATGCACATACCGCGTGCTGGTGGTGGTGGACCTATAATTTACATTTCCTGATTCGGCTGTTCGTTTATGTACTACCCATGCCGCCGATTGGTGTGTTCCCCTCGGGAAATGGGTGCATGGCAGCGGCGCTACGATCAACTTTGGAGTCAAGATCGCTGGCAGAGGGCGGATCCTCATTACGGCTACTGTGTTACGCCCGAACGCACGGAGTTCAGCAAAAATGTCGGCTGTGCAAAATTTGGCAGCACATTAAAGTGGTGCCAAGTTGATATTTTTTTGCGAATACCTTAAAAATTTTCAATATTTTCAGTAATCTGTTAAGAGAACAATGTCATAATATCCGTATAATTGAAACTAAGACGTATTTTTGGCCCACACCCAGGAGCCACCTACGTGCATCTGCCGAATACCAGTAGCCAATAGTTGTCAAACCACATCTTTGAGGGGTTTCTGAGTGTACATTCCTCGCATACAGTCCAAGCAACCGCCTATTTCAGCGCACACTCATGCAAAAAGGCGTGGCCTCAACTGGCTCCCCATTATCTGGCATTATCAAGTTGTGTATCTATGTTATATACAACGGTGTGTGGCACTTTTCATTTATTCGGTATTTCCATCTCGCTTCACACAATGTGGTCGTCACTCTACTCTGAGAATGGAAATAAATATATTCATTCCCACCCCATGCCGTACTGGTGTGAGTAATTTCTTATTTGCTCGCTTAATGGCAGAGCAGGCTGTGTGAGAACAGGCCAAGATAACGAACAAGAAAGAAACAAACCGAAGAACGAGAAGAGTAAACACGGGAAGCCGTGGCTCTGGTTAATAATTGCGACTTCCATTGTTACGCAACGCCGTGGGAAACGCTTTAATATGCACATATATTTGAGTATCTTGAATTTGGTCATTTGCAAATCAAATTGGGAAACTTCGGATTAGATTTTCGGGCCAATCTTCAATTGAAGAGCACGGTCTTTGTGAGCGTCAACTTCAATGCAATATTGTCACCCCAGAGTAGGTTTGGTGTGCGGTCTTTGGAAAGGAACTCAGCGCCGCCGCCGTGCAGCTAATGTCATTGCTCGTCATTTTATGGCCGGGGCAAATAAACTCTTTCTGTCGCGGACGTTATGCCGACAAATATTCACGCAATTCCGAGAAATGCTCCCCATCCCATGGGCATAGAAGCGGGACTCCTTTGAAAGGGATACCTTGCATTGTAAATGGGTTAAGATGATTACAAACACGCAGGGAACCGCTAGCCGTAACAGAAGTGAGACGTGTCAAAATATGAGCAGACAAAAAAAATCTGTCATATCTAAGTTAACCATACAGATATGTACCGTACCCATATTCGGTTCATGTTGTGGGAAGTAAGCTAGGTATGTGTGCCAACTGGCAATATACCTACTAATGATAGAAGTGATGTGACGTGGACAGTCGAGAGTTTTGCTCTTCCGGTGGTGATTATGCTGAGTGAAACTCTATGCGTGCAAACAAAGAGAAGTGTTTGACGGTTCTTGAGAAAATTTACACAAATTTGTTTGGTCTTGAGTCACGTTTGTGTGATGATGCGCCTTATGGTTTTATTGGTTTTATCGATTGTGGTGGACGATAAGTTGAGACCACATTCGGGATTTACTAGGTAAAAGTATTTTTTTTGGTACTTGTGTGATGAGATCAAATGTGGTTACATTGGACTGGATAAAAAAATTCGGACACTGACGATTTTTTTTTATTGTATTTACTACTTATATTCAGCACATTTCAATACCAATTACGTTGTTATTTCAAAAATCGACTTTTATTGAATATCTGACATGAACGGCCTATACAGTACCTCAAAAATAGGTTTTCCATTTTTTTGAGTGAGTGAACTTAATATTTTTGAAACAAATTATGGACCTCCGATATAAAGCCGATCCTGAACGATTTGTTTATGATTTGTCAGCTCTTCGCAAAAGGTGGGACAGTGAAAAAAAAAAGATTCCTAGGTGTTTTTACTTCAAGCATAGTCCACCGTTAACTACTAAACCAAACAAAAATCTAACTCCATAGTGGGACTGAAACCTTTACTGCTAGTTTGCTCTTTATAATATATTAGTCACAATTTTAAAGTGTATATTAACATTTTAATTATAATTATAAAAATAATTTTGGTGTTTCTAGAACGGGGTAACTTTTGTCGGTAGGTTTGCTTAAACTAAATTAAAAAAGATACGGCAGGACGTTTCTATAGCTGACACTTGTCAAATCAACATCTCGTTGTTTCATGTTTCTTCTTTATACAATCTGAAAAGGATCATTTTTCAAAATTATTTTTATTCTAAAAGGCATTTTCGTGAAAAATCTTAGTAATTTACTTACTTAACGGTCTCCGGACCCGTTGAAAGTATTAGCCTGAGACATGCCAACCTAACTACCTTTTCAATCCTTTGAAGTTTGCTTTGAACTGTGCAGTCAAAGCTCCCGCGATGTCTTGATCCTTAAGCCGGAAGTTCTGTTTTTCTTGTTACCTCCTTTCCGAAGGCATTCAATGACTCTTTCAGCCGAGCTCATGTTGTCGATGGGTTTTTACCTTTAGTAATAAATCTACATTTTGATTCATCTGCTCCATTCGCCACCCTCGTATAGAAGTAAAAAATCAACTATGAATTTTTCATTCGAAAGTATCTAATAATATTGTAAAAGTCACTAGAGAAAACAAGACCTTGCCACATCATACATAACTCGTGCTACAATGCGAATCTTACAAGAAATTTTTTCCGGTTGAATAATATCAATGAGTTGTGGTATTGACACTGTGCGTAAAAGTACACGCCTATCCGCACGCATAGGCTCCAACTTGATCGACACCATGTTCTATATTATATTATGATAAATACCATACCTATGAATTAATAAAATATAAACGATAGAATTGTGAAATTGTTTTTCATTTTAAAAGCCCGGATTTCGTATTAATTTAAAAAGTGTGAAAAGATTTTCGGCAAAACATGCGTTTATATTCGTATTATAGTCTATAATCCTATATGATAGCTGACAGAACGTTACCATTGACAGGAATAACTTTGAGGTAGTACGGGACTTTGTCTATCTCGTCTCCGCTATTAACTCTGACAACAACATCTCGTCAGAAATTAAACGAATAATTACTCTTGCCAACCGTTGTTTCTTCGGGCTAAGAATTCAGTAGCCCTCACTCGAACTATTTCTATATAAAACGCTGATCATCCCAGTGCTGCTCCACCGCGCTGAAGCATGGACCGTCTCGAAAGCGGATGAAGAAATTCTTCGGTCCTGTTTGCGTTGACGGGCTATGGAGACGCAGATTTAACCAAGAACTATACGAGCTGTACAGTGACATGCCCGTGGTCAAATAACTCCGCGTTTAAGATGGCTAGGACATGTAGAACGAATGGACACTCGCAGATTCTTCGATTCCCAGCCAGACATCGGACGCGGTAGAGGAAGATCTCGCCTTAGGTGGCGCTCACAAGTAGAAACCGACCTCAACCAACTTGGAGTGCGAAACCGGAGGCAGTTAGCTAAGGACCGGGCTAATTGGAGAAGCATGTTGGTTGAGACCCATGTTGATTCCGGACTGTAGCGCCACTTAAGTATGTAAGTAAGTTTACAAAAATCTATTATTTTCCTATTATTCACAATTGGCGCCTTTGTAATAATGGAGATGGTGCTGTTTGTGTGAATATTCCTCTGCATGACAAATTGCAATATTTATTTTTTGTTTGCAATATTTCCGACGGTAGATTGAGAAATAAACTTTTAAGTAACCATCAATTCGTGCATAGGCAACTGTAGCGCTCTCTATTCTAAAGGATTTAACCAAATTCTGCACAGGTATGTTTTCAGACGTAACGGTTTAATTGTATGTGTCATGGATATATATATCTTGATGATATGTCAAAATTAAATTAAATATAAAAAAAAAACCAAGCAAGCATTTTGCTATAGATATTGTGATTGGGGTTGGATTTTTGTATTAATTCATTCAAGAAGTGTTCATTTGAATGAATAAATGTATGAATAGTTGCCGAATGTTGGTAAACTTATTTAGTGGTTGAGATAAACCTAAGTCTTAACAAACAGCCTCTCCTATTTAGTCCCGCCTTTTAGGAGAAGTATTTTTCTTCTCATGCGTGATACTTAATGCGAGGTCTTCCGTCACTGCGTCGACCATATCTATAGGTGGCAATTGAAGGATCTGTAGACCGGTGTATTGGTACTCATTCATTCGCCCTGCATGCTGCAGCTACCTTAAAAGTCTAATGTGTATTCTATGTAGCTGTATGGCTCGTAAGTGACTTGGTCTTCAGAATATAAATAATTACTCGTTTGAAACAAGCATGGATTTTTTCAACAGCATGATACAAAGCTTTAAAATAGGAATGGAATTATTACAGTCTTAAAGAGTAGTTCAATTAAGTGCCTTATTACTGAATCACCTTCATAGCTTAAAGCTGGCTGGATAAATTCCTTATCTGACAAGGTGGCGCCGTCAAATTAAATTAATTAACTATCCGAACTATACAAAATCTCGTATACACATTAATATTGAAACTCTTTCCAATTCATTGGCGAGTTGACATCATATTTGTTATTCCCCTCGTTTAATCCATTTTAGCCGCTACCTTAACAATTTTTGCGAAACTAGGCTGTGCCATACTTTTTTTTTTATAAGCAATAATATCAACATGGATTGTGCTACTGGTGTTTGTGGAAAACGTCCACAAACATCTAAAAACAATGTTGACGAAATTACGTCACATTGTCTTAATCCTTTTATTGTCTAAGTGAATGCCCTTAATACTTACTTACTTGCATAAGTGACAGCTCGTATAGTTCTTGGTCAAATCTTCGCCTCTTTAGCCGGTCAACACAAACGGAACCGTCGATATTTCAAAGAATTTTCCTCGCAAAACGACCAAGGATTTCTTCATCCGTTTTTGATACGATCCATGCTTCAGTGCCGTAGAGCAGGACTGGGATGAACAGGGCCTTCTAAAGGATCTCCTTAGTAGTTCGAGTAAGGGCTTTGGCAAGAGTAACGCTTCGTTTAATTTTTGACGAGATGTAGTTGTCAGATTTAATAGAGGAGTCGAGGTATAAACAAAGTCCCGTACTACCTCAGAGCTATATCTGTCAATGTTGGTGTTCTATCCGATTCGTTGCGTATCCTTTTTAGTTGACAGCTTATACTGGGTCTTACCATAATTTACAGCTAAACCCAATTTGCGGCTTCCTTCTCTAAACTATCAAAAGTGACATGACCAATGTGTCAATACCATAGGCTTATGCTTGAAGTTTTACCAATTTACGGAAGAATGTGCCCCTGGAGTTGGCTTGGGAGTTTTGTACAATCCTCTCAAGAATAGGATTAAAGAAGTCCCATGACAGTGCGTATATTAAATAAATCCTCCTTTGGTATTAAATGTTTCAGTGAGATCTTTTTGACCATTATTAAGCAGAGAGAATTCTGCACCGTCATCCTGCATAGACGGACGAGTTTTGGTGGTATACCAAAGGGAAAAGTTATTTTTTGGAAAAAAAAGCCACACCAAGACCCGAATCGGTGTGAGGTTGATAATATTTTCTTTTTGCGGTCAACACGAAATTATTGAAACACGACTGCATAAAAAGAACACATTCACACCGAAGGCTCGCAGCACCACAACGATTTTGTTAGCGTTTAAAATTGGCTTCTATCTTAAGGACAATCATGCAACCCAAGTCTGATAAACATTCATGAGTAGACAACTGTCATGAAAAGCTTCTAAAATTAGTCCTTCGCGGAGTGTAAAGTAGAAGGCCCTGTTTATTGTGCTAAATATAGATTCTCGTACACATAATAATGGAGAAGCTAGGATGTATTCCCTGTATCAGTGAATGCCGTGTATCCAATAAACATTGCAGTTTTGTCAAGTAAGGTTCTAGCTGTAGCTATCATTTTATTCAAAAGCATATATAAAAGCATCATTGGAACACATAATATGATGGAACCGATATTTTCTTTGACAAGTTAAGAAGGTACAGCAATCGTTATTTCTGCTATTCATTAAATTCTATCATTCAAATCACCTTCGTGGAGGAAAAACCATGTGATAAGAAATGATAATACAAAAAATAAATGACTGATTGAAACATGCGAAGAAGCGAACACACATCATTGGCACGAATATGTTTTACTTGTGTGGAATGACAATCATTACTTGAGAAAAATAAAAATACAAAAAATGTGTTTCCGGGAAAGATTTTCATTAATAATTTGAGTTAAAAAACAAAAACTAAACACTCGAATAATACAATTTATAATAAAAAATCAGAAGCGACTCGGCCAAACTTCCCCAGGAATGTAGAAGGGTATTGTGTTCGATATAATTCTAGCTGCTTCATCGTTTTTATGTTTTAGTGAAACACTGGAAAATATAATTTTATAAAATAAAGGGTACCTATATCACTATAAAAACAAACGTTTAATTTTACAATCAAAAAGCGAGTCAACAAGTTGGCAATTATAATTGCAGTATTTTTACGCACGTATTAACTATAAATATTTTATTTATTTAATTTCAAATCGTTGTTGTATGAGTAAATTACATAAGGTGTTGATATTAAAACAATATTTGTTTATTTATAAACATTCTAAGAGTAATTTTTCAACAATATTAGACTATTATGGAACAAAAGTTGTTGCAAGGTACACAAACTGTGAGAATATGCAGAAAATGTTTGAAATATCTAACACTCTGTGTTTGCATTTTTTTATCTATCTAAGTATAAAAACGCAACATGCATAATGTTACACTAAAAATTGCATACATTTTGTTGTTCATTTTACGAGCATATTTTAGAGTGTATTGGTACCTACTATTCTATAATGATGATTTCTGAGAACGTCTTTAAGTAAATAGATTTATTGAATTCCTTCACACGAGCCTAGCTGTGAGGGAGTTATTGGGGAAATAAAATCGATTAAAAATGTTGAACAACCACAGCCGTTATTTTAATGTTTTTTGTTTTAACTGTAAACTTAATTCTATTTAATATAAGTAGTCTTTTTCATATAACCTTTAGTTATATTTTTAACTAAAAATTGTTCAATTATAGTATACTGTCAAAATATACCCAAAATCAAAGTTTCAACAAAATCAATTCAATTTTGAACTATGTGCATATGTTTTTAAGCACCTGCTGAACAATTCACACAATTTTGTTAATTACTTAAATACCGTAATACCTATACATTTTTACGAAAAAACTGAGTACGGAGCAACACATCTAAGATTTAAAATTTTAACAAAATTGTTAGATCCGTTTTCGAGACAATAAACATTTAAAAAAAATTGCAGCTAATTGTGCGTTATTTAACTGTTTTTGAAAATCGGAGTTTCCCGTCATATTCAGGATATATATATGACTTTCTATTACGGTTTTCATTTTATTCAACGCGGTCAAAATAATAATAAAAATACAAATTTTTGGCGCAACAGGCCCGTTAGTACCCAGGGCTGAGCTTTCTCACAACCATTCATATGTACGTGTGTATTTTTTGCACGACGGCGGGACCTCCTGTTTTTTGCCAACTCCGAATGCCGAATGCGATATAAGGTTTTTTTGACAATTTATACTACTCAGATGATTTGTCAGATCTTCACAGGGCCAGTGAAAAATCATTTACGTGTCTCTACGGCTGGGAATCGAACCCAGACCTTCTGCGCGGCAGTTCATCGCGCTAACCAACGCGCCGTTGAGCCCATCGCGGTCGTTCAATAGAAATCAGCCATTTTTAAAAGCACTATTATGTGCATTTTTTGAGAAAAACTGCTTATGCCATCTTATTCTAGATATTTTTAGAAGCTTAGTTAATAGTTTTTATCAACGTCCTTGGAGATAATCCTGTTTAAAGAAATCCGTTTTATAGTAGGTGCGTAACGTTGATTTTAGTGCTATAGGAGTCTAAACAACTCGCACAACAAAAGTTTCAGTCAAATCGCCTTAAAAATTTGGACTCTAGTAACAATAACAGACTCCAGATCACAGAACACAGACTTTAGACTCCGAACTCTGGACGAAAGACACACATTTTTTGAAAACTACTTTTTTGGACTCGGGGTATCTCAACAAAATTCGAATTTGTAAAAATTTCAACTTCGAAAATATTCAATGATGATTTTTAATGATATCGTATCATTGGCGATTGAGGACCATTCTGAAAATGTTTAGCATTAACTTCTGTACTTCCATTCATTCAGTATTACTATTCTGTTGCTTTATTGCTTTCTTCGTACTTTAAATAATTTTGAAAGATCAATAATTTTATTAATAATATTTTCCAGAAAGAGAATAGTTTACAATTATTTAACAAGCGGTTTACACATGATATTTATAGGAAATGTTAGAACAAAAATTAAAACAATTTTTGTCACAAAAGAAAAAAATTGTCACAATCAATTGGAGTTAGGATTCGTTAAAATTGAGATTTTGAAAAATGGATGTTAGCTAACTACATGGAAGTTAGGGCTTTAATGTTATATGTGTGTTTTTTAAGTCCTTCGGCACGTCCTTCTAACTTTACCATTCCTTTAAATTTGGATTTAAAATTATGCTCAAGCGTTATATGACAAAAACTTAAGTGTGCTAGTAACATAATGATATTTGTTTTTCATATTGTAAATATTTTTTTATAACATCCGGTTTCAAAGTTTCCAAATGATCTAACCGCACAATTTGAACATATTGTTTACTGGCTTTGTTATTGGTATTTGTTTTGAAAATTGCATGAATTTGGTAGATTGCATTCATTGGTTGTAGGTGAAAAAATTGTATGACTAGAACATTTTTGAAAGAAAACAAAACAATTTTAAGTGTTAAGTTAAAGAAAATATTACTTTGCGATACAATCAATAACGAATGCTCCAAATGCGAACTGAAGGATCTCTTATTTATCGCATCATATCTTTAAATTTAAATAAAACAAAGTGTGTGTGAGATATCATCGATTTTTTTCATTCGTTTGACAGGTTCAAACGTCCGCAGCGACTTCTCTGGGTGGCGCTTATCCGAAATAACCATTTTTCCACTACCCTGGCACATAAAGAAATCTGAATTAAAATAATTTAAATAAAACAAAGTGTGTGTGAGATATCATCGATTTTTTCATTCGTTTGAATGGTTCAAACGTCCGCAGCGGCTTCTCTGGGTGGCGCTCATCCGAAATAACTATTTTTCCACTACCCTGGCACATAAAGAAATCTGAATTAAAAACAATGACACGGATTCTGTAAGCTTTAAGGGCCGCTGTGGTTTGTTCGCTTATTCGCATAGACCTGCTACTACATAAAACCCCACAAAAAAAAGTCAAACGGGGCCAAATCGCACAATCTCGGTAGCTTCACATCCACGTGTGATGACTATGCCATCGAATCGCTCGAGCAGAATTTCCAACTGTGTGGCACGTAGCGCCGTCCTGTTGAAACCACATGTCGTTGGTGTCAAAAAGCCAAAAGAGTTTGTCAATCATCGACTGGCCAACGTCTACACTTTACTTTTGATTTTGGTGACTTTTCCGGGGATGCTCTTGGTTCTCATGTGTATACTGGTATCTTCCAAATTAGACAATTTTTTTTGTTGACGTACCATCCAGAAATGGTCCTCATCACTGAAGACCATTTTTCGATGAAAATTAAGGTCAATTTCCAACTGCTCCAGGGCCCATTCAGCTAAAACACGCCGGCCGTCGTCTATGGTCGTTAACCTTCAACTGCTGTTGTACGGATGCAGGCTCAAGTCACGACGCAAAATTCGAGTTGTTGTGGGGAACTGCTTAATCTCAAGGACAGTGGCGATGTTTTCGGTAGATCTTTCTTTTCGTCGACTAACGGGTATTGATTAATCGTTTATAGAATCAGTGGTCTCCAAGACTCTGCATATAGTCCTCCCGGTATTAAAAGTATGGTGACCATAAAATGGGCAAAGCGCGTGAAATGTGGCCCGAGCAGAAAACCAATTTTGATGAAACAATTTGATCATTGGCAGGTGTTGTTGAACACGAAAGTAACACCAACTTTGCTGAAACAATTTCATCATTTTCACAGTGTTGTTGGACGCTATTTTTATCCATGATGATTTGGCAAACTAAATAAATGACAGCCAATTTGACAGATGTAGCTTTATGGCCGCTATCAGCTGCCAAAGTTCGGAAGTCCCTATTTGAAGACCATTTATCCGATCAAACAATAACCGTTTCATATAATGAAAAAAATTAAATAGCGGGAAAAATTAGTCGAGTAATAAAAAGTAAAATAAAACCAAACTTCGTGCTGCAAAAATACGGCGTTAAAGAAATATGTTATAAAAATTGGCGCCGTTAATGCTCAATACGTATATTGCTTAGTTTATTAACTCTAGCAAGGGTTCGAAATTCGCAGACTTTAATATCTGCTTCTGATAAATAAACAAATTGTATTCAGATCGTAAATTCCATTCATTTGGTCTGGATTACTGTTAAAACGAGTGGTGGGTGCACGACTGGGTCGTACGCAACTTTCTCTTTCACAGCGAGTTAATTTTACGTTTTAATTTTAATTTGGCCAAAATGCACAATAATATTCATTTCGATTAACGATGCTTAAAATTGTATAAATAATGTCGAAATGTGATTATACGAACGTTTATTTCGTAATTGAAAGTAATCGGTGTCCATGTGAATAATAATGATTTTCCGTTGTTAGCCAAAACTGTTTTGGTTTAGGGATAATTGGACCAAAACCAATTATGTGAAACTCATGAAAACAGTAATAGTAGTTTATTAATTAAATTTCATTCAATTTGGCAAAATAGTTTGCGAGGAATTGACAATTTTCTTTAATGCCTAAATGCAAAAAATCCATTATATAGATATTCTCGAGAAAAATACTGGGTATGCTGTTTTTTTTTTGGAACTAATATGGTTATAGTATATATGAAGTTTATTCAAAATCATAAGAGCCGTTTTCGAGAAAATTGAGGTTATGTATAATTTTTATATGGCAGGTAGTGGCAATAACATGGCTAAAAGCAAACAAAAAAAATGGCGTAGAATTATGACCAACAAAAAGCTGGATGAGAAGTTTAAAGAAAATCGGTCAAGTCGATTAGACTGGAGACAACTGTTCGAACCGACGAACCGACGACGGACGGAATTCCAAAAGACACTTTTTTGGGTTCCGCTATCATCGTAATGTTAGAATCAATCGGAATCTCGAGGTCGCAAATTTTCACGAAAACAATATCTTTCTCTTTGTAAGAGAAATTTAAAAATGTATATACCAATCGCACGTGAAAATCTTTTGAAATAACCAGTTAAAGTATATAGCTCAAGTGAATTTTAAAAATATCGCTAATGAATTTGTCTGCAAATTGACTAATAAAGTGCCAATAAAAATTTGGCCTTATTCTGTTGATTAACCAAATAATTTATAGAAGAAATGAGGGAGACCGGAATCGACTGTTTATTGCATTAGTTTGTAAGTAATGTATATGTACATGTACCTACTTGATTACCTGGCAAACGTTGTTTTGTCATATAAATTATTTCTGGTGAGTATTTTAGTTGCTAAATAAAACAAATCGTATGAGAAGGCTGCAATACGCTGTGCGAATCGTTCAATGCCATTCAATGCCATTCAATCAAATTAGAAATACTCAAATATCCTGAACGAAGGGAAAATAGTCTTCCTGAGACCGAGTATGATGACGATCCATTCTGTGATGAAGATCAAACGAATAAAACGAAAAAAATAAATTGTAAATGTTGACAGTTTATTTGATTAAAAATGTAGTAGATTTAATCGCGGACCCAACTATTTACAATTATTCTTCTATAAGTCAATACAATTTAATTTCCACAAGCAATTATTTCTGTAGACCTCATATAGTACTGCTGCGCGGAAGTTGAGCATTTTTGCAGTAAATTGTTTGGCTAAATGCCTATTTAAGACGTTATGCAGGAGAATTCAAAAGCATAACCGAAGTTATGATGGTGTAACCACTGTAAGGTTGTGTTTAAGCTTCCAGAGATGTGTATACACGTACAATACGTTAAGATGTTTCGGTAGAACTTTGCAAGAAGTCTATCCGAAGCAAAGCATGTATAGAGCTTACGAATGAAGGCTTAAAAAAGCTAAGGCTAAAAGAACGGGAAAAATGTGAAAAGTTTGGGAACCTACCGAAAAATGAATCAACATCATCCAAGTACCTACTTCGTTGTACTAACTGGTTTTTCATGTTCCAGAGTACAGCCTAGCGGATAGCGTGTCGGACAAACTAATGATACTTATTCTGAATTATCATATTACATAATAGGCCAAAAGGCATTAGAATTAAATTGTTATGGTTTAATTTAGGACGCCCGCATAGTACCAGTAAGTTATTTGAGTAGTTTACAAGTAAACTAGTTTTTCATTAATTTGTGTCTAGCATTTAAGTTAGTTTTAAGTTGAATTAACATAAAAAATTAATTATAAAAAGCATGTTGGACTACCATGCGAGAGAACGCGAGTTCAAATCCCAGTAATATAAGAGTTTTTATACAATTAATTGCATTGAATTTCTTACCTTCATAATAATTATAAAGGAAATGAAATTAATAAAACTAAATTGTGTAATAAAATGTAAAAACAAAAGGAAAATAATAAAAATGATGTTATTTTTCAATTTCGTGAACGCTTGCAAATATTTTGTTAAAGACTTTTTGCGAAGCCCATAATTTGCTTCTATAAGGCCTTTTACAGCAAGCAAAGATTTTTCCTGTAAGGCTTTTTGAAAGTATTTAAAGAGGTCTTTAAAATTGCGCAAAATGTTTTTCCATAAGACTTCATACACGTAATATTGCTCGTAGGAAATAGCTTCGATTGTGCTTTATCGAGGCGACCTTGTTAATTGAGGACTCGAGTTTATTGAGTTAGTTATGGGTTTTGATTATTGAAAGAGTTTCATTAAAGCTGTACACTATAAAATAATCTGGTAAGTTATCTACGCTTTGCGTTTGACTTGTACGTCGCCTTGTTCAGTCGCTTTTTCTTTTCACTTCCTAACTACTATTTAAATTAATTATTTGCCTAATAACCAATTTAATATTTCGCTTTCCAACCCAACCAATTAATTCGCACACGTTACGCTGACACACTCTCAAATTGTTCGACCTTAATTTTTCGCCTCTGCCCGTATATTTACATTATTGTTTATTACCCTTCAACTAACTCACCATGCCTTGCGAAACAACCAATTGCCAAATTGATCTGATGAATGCAAGAACATTACACCTTCCCATGTGCTCCTTGCAATCAAGTGCTATAGTGATTCGAACGAATCCTATCAAAAAAGTCTTAATAAAAATATTACGGACAGATTTTCAAAACTAGAAAATAGTGTTATAAATGTTGACGACTTTAGTAACTCCGTTCTTTCCACAACAGACTTCATAAAATCCAAATCAAAAAGTATCGACAAGCAAATATCCAGCTTGGCCGAGATAACTAGAACTAGGTAAACGAAACTCGAAACGACCTTGAATCAATTAAATGCATCAATAAAAGATCTAAAACCAAGCTATTCCGCGCAAACAATTTCTAACAATCAGATTCTGGATTCAGTCAACTCCTTACGTGAAGACTTCGACGTCCTTCTCCAGGCCAACTCAAAAAAAAAACAGCCTTCCCCCAAGCAGCTCGATCCCATGATCGAAATAATTTTTGATAGAATAAATGGGGTTGGAGATGAATTGATATCGACACGCTCGATTTTAGTTGATATTGGAAATCTTACTGGAATGATCAGCAACAAAATTAACGACCTACCTATAATAAACCAACAAAATCATAATGTCAACTACAATACATCAATATTCGACGAAATATTTGAAACTGAAGTTGACTCAGCCCCATTTCCCAGTCACAATCAGACTGTTCACCATTTCTCTCCAATCCAAAAGTCAGAATCTGTACACCAGCCCGTTATACATTCTGGAACATCATGGACACCTTCCGAGTGGCAGCAAAGGCTGGACAAACTTATAACAGGAAATGTTAAGGTGACTACCCTACTCATCAAAGGTGCCTCTCGAAACGATAAAGCTTCTTGGATTAAGAAGTTCTTCGAAAAGAAATACAGTATCTCCATCAGTCAGTGATGTAGGTCTAACTCAAAAGTGAAATATATTGTATAGTGTGACTTTTGTTTTTGACGTGCAACATTTTCTCTATTCCCAATTCATCAATTTCCGGCAATAAAGTAGTTGATCATGGTTCTGTATCGCTAACCAGTCAAAGTATCTATGTTACCCACTTCGGTCTAGAAAGTTATGCACCGTGCCGTGATTTCTTTTTTCTACTGGCTTTGTTGGCCATTCATGAATGATATGTGGATTTTCAGTGCCCGAGAAGTGAAAACATTGTTTGTTAACGTGTCCGTTCAGGTGGAAATGGACCTCACTTAACTTAGACGCAATCGTCCTTCTGCATGCAGTAGCTGATGAACTGTCTGCACTAAGTAAGATATTATCTTCAAGGTCTACCACTGAAATTCCAAAACCACAGGAGAATCATTCCGTAAAAATATAGTTACGAGTATTCAGCGATATTGAGGAGCATATTGCTTATTTTACAAATATAAAAGCAAAACTAACAGCCGGTGTCAGCAGGTGTTTCCAAAACTTGTAGCTTCTTCCGACAGTGTAACACCTTGCCTGAGCAAAGATATTTCTACTGGTCCGATTTTTACACTCTTACAATTATAAAAAACACAGTAAAAAGTTTTCCAGACTAAACTATATTGCAGGTATCATAACATAGCATGTTTCATAAAAATTCGTCCAGTTATTTTTTTTTCTTATAGCGCAAACAGACCCGACTCTATGTATAATGTAGATATGAATAGAGGCGTAGTAGATACAGACAAGAAATATAAGTAATTATCCTACGAAATAAATTTGTTTCTTTTTTATGTAATGGGCCCTTGGTCGATGTGTCTTAAATATACGAATACATAATTTCCAAGATGCCGGGTGTTGATGAAATTCCTTTAGAATTATTCAAAACAATTACAGAATACCTAAACGGATTTTATTTTATAGAGCAAAGTAAACGAATGTCAGGTTTTGAAAACCAATTGTTTAACGATTTCCGAAAACGTATAATTTGGTTATTTTGAATCGATGTTTCTTCTTTTGCTATCAAGACCTTATCGAAATGTAAGGATGGAATCTTTCACAGCTTAGTTGTCAGCTGTTTGGTTTCCTTTTCCCCAAATATATAAAATGGTTTGGTCACAATCATTTAAGCATTTTTCTTCCATCTTCAAATGGACTTTAGCAAGATTGTGTCAGATGCAGTAGATAGAAAAAGAAAATTGAAAATTTTAAATGTAAAATTCGCAACGATTGCTGTTTACAATTTGAATTTATGGCTAAATACGACACACATATCGAAATAAAGTAAAATATCGATTTCTTGTCCATAACATTAACCTACTAATTTCAATATGTTGCCTGCTGCTATAATAATTTATATCCTATAAATATCGCACATCCCTGATTTTTGTTTAAAACTGTTCTCACCGACAGATGTCACATGAATCACCCAGCTGATGTCACAAGTGTCATTATACACGACTGCCAACCTTCGAACTTTCCAATTTTGCTTGTGATGTGGCGATTGAGTGCTTAAAAATTATATTTACTTTTTGTATTTAATTATTAAGGAATACCATGTAAAATGATGAAGTTAACAAATCCATTAACCTGTTTAGTTATTTTTTCACTGATTGTACAAAACCATAGTTCAACAGACCAACGTCTCTGTGTGGATGAAAAGTGTATTGGTAAGTAGCTCCTGGATTTGGTCTCCCTTGTTTTTCTCCGATCTAATAGTAAATTTTATCCTATAGGGGTAATCTCATTGGCTAACGCCATTAAATCGTATTCGCCTCATCAAGAAGGTGTTCTCCCCTTCAAAGTCAATGCCGTTATAAAAATAAAATCCAAGTCTTTCGATTCGCCACTATTGGGTGTAGAAATCGACGGAAAAGATGGCTACGCACCGAAAATGTTCATTCAAGAGTACAAAGTCTTTCATAATTTGGAATCTTTAATACCAGGTGTGCCTGCGATTCCCCCACCAACGAAAACTAAATCAAAGTTGAAAAGTTCTGAAGAACCGAAACCAACGTCAAAAACTGAAACCACTGCTCCGCTTCCATCAGAGTTGGGCAATGAAAAGATCCTTACTGAAGTTGGTGATAAGGAACGTCTTAATGTCGATGCAGTTAATGTGACTCCTTCGCAGACAGTCGAAGTTGTGGACGGTACTAAAATCCCGGTAGATATTGCACCCTTGCAAGCCTCTAAAACAAATGTCGATGCAGATGAAGCTGTTGTGGAGAACATTGATGCTGAAACAGCAAACACAAGTACCTTGATTGAAAATACAACTCTAGAGGATGATGAAGACGAATATGATGCGGATGACGACGAGGACGAGGACGACGAAGACGATGACGAAGATTTCATCATCGAAGTTATTCCACAGAAGCAGATTCCACTGAAAGCAGAAATTGATTCCGATCCCGAGAAAAAAGTTCAACAAGAAACAGAGTTGCCATTGTATCCAAATCTTTTGCAAACTGAATTCTCAAATAAGGAGGATAAAGTAGATATCAAGGCCGATGTTGATACTGAACCTGTACGCGTTAAAGTTGAGAACACTCCAACCGTTAACCCTGACAAAGTTGAAATTAAAAAACTTACTGTCAAGCCAGATTCCGAACCAAGCTCAGTGAAAGTGGACCAAATTAATACGACTGCAGGAGTAATTGTAAATCAGGAAATTCGTACACAACTTAAAAAATCGACCGACGAGCTAGTTCAGCATGGTAAGAGCCCTGAGGTACAGAATAACAAGGGTTTGAAAGATACAGGATCTGAAACAAATGTTCCCAAAGAGCAAGATGAAAAACCTGCTGCTGCTTCTGTACAAGAAGCCACCGTAGAGCCTAAGGCTTCAGTGATGAGTAATATAGCGGAATTGATTGCAAATAGCATCTCTACGGATAGCAAAGAAACTGTTACATCAAATGCAATGGATTTGGATGGAGCCAACAAAGCTTTAGACTCCGATAGTACTGTTGATTCTATTATCGAAATAAATATCAAGCCCACTAATTCACAGAATGATATAAAAGAGCTGCTAGACAACTCCAGTGAGAGCACACCAACAACAATTCAATCAGTACCTGGAGTTGAAGAACAGGAAGTAAAAAATCTGACTGAAAAGGTAAAAGATCTGCCTCTAGGAACAGAGCCAACAGAAACAGTACCTAAAACAACTCAAGATTCTAGCAGCGTAAAAGATGTTGTAGATCAAGATAAATCCAAATCAACGAACATCCCTAACATCGTAAAAGAGGTAAACTCTGCAGTCGTTGGTGAAGAACAAACTGAATCAGTAACTAAAGCAACTGAAAATCCTAGCAGCGTAAAGGAAGTTGTAGATCAAACTGAAAGAAAACCCGATCCTATCGTCCCTGATGGAGATAAACCCGAATCAACGAACATCCCTAACATCGTAAAAGAGGTAAACTCTGCAGTCTTTGGTAAAGAACAAACTGAATCAGTAACTAAAGCAACTGAAAATCCTAGCAGCGTAAAGGAAGATGTAGATCAAACTGAAAGAAAACCCGATCCTATCGTCCATGATGGAGATAAATCCGAATCAACGAATATCCCTAACATTGTAAAAGAGGTAGACTCTGCAGTCTTTGGTAAAGAACAAACTGAATCAACTAAAAATCCTACCACTTCAGAGCATCATCAAACTAATTTACCTAAAAACGCGTCTCTAGAAGTGGAAGCTGCTACAACAGTCAAACCAAGTGTAGGGGCGAAAACTGACAAAAGCGTTAAAGCAGCATTAACCAATGATCCGATCACTGAAACTTCTTCGAATTCTCGGAAAGTAACGGATTTACCAACCCCGACGACTTTAGCCAATGATTGGAAATACCTTCCAACTCGAAATGAACCATCAGTATACGTCAATCCCCAACCTGTTGCATCTGAACCAAAAGTAATAGACCCAGCTATGAATGAACAACCAACTTATCTGCCTGATGTATCCGAACCAAAAGAAGTTGAATTCGTGACTGAGAATAACGACCCCATAGTCGACTACACCGACGTTGTCCATGTAACAACTGCATTACCTCCGGTAGCTCTGAACGAGCTGCTTAAGAGTGCCGAAACTAGAAATCTAAACAAGCAAACCACACAACCAAATGCCAACGATCTACCATTCGAAAACGAAGTGACGACCCACGTGCCTATAACTGAACCAGCAAATGATGATTTTAACAAAAATCCAGACGTCTTTGATGTAACCACTCCAAATCCAATTCAACCAGCAGCTATCCCGCCAAAGGCATTGCCTCAAGTTGGCCTCTTCCAAACAATTTTGGGCACTGTAAAAGGTTTCCTACCATCGCAAGAACCAATACACAGTACCGAAATTGACGAAGAGCTCGATCGAATTCTATATCCGAACAGGGAGCCAGTCAACCAAGCGCCAAAGCAGACAGTTTCTGGGGAATATTGTGAAAAAAGTGATAACTGTCCGTCGTCTTATCACGATGAAGTTCATCGAGTGGAAAAAGACTTCTTTGGCAGTCTCTCTGATAAGGTCTTGGAATTATTTGACTTGCTTTCATGCATGGTGATAACAGCTACTGCCACTCTGCTCTTCACATTCGGCTATTATTGCATCGCGCAATGTCGCAAAGAGAGTGAACTCATCGCCAAACTGAACGTAGTCGAAAGGAGTTTATTGGCATCGCATAAGGAAACTTCAATTTTGAAACATGATCTCGGAGACACGTGTGAAAAATTGGCAAGTATCGAAAACAACTCATTCGGATCGAATGATATGGTAATTGCTATTAAAAAGGAATTGGAAGTCTCCGAAGAGGTGAAGGCAAGGTTGGAGGAACAAGTTGTTTCACTTGAAAAGGTAAAAGGAGTTGTTGATCTGTGGTTTCTTTTTAATTAACTAATTTTGTTTTAAGGAATTGGAAAACGCAGCGGAAGCTGGATTGGAATTGAATAAAATCGTATCGGAGTTGTTAAATAACCAGAGTGGAGACGAGTCCATTATAAGTAGTGTTGAGGAGCTGCAGAGACAACTAAACGAACAGCAAAGTAAGTTGATGAGCTTAATCATATTTTGGGGTTCATTGGTGTATGATTATTCCATACCATGAAACACCTCATTGAGTTCGACTCCTGATGTCAATACCGTAGTTGGATCAATTCATGGAAGATTGCGTCCCTGGTGTGCTCTCGGTAGTTTTGCACAATGTTCTCAATGATGTTAAAGAGTGCATCGCCTTGCCTAAATCCTTTTTTGGTATCGAATGCATTAGTGGAGTCATTTCCGACCATGATGGAGTAGCGAAAAGTCTCCATTGTTAGCCTGCACAGACGAACGCCTGGCTCTGTTTAGTTCGTCTCCAAAAATGCTGTCGTATGCAGCTTTGAAATCCGTAGTGGGTATCGATTCAGATTTTTTAAGTTATTTCCAGGATCTGCCTAAGTTGTAAGAATTGATCAGTTCTGGCCTGAATTCACATTGATAAGAGCCGATGAATTTGTTGGTAAACGGTTTCAGGCTTTCACATATTACGGATGATATGCACCTCTATCGAGGTGGTCTTTCGGAACAATTTTCATAACGAAATTCAGTTCCAATCGGAACTCAATTCGCTTTCGAGGTATTCGTTACGAAACAAAATAATATACTCCTCGACATATTTTTGTTGTGCGATATTATGCTTTACATTTCTTCGGAAGATCTATTCGAACTGCTATTAGGCACGAGTACATTGGTATATGTACACCTAATAGGGGTGTGGATCTTGTAGGCAATGTTGTGGAGACTTATGCCTCTGTAATTGGCGCATTTTAGGGAATCTCATTTTTTTGCGGATCGGGCAAACAATGCTTAGGATCTATTCTTCAGGCATACTTTCATCCTACCAAATTTATTTTATGAATTGGTGAATGGTAACAAATCATTTCCGCCCGTTTTATAAGGCTCATGGGAAAGACGGTCATTTTCAACCGTCTTGTTTTGAGTTTAAGTATTGCTAACCTCACTTAGGTCGGGTAGCTGGTAGTTCCCTGTCGTCCTTAACATTGAATTGTTCATTCTGCCTGACAACGGGAGATTTTTTCTCATCACCGGGTAACAGTCTGCAGAAGTGGTTCTTTCACATACTCACCATCGACTGGGTCTCAACTTAAATATTTTCTTGTTCATCTCGACGGGAATCTGTCCGCGCCTTGTATCTCTAAATTTAACATTGTACACGTTGGTAAAACTTGCAACAATAATTCCTGTGGTGGCCCCTCTCTATATCCTCGATAGAGCTTTTTCCTTCTTTCTAATAAGTCGGTAGAGCCTATAGAGCTCAGTGGCAGCCCTCGTCTTTACTTTCAGCTTTGTTCGTTGATCCGATCATCTGTCGTCATCCTCAGAGATTTTTGCTGTTGAGCGCGAGAAATCTAGCACAAAAGTTGTGGCATTAAATTCTGGTGGTATGGTTTTTATGGAGGGGGTTAGAGATACGCGTTCTTCAAAGGCAGAAGTACTAACACAAATATTGGCGTCCCTTTTAATACCCTTAAAGAACTATTACAATATATTACCAAATGGTCTACCGCCCTCAACCGCCCTCAAAAAACCGAATCGGTACTTTTCACAATGCAAAGTCCCGCACATTGATCCTACAAAACCGAATGGCATTAGCCTCAAGTTTGCCGAATCTGACAAGTACCTAGGTTTGGTCTTGGATAATAAACTCAACTGGAAATCAAATTTTTAAGAACGCGTTAAAAATATACCGTAGCCTATTACACATGTGAAGAGGAGATCGGGAGGAAATTGGGTATGCAACCGCATATCATTCTGTGAACTTACGTGTCCACCATTAGAACCATACTCTTCTTCCAGAGTTTAAATCAAGTCGACAATGTTTTGTCAGCAACTTGAGTTCTTAAATACCTTTAATCTAACAAGTTTTCGTGTGTAAATGTAACTCCTATTCTAATGAACCAACATAAATTGTTCGTTTAATTTTCGATGAGATCTCGGTGTCAGCATTACTAGTGTCCAATGCGACGTTCATCGATGACATGTATCCGTTTCAATTAACACCTCATCGCCCTCGTTTATTACATTTTAGCGGATCGTTTCCGTATACTCGCTTAAGTGTATGTGGTATCTCGTTATTTTAAGATCATCGGCTAGTTGTTTCACAAATTCATGGCCCTGCTGTTGTAGGGTATCTGTTATCGTTTTCTTGAGAATCACCTGTAGACATGCATGCCACCCTTTGATCGCACATAATATTTCCTTTGTGAATGTTGGATGCAGACTGATTGCAGTCTCACTGTCTAGGTATACACTCGTCGCAGTGCAATTTCATATGTTTGATTGGCCCTTGATTCCTTAAGTTGTTGTGGTTCCTCTGTTGCCAATTATTGTGGTCGAGCGTATCTTTTCCATTCGATTCCTTTAAATATCTGACTCATGTTTTGCAGACACCATTTTGGAAATCAATGCAATTCTCGCTGACAAGAGCAGAGAAAACAGTGAACTGCAGTTGATATTAGCTGAGCAGAATGCGAAATTCGGTGGCGAAATTGCATCACTCCAGCAGGACAACGACGAACTCGAAGCCGAGAAAGGCATTTTAAATTCGAAATTGGACGAAATGAAGGCGGAATTCGAATTGGACATCACCAAAGCCTTGGAGGGAAAGAATGCTGAAATCAAACGCCTTCAAGCGGATATCGTTGCCTTAAGAACCAATTGCGAGGAAGAACACCGAAAATGGCAAACAAGTGTAGCTAAAGTAGAGGTTTGTTTTTAAATGACATCTCGATGTGACAACGTGCATAATTTCCTCATTTGTAGGCCTTGGAGGAATGTTTGAAAACTGTCAAACGTGATCCTAGCGTAAATGTATCTCAGCTAATCGATGTCGCTAATGTGCAAGCAGAGTTGGTAGATACAAAACGGCAGAAAAGTTCTCTGAAGGAAAAGCTTGAAACGGAAATGGTAAGGAGCATACTTTTGTTAGAATTAATGTTAATTTGTATTTTTTATAGGACACCCGCAAAATGTTGGAAGAACAGGTAAAATCGTTCAGCGGTGAGATTGAAAAGCTTAAACACGATTTTCATCAATCCGAGAAAGACAAACTAGAGGCCCAGACCCGATTGGAAGTTCTTTCTAACTACTTCAAGGACAAGGAGACTCAACTACAAAAGTATAAACATTTGAAGAGAATTTCGGTAACTTCAACTATACTAACACTTGTATTTGCAGAGAGCTGAGCTTAAAGGAAGCCATGTGGCTGAAACAACAAGGCGAGACAACCAGTACTGTTGACAGACTGACTAACATGCAGGGTGAAATTCAAACACTAAAGTAACAATTACCAACCAAAAAGTGTTTGCAAAAGTTTTTTAAAACCTCGTATTTCAGGTCTCAAAACGATTCTTTGCGTGCAGAGATTGAAGCGCAGCTTGCCGCCCACAAGGCTCAAACTGGAACTCTAGAAAATCGCGCGCATGAAACATGGCTAGCAGCAAGACAATCGGAAAGAAAGTACGAAGAAGCACAGTCAGAATGTACAGCATTGCGCCGCAAACTAACATCGTTGGTGGGTGGTAATGCGCATAACCTTGCCAAAGATAACAATCGTAAGAAATTTATCTCATCTCTGACATCCGGCATTAGATTTAATTTTTTTTTAATTCAGTGGATGTCAATCATCCACCCACAGACATGAACAATGCACCATCACCTGTACATATGGAATCTCCTGGATCACCCATGCTAGGAAGAATGCCACCATTCATACCACCACCGTTTATGGGACCACCACCACCTCACTTTATGGGAATTCCACCATTTATGCCACCCGGAGAAATGCGCCCCCCTCCGATGGGCCGGTTAATGTCACCTCCCCCTCCACCTGGTGCACCACACATGCATAGATACTCGCCGATTGACGATGACGATGATGATGATGAAATTCGCGAGAATAGTCGTGGTCATTGGAGAGACACGTATTCGCCACCACGACACTCGTATCGCTACATGTATGACGATGATATGATACCCATATCGAGCTACGATACGGAAACCGATTTCAGTCCACCACCAAGTCCGCGAGAACGCATTCATAGATCTGGTTCCAGATCAGGTAGTTACAAGGCATATTCCCCACCTCCCCAATCATCCAACAGCCAGAGTAAGGATCGGCCAAAAAAAGCTGGAAAAGGTAGGAAAAGTTGATTGAAGGACTAACATAAGATTTAAGCTAAATGATGCTCTTAGATTGAAGTGGCTGGCCGATGAAGAGAAAGTAGGCCAAATGTGGTCGTTTATACAAATAACTTTAATATTCTAAAGTCTGAGGCGTATATATCCCATACAGCTTGTAAACGAGGGCTGCCATTGTAAGTCCGAGTGTCGATATATGTTTTGAATCCACCTCCACCCGTGGCAATTGACTTTCATTTTGAGTTAAAAATCGATTTAATTTCGCTGCACTCTTAACACTCTTCACATTTATATCGTTTTGAAATTCCAAATCTGAAAAAGTGTCCAATTGGCCTTCATTTATTTGTTTTGTTTATCAATTAATGTAGTAACGTATATTTTGCTCTTCATTTACTGGCTGGATAAATCATTGGGGTTTTCAAAAGAAAATCAATTCAGAGAAGCCCAGTGCTGTTTGTCTCTAAATAATTTATCTCATCATGCTACACATTAGTCGCATGTATAGACGATTTCAAAGACAACTCAAAATAAGTCTTCGAATTACTTACATAATCAAAAAAAAAACCAAGACTAGAACCCCTTCGCCGTTAGCATTGGCGATAGTGACTTTGGCGATGCTGATTAGATTACCCCTATCGACTCATTTGAAAAATCAGCTGAGCCTTTAATGAAAATTAGGTCTAGCAATCGCAGAGATTTTTAAATCAGTAGACTCCAAGGCGGAGTAGAATATAAAGAATTGTAACATTCTCCTCTGGACCCAAGCAGCCGCCACAGTCCGAAAAGATGCCAATATCAAGGTTTAGCCTAGTTAGGCTTGAATATATTTTTTAGGGATATTTGCGTGCTCTTCATTAAGGACTTGGCACATTTTTTTTTAAATTACTTTGCAAACTACTTGAGATATCTTAAAAAAAAGGTTATTGACTTGAATTACTATCAAAACGTTTAGGAATGGAATTCGACTTCGTTCGTACGTACTTCGGGAACGTATGCAGCGGTCGATAAGTTGAAACCAATTTTCGATAACTCGGACGCACATTGAAGCCACCGACATGATAACTGCACCAAGCAGTGACTTTTGGCGGATGAGTCTGTCCAGTAACGTTTATTTTTCTTTGCCCTTTATTAGCCGTCGCTTCATATGTTCAAGTGGCTTTAGTACATGAGTCAGCTTGAACTTGTAAGGGTCATCTGGAAGAAGCCCGATTCTTGGGTACGCTGTGAAATTGACTGATTTGGCTTTTGACGGACGCCTCTAAGGTAGCAATATTCTCCACACTTCGGGTAAAACGTAGTCTCACTGGCACGGCAACATCAAGCAACGAATATTCAGACTCACTGGACTATGCTTGTCTACAAGGTCTTGAATTACGGCCTAAAATTGGCGTTGACGCTCTAAAAGTTGCGACCACCGACTCGGAATTTCGGTAGTAAATTTTAAAACGTGTAAACGTTGTTCCTTCGTGTACTTCACCATGATGAAAATGTTAATTTTACTGAATATTTTGACAGTTCGGTAATCGGTCTAAGGTTGCATCCACACTGAAAGTTTGAAGTTGTCGAGTCGCTAATAAACGACCCTTGTACTACATCGTACCAAAGTTTATGAAGTCATACAGAGGACGGACTGCATACAAGAAAAATTGTTCTGTGGTAGGTCGTACTGACAAAGCCCGCCATAAGTTTGGATCTCGTTTCTCATGTGTGCACGTGCACAATGCCCGCCCGTACCATGAAGTTGGTGAGCAAAAGTTTCTGTTTTTTGTTCTCAATGTCTCATCTGTATGGCTTTGTAACCTTTGATCGTACGTTGCAGAAAAGTAATTTTGTCTGTGAAACAATGCTTGTGCTAACTGCCCACCACTACAGATACGTTGCCTATCATTCACGGGAGCGCGGTTTGTCGATAGCTTTTGCGATTTAAAAAATGATCTCTATCCGACCTCGATAGATTTAAGAACATATCCAAGTGGCTTGTCCATCACATGTTATACTCTGCAATTTAGGCTTGTCTGTGAAAATGGATTAAGTCAAACCGCAGATTTCCAACCATTTGTTTGCCAAAAAAAGTATCGAGCGATAGGTGATACAGAACGGCTAAGCTGCGAAAAGTGCAGTGGGGGTGCTATACCCTATTCCTTGCAGTTTATATACTGGCATTTAAAGAAATTCTCTAAGGCATATAAATACATATTCTCCTGAGCAAAAGCAACGTCGCCCGATTATGCTATAAAGTGGCTTCAAGAATGAGTAAAATCTCTGCAGGTGTACTTTGAGTTCGTAGATCTTTTTCTTCGGAATTCTTCAATAAAACACATGCAATGTGCAGTGATAGAACATTTTTCACAGCAACCCTTCGAGGTTGCTTATATCTTAGGTTTATAAACTAGTGAAGTTTGGAAACACGTAATGCTAACCCACCTTGACTAACTGGAACGCTAAACAGCTCGACATGCATTTATAAACCCTCAACACAAACTTGTGTATGAAACGATGATAGATCGTTAGGGCGCTTGGTGATTAATAAATTCATTTAACAACTTGAGGATGTAGAGCGAGTGCGGTAAAGCTTCATCAGAAACAACGAATCGTTATTAGAGTTGATTCCGCTTCCGATAGATTATTTTCTGCTTTACCTAGCGCAGCCAATCGTGTTACTAGTGTATTTAAAATAAACCTCCCATTTAGTAATTCCAGAGAAATAGATTACCCAATCTGACATGTCCAACTTTAGATATAAATGGTTACAAAATTAAATATATCATATTACTAGTTGGTCTGGAATATATCCTTGTAAGAACATAGTTTACATCATCTTAACATCATCCCTCTGACAATTTGTATTGGCTTTCATAACATGGCATCATTGAAATGCATACATATATCTTGCATTTTTGTATCGCATAATAATGTTTTTACTTTATTTCCATAAAGGACAACTGAGCTCTGGATCGGAGAAATCGTACAATTCATGGAAAGGAAAGAGCAAGGCAATGGTCTAATATCAGCAATTAGGAATTTACACTTATCATTCTAGGAGCTATGTAATAGAATAAAATATAATGATCGTTATTTGTTTTCTACGTTATTGATATTATTTAAGCCAACCGAAAACCTATCTTCTTTTCGAATCACCAAAAATCCAACCGAAACGAAACTCAACAATTCAATTGAAATCGACTCGTTATCCTAAGCAAATGTTCCCACACTTGATGTGATGTGTACGTAATCATGTCATAAAATGCAAATAAAACTCAAATCGGGAATTAATCGGTTGTTTTTTTATTTGAGTCCAACATGAGCGTAAGTATAACAAAAATCCTTTCAGGCTTCGCTATATAATGAGGACTGTCGAATGATGTCATGATCATATGCATGGACAAGGAGACCGATCTCTAGATCTAAATGAGAAATATCCTCTTTAAGCTTTGTGATAGCCTTCTTGATGTGCACCACTGAACCTGAGAATACAAGAAACAATTTGAATCTCAATGGATTCGATAAAATGACTGACATACTTCCATCGGACATCAATTGGCCCCGCTGTTCCATTTTGGCTTTTTTGTTATCATTTTCCTGGACGACTGTTATAAGTTGCGTGGTCAAAGATTCAGTGTCTTGGCTTATTTGCTTGCCAGCATGTTGAACTGAAGCCAGTTCAATTGAGACCTCTTTGAACTGCTTAATGAGGCCACTCAATTCATTGTTAAGGTGTTTCTCGCGGCTCTCTATTTTGTCCAGGTTAAATGTAAACTCGCTGTGTAGTTTTTTCAGTTGAGATTGGGTCTCATCGGATATCTAAAGAAAAATGTTTACAAAAATCTCTAGAAATTCAGCGGCATAATCACCCCATCGATATTTTGCTTAAGATTCTCAATCTGATTAAGGTGTGATCGCCAATCCCTCGAGTCCGCTTTCACTACAACTTTAAGCTGTGGCAATACCCTTTCTAGCTCTAACCTCCATATTTCATGTTCTGTGAAGTTGTTGTCCGCACCATAATTCAAGTCACTGTTCATTTTGTTTGGCGCATTTTGACTTGAGTACCAATTTAAATCTTTTAACGAACTTCCCCCATTATCACTGTCATCGCTAAAAGCGCCATTTTGCTCCTCTTCTAGTTTCTCTAGAATGATTTCGGCGTTGTCTTCGAGAAACTCGGGTGCAGCTTCAACTTCTTGTTTAATATGATGGCGTTTAAATTGTATCTGTAAAATAAATTAAATTATAATTTTAAAAATAACTGGCAATCGAAAACGGAAATCGAATATGCATACGCCATCTATCGCTGAGTATATCTAATTATGCATTTATATTTTTTTAATAAATTCCAACAAATTTAACATTCTTACATAAAATGAAACAAATAATTCTCGTACAACCTGTTAACAAAACTTATTTACGTACCTGAGACACCTTGACTGCTTGCGTTGCTAGGCAATCGAGAATGTATAAACAAATCGGTCCTGCACCTTGCATCAACTTGCTCGTCGGTACATCAACAACAATGTCCTTCAAAAATATATTACTATTAAAAATGTATGAAGTAGAAAAATTATATCTTCCTTACAATTTCCTGCAGTATTCTTAAAATTTTGTTTATAATATCATTTGGATCATCGTATTCCTGTGGTTGGTCCAGGTGTTTACCAAGTTTCCTCAAAAGCCATGCACACACCGATGTAAACATGAAAAACTGCTCACCAGGGTTAAACGATTTAACAAAGTAAAATCTGGTCAGTGGTTTCATTTTCATTTCTTTCAACAAATGCTTCTCGTAATTAAGGAGTTTTAATTTTTCTATCAGATCATCGGATTGAAATGTTGTAACGGGAGAAATGTTTAATTGTTCCTTTTCTAAAACTGATAGAAATTCACTCTGCATTTTTATAAGGGAGGGACTGACTGTTGAGAAACGAACGATATTTTAGGTAAAACAAATGAATCCTGTGCTTTAAAATTGTAAAAGTATAAAGGACACTCAAAGTTTGAGTGATACTGATGTAAGCATAAACCAGTAATCTCCAAAATGTTAGATAATAAAAAATATTTAGAATTGTACTTATTCAAAGAAATATAAGCTATTCGAATACTTATACAATAACTTATTAGCAATATAATAAAGGATTCTTGAAAATTACCTAAAGTACGTTTTTAGATCTTGTTGTTAAATTACAAAACAACTTACAATGTTTAGATTAGAACGTCCGAAGCTTCAAAGGGACTTACACTGACTCGGATCACTACCTTGTTGCACTCAAGCTTAGAATGCGGAGATCCACCACTTCAAAACAAATAGAAAATACTGTGAACAAATTTAATGTCGAAAGACTGTAATAGCAAGAGATCGTCTCAATTAACACCATACCACCAGTATCTAATGTAGAAGAACAATGGCAACGACGCCAAAAAATAAATACAAATTTTTGGCACAACAGGCTCGTTAGTACCCAGGGCCGAGCTTTCTCACAATCATTCATGTGTGCGTGTGTACTTGTTGCACGATGGTGGGACCTCCTGTTCTATGTCGACTCCGAACGGCGAATTTGAGATAAGCTTTTCTTGACAATTGATACTACTCAGATGATTTGTCAGATCATCACGAGAGGAGGGCCAGTAAACAATCAATTAGATGTTGCTACGGCTGGGAATCGAACCCAGACCTTCTGCACGGTAGTTCATCGTACTAACCATCGCGCCACTGAGCCCGTCAACGATGCCATTATATCAGCAACGATGCTCGACAGATGCTCGAACCTGAAAACGAGGCATATACAAGGCAAAGTTGCAGGTGAAGACGGGATCTGCAATTGAGGTCTATATCCAAAGAAGAAGGGAAGACCAAAATCTTTTCCGATAAAAGTAAAAAGGCATAGAAAAGAGCGTGGTCAAATCTGCAGACTTTGGCTAATCCATAAAAAAAACATGTCCAAATTAAAAGCAACCACGACAGTGAATTTTCGGTGCAAAGCGTAGGGTAGGATTGTGCAAAAATCGCGACCCAACACCAGAGTCAGAATCTTCCATAAATTGGTGCTACCACTAACCTACTCCGGCGTACCTTGTTAGTACTGCACATCAAAAGTAACGCTCACGGATCTTCATTACTCCTCTTAAGATATTGTTATAACGAAACTATCCTGATGTGTGAAAATCAAACAGATCCATTTAGTGTCGATTGGAATGAATGAATGCCCACTGGAATGAATGACTGGAATAGGGGTATCTCTCAAAACCACTTCTTGAGCCATCTAGTAAATGGGGAATCTCCGAGAATATGAAATCTGTATGTTGAATGGTATCAGGGTTTTCAACAGGGACGCTACAAAAGTTGAGTGACAGGGACAAACGAGGCCATATTTCTTGCCGCTTTTTTGACATTTCTCTTCAGTAAGGCTTGCCATTTCATGATGAAAAGATATACGATCCAACAACGAGTCGAAAATATTAAAATTTACAACCGAAATTCGAAGTCATTGGCCTCAACGTTAAGAGCGCTACGTCCAATTTATGGTCGTCATAATCGTCCTAGCAGATCAACAATTGAGCGTCTAGTGGAAAAATTTTAATCCACAGGTACAGTACAAAATGTTTCCGTGCCAGTGAGACAAAGAAGTGCCCGTAGTGTCGAGAATATTGCTGCCGCTGAGGCTTCAGTTGAAGAAAGCCCAAATGTGTCTCACACACGTCGTTCTCAAGCGTTGCGCATCTCTGTGACGTCGTTGTGGCGAATTTTGCGAAAAGATCTTGGCCTACATCCTTACAAGATTAAATTGACGCAAGAACTGAAGCCGCTTGACCACCAGAAGCGTAGTATGTTCGTGCATTGGGCTGAGCAACAACTTGAAAATGATTCGGATTTTCATCGAAAAATCATCTTCAGCGATGAGGCTCACTTCTGGCCGAATGGCTTTCTCAATAAACAAAATATGCGGTATTGGTCAGGCAGCGATCCACACGAGTCATGACTCATCATTGCATCCCGAAAAAATTACGGTTTGGTGTGGTTTATGGGCCCGGCGGCGTCATTGGTCCGTACTTCTTCCGTGATGATCAAGACCGGCACGCTACTGTGAATGGGAATCGCTACCGTTCAATGATAACCGAATATTTTTGGTGATTGGATGATATGGACTTGGAGGACATGTGGTACCAACAGGACGGCGCCACAAGCCACACAGCGAATGCCACAATCAATTTATTGGAAACCAAGTTTGGAGAATGTGTTATCTCACGAAATGGTCCAGTCGCTTGGCCGCCTCGGTCGTGCGATTTGATGCCGTTTGACTATTTCCTGTGGGGCTACGTCAAGTCTATGGTCTATGCCAACAAGCCAGTGACGATTGATGAACTTCGTACGAATATCGAACGTGAATTGCAGCAGTTCAGCGTCTGGACTTCTGTAAGCGTGCCCGTGGTGGCCATGCAAAAGAAATCGAGTTCCATACATAATGGCATCGAACGTACTTTCACAGGAATAAAGAATTTCATTGATATCCAAAACCGTTTTTGTTTTATTTAAAAAAAAACTTTGGAAAGTGATTGTAGTGCGCGAATTTAATCGCTGGTATTTGATTTGTAATTGTAATTGAATTGTTAAACAAGAAAACGTTCTGTAAATAAAATAATTCTAGAAATAAGATGGTGTTAAAATAAATTATTGTTAAACATAAAACAGAAAAGTATTTTATCATTCGAAGCCCGGCTTCATTCTACCAATTTTTTTTTTTCATTTTTCATATAGTCCATTTGTTTTGACATGAGTGTCATACTATAATAGTATTGCATTAATAATTTAAATTATATTATGTGAGTAAATGTCGGTTATTAATACTATGATTCAAAATTATCATTATATATTCTTTTGCTGGGTGCGGCTTTTTTACAAACTCAAAAATTGATTGGCAAGTTGGTGTCAAAACAAAGCTTAAGAGTTTTAGAACACTATTTTTATTTTTATTGATAGTTTTCGCTGAAACCCACTCTACCTTTTAATGGTCAAGATTTATTTTTCTAAAGTAATGTTTGTCGTTTCACCGATTCAACGGAATTTTAAAATGATTCCTGTAAGCAGCTATGGAGGTAAAATTTCAATTCCATCATGTTTCTTGTTCCAATTAAGTTGTGAAATGATAGCTATAAAGGGACCCAAAGAACGTGTTCCAATTTGGGATCTCTCAGAGGTGTAAACTTTTACCAGAAAGGATGAAGAGCCGAATGCAACAAATTGTATTCTATTGTCTTTGCTTATGACGCGTGTTTAACTTACGGATTTTTTTGAGATTACGGTGGAACACTCCCACCCAATGGTTTGACTGCCAAATTTTGGTTACCATGAAATGGGAATGGAGAACGTTAAGATGCAGGCCTTTTTTATTGGTAAGTCAATCCGTTACCGAGAGCATCTGAGAATGCACCAGTTACCACTTAATGGTTCAAATCAATTAGCAAAAACATATAAATATAATTTGATATCCTTTTTGAAATTTTTTGTATATTTGTTTATTTATTTAAGTCTACCATTATTATTACAACTTACAGACATATAACTATATTTAAAAAAAAGTATGTAAGTATGTAAAGAGAAAAATATATTTTTACAAAATTTATAATAAAATAATAAATTTAACAAATTCTGAAACAAAGCTAATTTATTGTTATGAGAAAAAATAACTCTTCAAGTAAAGAGAAAATTTTTTCTAAAATTCTTAAAAAAAAAAATTAATTTTAACAAAAAAAAACTTCCACCTAATGTGGAAAAAATGATTTAATAAACTATTTTACGGAAAAACTTGTACTTTTAATAACATTCGTAAGTTATTCTAAGCAAATGTAAAAAAAACCCTATGAGCAATTATAATAATTCATTTAATCTTTTTATAAATGCAATAAAGTGCAAATCAAAATTGTAGTATAAATAAATAGTCACCCGAATTTGAAATAAATGTACTTTTAAAACTAATTCGCTGGGTTACACCATATTTCTGTTTTTTTGCTGCCACTTATGTTGTTTCCATTGGAAATTTCAGGTTTTGAACTTTTTTGTTGCCAGTCGAACACGGTTTCAGATTGATTTCTTTTGTCTTTCTATTGATCGGTCTTGCCGTCAAGCTTACAGTCACACAAGTTGTTGAATGTAAAATTTATCCGAGGTAAACAAAAATTATTTGCCCAATGGAACACAAAAGCAGTCCAAATCTGCCTTTTGACATCTAGCTCAAAGGAAAACAGAGTTTTTGCTTCTTTTGAGTATAGAGAAATGCTACAGATTTTAAACGCTATAGCTAAAAACAATATTTGTTAATATAACTGAATGAACAACCAAACATAATAATTACCTACGTTTAGAGCATATACAGATAAATAAATAGTTTTAGAAGCTCTAGCAATTGGTTTGCGCATTGAGCTAAATAGGTGGCTCTCTAGTCTAGCTCTTTTATATTTCCTATACTAATGGTTGGTAACACTGATTTTGAAAAAGCTACGCTACAAACTGTCATATATATTTTGAGCCGCCTAGTTAATGAATAAAATTTCCTTTTCTGGATTTATCACTTAAACATTAAATAAAACATTACTAAAAATGGTCGATTATATAGACCTAAGTACAATTACTTTTGAAGACCTGCAGGATGAGTACCAAAAGCTCAAGGAACGCTATTCGCAGCTCGTATTTGTCAACGAACAGGACACCCAACGCATTCATGAATTACGAAGGAGTTTAGCCACCGCCACCGCCGCTGAGGCATATCTTGTCCAAGAACTTGAGCAACTATCATCTGTTCAAACTTCGCAGGACGATGCGATTATCCAAAAAAAACAGCTTGAAATTGATGAACTTAAAAAACGGCATAGTGCAGTTCTAACTGAAAATGAAGACCTCCAACAGGATTGCGCAGATTTGCGCTCTGAAAACGAAAGGCTCCAACAACAAATCAAAGAATTGACATTGGCGTATCGTCCTGCTGAAGTTTCCTATCGAATACCAGTAGAACATCTAGAAATAAGAGAAAAACTAGAGGCGGAGAACTTGGAGCTGCTTGCGAAACTAGACGAAACGCACGAAAGTGTTGTTAGGTTTACTATGTCGCTGGCTGAGAAAGAGGTAATGCATGTATGAACAATAAAATATTATCATTTGTGCTCATCACTTATATTAAATAGAAAAATATTGAAATCCTCAAAGACCAAGTTCTTTGTTTGGAGGAAAATCTGCAATCCAAACGTGAAGAAATTGACGAAAAGTCGCACTTGCTTGAGAGTACTCAAGAGCAAATAGGGGAAATGAATGCTAAAATAGCTCTATTAACATCGAGCCCCGACAACGCTGGTAAATTGTTTCTACAAAGAAAAAACCTTAACCTTTTTTCATCATTTGTATTCACTTCATCAGATCGCAAGGGCAATTCATTGTTTGCTGAAGTCGATGATCAAAGACAAGCAATGAAACAGCTTTTGGCCACACAGAAGAAAAACTATTTACAGATGAGGAAAATTTATAACGAAAGCCAACATGAAATTCGTCGGCTTAAAAGGGAAAACGTTGCCATGCATTCCGAACTAAAAGCCTGTAGCACGATTTTCTGCAGCGCTGATAAAATATACAAAGGTATGGCTTTAATTGTTTATAAATAAATTTTAAAGAATTCTACATATATATTGAATATTTTATTTTTAGAAAAACTAAACGAAAGAATTCTTCAGCTGTTAAAGCAAAACGAAGATCTGGAAAAGAAACTCTTAATTAGCGAGAAGGAACTGATTTCTCTGGCGAACGACAAGGGCGTTGCATGGCTAGACTCAATGTTACTATTTTGCAAGTATGCACTTTCAAAGATTTTCTATATAGCACAACAGTTAAGAGTAACCGCGATTCACATTTCGTTCAGCAAGTTCTTAATCTAATCTACGTCAATGTTAATGTGTTTGTCAATCCAACATGTAATAGTCATAATTATTAAGTGTTTCTATTTATTACATAGCGAATTTATGTATTTAGTTGTAAGCGTAGTTATTACGAAAACGAAGTGTGGCTCGTGTGTGATCAAAACCAATCAAATATTTCATTTTAAAGACAAGAAACCGATGAACTGAAGAAGGAACTCCGTAGTAATCGAATACAGAAGGGGCTACTTGAAGAACGGTTGCGCAACTCCCAACAGGATTTGGCTAAGTAAATAACACTCACTTTGGGCATACTTTATGCGTTAAATATTTTAATCACAGGTGGAGGTTTGAAGCGCTAAAGGCACGGTGTATTATAATTGACCGCGAGGGCTTACTCACAGATAACAATATAGAGTTCAAAGCGTTCACAAACAAAGATGTAACATTCTCGCAGAATGTGATTGAGACTGCCAAACCTAATATAGGATTTGGTAGCAATGTCCACAAAAATGAACCTGAATGTGAGACTGTAATAGCCAAGGTTATTAAAACGGAGGATAAGATGACGCAACCAGAAGATCTACACCAAAAGCATATAGAAACTAGATCATTTGGAGTTGAAATAGAATCACCGCAGTTGACAAAATCAACTGACACCAAGGAGGAAAAATGTGATCTTCAGTTCGAAGAAAAGGAAGATCAACACAGAATCGAAGAAACAAACAGTATTATTAAAACAGAATCACTTACCCCTACACTTAAACCAGAAGTTGCTGAACTGAAAACAAAGTCGGTAGAGCAAGTAAATAAGAATCTCATTTGTAAACTCGAACCGGATGAGGAAAACAAAGAAAATTTCTCAGCTTCGTCTTTTGAAGCTGGAAATATTCCAAAACATTGTGCCAAATTAGAACAATCTTATATTAGTACAGAATCAGAACTAATGACAAAACCATCGATATTAGTAACGAAAAGAAATGTCTTGGACGACAAGAGTAATCTTAAGACGGTGCATTTTGAAACATCTGCCAAATCGGAACAGTCTGGATCAAAGTTTGTTTACAAGTCAACAAGAACAAAGTCGAATATTATTGTCCGTAGGATTGTTGTAGGTTCAAGAGTTAAAAGCGAGCCTGGTGCTCCCCTAAACCCACAGCAATAAGATATACCTATATATATATGAACTAGTTTATTATTATGGTAGCCTAAACTTATGAAATATACAAAAACCTATTTGTTTTTAATTGGGTATGTGTTTTTTATAAATATCTATAACACAATATATTACTTCTATCACGTACTCAAGGCAATGATTTGTTCTGTTCTGCGTTAAAGGCAATACCAACACATAACAAATATAAATGCTTGTATTAAAATTCAGAAAGTGCGTTTTTATTTAAGGTGCTGGTCACCTGCTTGTCGATAAACCCACAAATAAGGTGTTGTGAGTGTCGATTATGGATCGACCATCAACATTTTTGAAAAAAAGCCGATAGTCGATTTTAAAGTTTAATTTGTGCGATCGTTGTTGTTTATGTTTTCAATAAAATTACCCGACACTATAGGTTTATTTCAGTTATTTTTTACTCTTCTGATAAAGAATAATTATTCTGAATAGATAAAAGTAAATAGTTTCTATGTATGTATGTAATTATGTATCGGGCGTTTTTATTTTTTAAGCTATAGAACTTCGAATTGAAAAAAAAAACAAAAACACTAGAAAATCGTTTTAATATCCATCAATTTGGCTTTATTGGAAGGATAATTTTATGCAATTAATGTTTAAATATGATTTCCGGCATGTGGCTGCCGCGGCTGGTTCGAATAAAGCCAAGTCTAGAGGTCCAATTTTCAACCACTTTTTCGAGCATTTGGGGCCGAATGTCGGCAATAACGCCACGAATGTTGGCTTCCATGTCCCCTAACGTTTCTGGTTTGTTGGCGTAAACCAGCGACTTCCCATATCCCCAAAGAAAATAATCCAATTGTGTCAAATCACACAATCTTGGTGACCAATTGACAGGTCTATTCCGCGAAATTATGCGCTCATCGAATGTTTCCTTCAATAAATCGATTGTGCCGTGCGCTGTGTGGCATGTTGTGCCGTCTTGTTGGAACCACATTCATGCCACCCAATTCGGGGACAAAAAAATCGCTTATCATGGCTCCACACCGGTCTCCATTATCGGTAACTGTCTCTCCAGCCTCATTTCGGAAGAAGTATGGCCCAATGACTCCACCAGCCCATAGAGCACACCAAATAGTCAGCTTTTATGGATGTAATGGCGTCTCAAGGGTCTAATGTGGATTCTCTTCACTGCAAATGTTTCAATTTAGTTTGTTGACGTAGCCCTTCAAATGAACCTCATCACTGAACAAAATTTTGCGATGAAAATCAGCATCGAGATCAACCTGATTTTTATCCCATACACCAAAATCACGACACATTGCATGGTCTCGCAGCTTTAATTCTTGCACAAGCTGGATCTTGTAAGGTCGTAAACCAAGATCTTTGCGCAAAATCTTCGATAAAGTGTATGAACAAAGCTCCAATTGCTGTGCACGGTAGCGAATCGATTCATTCGGGTCCTCTTCAGCGGCAATTGTTTTTTCGGTGCACAGTTCGACGTCTCTGCGGATACGTATTATCACATAGAGTAAACGTAGTGCGAAAATGATCCATGTTCAACCGAATTAATTGCTCTAATGGACGATTATTTCAACCATAAAAAGGACGTAGCTTGCGGTAAACTTTGCGAACTGAACCATTATTTTCGAAATAAATTTGCACGATTTGCAATCGTTGTTCATTTGTAAATCTGTTCATAATGAAATGAACCACACTGAACATAAATGACACCAGAGTTGCCCGATTTGACTACAAAATGTCAGTTTTATCTCTATTCAAAAAACGAACACCCTTTATATGAACAAATAAATTACAAAATAATGGTTGGAATAGGATTTTAGGACAAGTGGATGCTGATTTTTCAAAATCATCATCAGTGCTGAAACTCATTTTCATCTTGATGCTTCGTTTATTGTCAAAATTGTTGCATTTGGGGTTCAGAAATCCCACGAGCAATAGTTGGGGAAACACAAATGCATCCACTCGCCAGATTGTTTGGTGTGGGTTTTGAGCTGGACAATTCTTCTTCGAAAATGCAACTGGTCAGGCGGTAACAATTAATGATGTTCGATATCGTCACATGATCACCCAGTTTTGAATGCCTTAATTACAAGATAATATGGAAGTGACCAAAAAAGACGGTGACAAAGAATCGTTTGCCCGATCCACAAAAAGGAGCCTCTAAACTGCGCCAACTACAGAGGCATAAGTCTCCTCAACATCGCATACAAAATTCTATCTGCCGTAATTTGTGAACGCCTGAAACCGTTTACCAACAACCTGATTGACCCTTATCAGTGTGGTTTTAGGCCAGGAAAGTCCACAACCGATCAAATCTTCACACTTCGGCAGATCCTGGAAAAAAACCCAAGAAGTCCAAATTGGTACCCACCATCTATTCATCGATTTCAAAGCCGCATACGACAGCATTTATAGAGACATACAGAGCCGTGTCTAGTTTTGGTATACCGCCCAAACTCGTCCGTTTGTGTAGGATGACGATGGAGAATTCTCGCTGCTCCATCAGGGTCGGAAACGACCTCACTGACATGTGACATGACATGTGACTTCTTGAATCTGATTCTTGAGAGGATTGTGCAAAACTCACGAGCCAACACCAGAGGCACAATTATCCAAAAATCTGTACAACTACTAGCATACGCCGACGATATTGACATCAGTGGTAGGTCCCCACGTGATGTCATAGCCACGTTTGCTGGTATAGAGAAGGAAGCGGCAAAAATGGGTTGAGCAGTAAATGAGGACAAGACGAAGTATATGCTGTCAACACGAAAGGACACACAACATCGACGAACTGGACAGAACGTCACCATTGACAGATATTACTTTGAGGTAGTATGGGACTTTATCTATCTCGGCTCCGCTATTAACTCTGACAACAACATCTCATCAGAAACTAAACGAAGAATTACTCTTACCAACCGATGTTTCTTCGGGCTAAGAAGGCAATTCAGTAGTAAAGCCCTCACTCGAACTACTAAGGAGATCTTATATAAGACCCTGATCATTCCAGTCCTGCTCTACGGCGCTGAAGCATGGACCGTCTCAAAAGCGGATGAAGCCTTGGTCGTTTTGAGAGGAAAATTCTTCGAAAAATCTTCGGTCCCATTTGCGTTGACGGGCTATGGAGACGAAGATTAAACCAAGAACTATACGAGCTGTACAGCGACATGTCCCTGGTCAAAAAAACTCCGCATTGGACGTTTAAGATGGCTAGGACATGTAGAACGAATGGACAACAATACTCCGGCTCGCACAGTCTTCGATTCAAAGCCAGACGTCGGACGCAGTAGAGGAAGACCTCGCCTTAAGTGGCGCGCACAAGTAGAAACCGACCTCAACCAACTTGGAGTGCGCAACTGGAGGCAGTTAGCTAAGGACCGGGCTAATTGGAGAGGCATGTTGGTTGAGGCCCAGGTTCATTCCGGACTGTAGCGCCAATTAAGTAAGTAAGTATGTTAAAGAAACTCAACCGCATTTATACAAAACGGTCGTAAAACATAAAAAAAAGTAAGTAAGCAAAGCCTTGGGTTGCTATTTATCCGATGTACTATTCCATAGATAACCCCAATCTGTAAACCCTATGAATTAATAAAACGTTTTTTTTTCCGCAACTTATGATATATATTTGTTTAATACATTGTTAATATATTTCATAGTTATGTATTTATCATCCAAATATATTAATCATATCAAACCGAGCTGGATTGTCTAACACAATACCAAAACCAAAATCTATCGACATGATGGTCACACAACAAGGCGATAATCAATCGGTCGACACTCGCAATTTACCTAGGCCATAATTCCATAACAACTTTGAAAATATTTCACATCGTTTGCTTATGTATAACAGATCACAACTCAAGATGAACCTCGTCCGTTGGCTTCAAACGCCCTAGTGGACTGCCTCTAGTTACGCACTTCTAGGTGGTTGAGGTTAGTTTCTACTTGTGCTCGTCACTTAGGCGATGAATTGCTCTGCTGCGCCGGACTCAACGCACGTCGATGTTAGTCCCTCGGAGTATTCAGACATACAAAATCTCATCAAAAAACACACACAGCCGTCTGTTGACCTGTCCTATAAGTTTTGCCAATGACTCATGCGAATTAAATTCAAAATATCTAAACTTACCTTTTAAATATAATTAAGTGGATTTTATGGAGCATTTATTAATAAACATGTATATATATATATATACGTATTTACTTTTTATTAGAATCCGTTGTTATTTTTTTTATTGCATTTAATCTAAATTTGAAAGTGTGTAAGAAAAAAGATCATGGATATTTAATGAATTTGAATGATATTATTACATTTGTCTTATAAAGAATAATTATTAAGAATAGATAAATGTAAATAGAAATCTATATATGTATATATATGGAAAAATTAAATTGCAAAACTGAAGTGCTTGAAATAGTTTTCTATAGGTCCGTTGGGGTAGGTACTCATGTGCAAGAGTACGTTTTAATAATTTTTGATGTGAAACTTTACAAGTTGTAGGCTTACTGAGAAAATAAGAATAAGATAAACGATGAATAAGTGAAGCTTTGTTATTTTCTCCCAATTTTCTTCACGCTGAATTTGGACCCACGACAGTTTGACAGAAACCAAATATATTCCAAATATACATGTTTTGTAGATTTATCATAATAATTCTTGCATAATTCTTGCAATAATTTCTGCATCAGCTTCGAAAACGAGCACAATTTTTTTAAGTTTCTGGACTTGTCTTGGCATTTTTCTGCCTATGATTTATGCAGTTTGGCAAAGGCGGATATGAGTTCATTATACGGCGATGTCAAAAAATGATATATGAATATAAAATATCGAAGTATTTTAACTTTAAGTAAAACCATTACTCTGCTTTTACACGTGGACTGCTGAGTCACGACTCACATGAGTGCAAAAGAGAAAGAAAGTTTGAAAAGTTGAGAGGGAAAATATTTTGCCCTGTGAGTCGCGGGTAAATTTTTCAGTGACTCTTTTTGACTTTTTCTTTTCTTTTCCTTCTTGTTATCGTTATGTTTGCTTCATATAATTTCGCTGCTTGGAGAGTCGGTTTCGTTATGTCTGCTTTTGCACATAGACTCTTGAGAAAAAAGTCGCAGTGTGTGAAGCAGAATAAAAGAGGAATGTCAAATTTGAGTCAAGACAAAACGTCGCAGGTGTAAAAGCGCGAGACTTACGAAAGAAAATAACAAAAGAGAACTTCGAAATTTCTTCTTGACCCACTTTGTTAAACAAAACTAAAAAGGGTAACACCCAAAGATCAATCCATACGATCCAGTTATAAATTTCAAGTAACATTACGACAATTTTTCATAGTTACTATTAAACTTTGAATTTTGTTGGTCATACCTGTCAAACGAACATATAGCATAAATGCACTCCATAAAAAAAGTTTCAATACTTCGTAGAAATCTTCCATTTGAATATTACAAAACATCAAACAAAATCAAGATAATATTCTTTTTCTATAGTGAATACCAATTGAATAATAAAATTATCTAGATCTTAATGTCCGCGAACCTTTTTGAAATATGAATATTGCCAGCCGTCTTTAATAGAGGACGAATATTTCCATAGCCTTAAAAACGATGTTCATACCTCAAGTCGTTTTAAGCCTCTCATTTCTTGAAAACCTATAGATATTTGCTCCTAGCATTCAAATTAATTGCATGTGACAATAAATGTTACGTATACGCCTAGATTTTTTTTAGATTTTAATTTATTTTACATTAACAATTCTATTTTTATATTAAGTCATTACAAGGTCTACATTTTCATTTAGTAAGCTCCTGATTATCTATTTATCGAATTCATTTAGTTATTTCTGCTGATTTTTAACAGAGATATATACAGTCATACCCATAATATCCAGTATTCCAAACTATATTTTAGTACATACCGCTTATTTATTGAAAAAAATTCGATAAACAATAAAAACAAAATACAAAAATAATCACATAAGCAGCTATTTTGTTCGACTACGCATGTATATCGTTTGGCTCGGCGAACTTAAGATGTTCATAATAACAATTCCCAGTGTTGGCGTGTTCGATGATTTCCTCATAGATCTTTGCAGCATTTTGATTTGGTGTTTCCTCGTAGGTGAGATTCAGTTTGCTGCACATTTTGTCACAGGGCACAGTGCAATTGCATCCAGAGAATGGAATTTCGTAACCCTGATTTAAAGTCAATGTTGTGTTATTATGAGGCAACTGGCGGACTATATCAAATCGCTCGGCAGACCCGCGCACTATCGGCAAATTTCTGTAATAAGACCAATGGAACACTTTTTGGCAGTTAATCCACAAATACAGCAAGACAAACAAAAGGGCTATTCCCAGTGGAAGCATAAACACTATTACCAGTGCCTCCGCCTTTTGATTTCGTTTAGATTCCCTCGGCCCTCCATATACAACAGTGAAAGGCAGTGTTGTATTTTTCTTTGCGTCAATTAAATAATCGGGACTACTATCACCCGGATAGGTCATACACTCCAGGCCATTCACATTAATTTTTGAAATGAATTTCTCATAACGAAATACACGATATTGCTCTGGCAGTCTGTAGGATACATTCACTAGCCATATGCAGTTCCAAGGATTTTCATCGATGAGGATTCGCAAATGCACACCAAGTACTAGTGCGTCAGTCATGTCGTCGATGTGTCTTAACGCATTACCTCGCAAATCAATCGAACACATGTGAGTCAGCGAATTTTCAAAAATGGATATTGAAATAGTTTTTAGTTTGTTTTTCTGCAAATAGACATAATCCAGATGATGAAGCTGTGCAAATTGTGTATGTGGTAGCTGCGTCAGGTTGTTTGAACTCAAATCCAAAACTTTTAAGTATGTACAATTGTCTAAAGTGAACTCTGTCAATAAGTTAGCGCTCAAATTTAACCACATGAGCATTTCGTTTCCTCTAATGGTGGCATTCGTCAATGCGCAGTTGGAAATCGTTAGATTCTTTAGAATCGTTGGCGTGATAGCAATGAATTCTTCACCCTCAAATGAAGCCTCTTCAATAGTGAGTTCATCCAAGTTAGCTGGAAGATTTTTTAAAAGTTCACTTGTTATGGATTGCACATTACTAACAAAGAGTCTCTCCAGTCGGAGAAGATCTTTGAACATATTTGCATAGCGAATACGAAGACTCGGCTCCCCAATCAGCTGAAATTCCTTTACCCATTGCAGTCTATTAAATGCTTCACCATCAATATGCCTCAAATTGTTCTTGTAGAAATGTAAAGTCTTGACATCCTTAAGATTTTTAATACTTGCAGCACTAACTCTCGTAAATTCGTTGTGCTCAAATCGAACGTTTTCCAGTACGATTCCAGATCCACATATGATCTCATAGATTTCGTCAAAGTGGAAATTCTTCAAGTTCAATGATGTTATCTTTCCGCAATTGGGAATGTATTCAAAACCGAATGTGTTCGCGTTCAAGGCTGTTCCACATCCATCCAACGTGACGGTGCTTATATTTTCGTATCGACGCTTTAGTGTTTCAGTTATATATTCTGTTTCGTCAACAATTTTCTCAGCAGTAGAACAATTGACTATTATGGGTAATACATTGCCCGAAAAGTATTGTAAATTTGCTTCTATTAGACATTCGTCGGTACTCCAACATGAATTTAATGTAACTTTGAAATCACTATCGTGTTCGGTACCGTATGCCAATCCCATTTTACCGAAAAGCGATCGCGACACCATTGCGAGGACGCAGTACAAAAAATATTCGGAGAGGCACGGCATTTCGCTTGTTCTCAATCCGATTCGCACTGGTCAAATAACCGGAGAGCCCGTCGAAAAAGACTGGGATTTTTAAAATTTTAATTTTCAGTGAAATTCGGTCAGAGCCAAAATGTCGACATAGATGATGGTACATAATACAGTGGTGCTGATGGATTTTCGGCCACCTGTTTTTATACTGTGACTGAAACCTAAAACACCCTATACGTTGATTGAGTTTATCGGGAGCAATTCAGAGCTATAAATAGGGTTCTTATATAATTCGTAGCCCAATAACTTGTCATCTAACATTTATTTCAAAATTAAACTACAATAATTATTTATTGTAATTGTTAAAGGATGTTTTGCATATTTTTGTTTATTAAATTCAAGTACGTAAACATTGTATTTGTAGAGAACGTAATATAAGCACTTTTACCTTGTCTTTGCAACAATGGCGTTTCAAAAACGTTGCAACGTTTTCACTTACTTACTACTACCACTAACTACGATCACTCTGTCTAGTATCTTGACCGCGTATTGGGTTTGAACAAACTCTTGGTGTCAGCCTTAGTGCTTTATTTTTAACGTTATCAATCGCAGGTAGTATGAAAAACGAACTACTAAAATGAACTGGTCCCATAATTCAGACTACTACAAAATGCCGATTTCGTAGTGGATACTGATCTCCCTGCCTCCTAGCGGTATCTTATAAATTGGAATTGGACCTCCAGACTGTGACGTCAGGGTTACTTCCTTGCCACGTAAGAATCAGTTAGTTATGAGAGGGAGAGGGAAACTTTACGACCTCTTTGCCTAAGAGAACCGGAGATAGCCAGAGTCTACAAGGAACAAATGTGCCCTGACCCTCCATCAATATCAACACCTAGTTGATATGGTATCGCATTATTGAAGTGTTAGCCGAATTCACCATAGAGACAGGTGCTCATTGTATGATGATGTTTGCAAGAGTTGTGACAGAAGAAACATACATATCCCTGGAGGCGCGGGAAGAATTTTAAACCATAAAAAGGGTGGGAAAGGCAAGACAACATGCAGGTTCCCAGCTTTGGTAGCAAAAATGCCTGGTAGTAAAGATGCTTTTATTTAATATTTGTACAAGCATTCGTTATTAGTTCTGATCACATACTTTTGCAATAATTAAGCAAATTATAAATTTTTTGGACTGGAGGTATATTCCTTTAAAGAGCGACAAATTTACGAAAACGTGCGTGAACATATACAAAAAAAATAGATTTGACATTTACATATACCAACTGACTGATTTACTGATAAAAAGCGTGGGAGAAAAGTAGGTATCACAAACATCAAAAATATAGCGGAAAGCAATCACATTTCCCAATTTTTTTTCCTTAACAACCGGGAAATCCAATGTAAATTTAAATTTATATTTGTTAGTGCATATTACTTTTGAATGTTAAGGTCGAAAATTGTCAACAACATCAAGGCTATAAATGTGAAGTGAAAGTTAATCAACCTTTCCAATCTGAAATTGATTTTTAAATTCTTTGGAAGTAGAAAAGAAGAATTTTATAATGAACAATAATCTGATAAATATATATCATATTAAAGCACATTTATGAAAACTTCTTTTCTATGCTTTTGACAGAATTTCCAAAACGGCACCTAATTTTCATAAAAAGTACATTTCGAGACTCCTACGGAATTTAAAGTGAACATTTTTTCACAGTTGATAAGAACATGAGGGAGGAATTAATACATACTTGAAAAAAATAAATCCGTGGAATATTCGTGATCGTGATTTTAGAAAAGTAATATTGTACGAGAATATACCTTTTATTTTATGCAGCTGAATTTCAATAGAATTAATTTATCTTTCCATATTGATTAAACGCTTTTAAAAAGGTTTACAAATAATACATATTTACTATAAACCTATAAATATGAAAAATTAGGTTTAGGTAAAATTTTGCGTCCCAAATCAAAATCACCATACTTTAATCAACAAAAAATGTAATATTTTCGGACCGGGAACACCTCTTCATTTTTTAATTTTTTTTTCAAGTACCTACCTATATTATATAAACTTGAACATGCATATATTTTCATATATTTTATTGAAAGCAAATTTTCAACACCCACTGTACATAATTCAACCGTATTGACTGATTAAAATTTGCTCAGCATGAGTTTCTTCCAAACACCAGTGGCCCGATATTATAATGAGTGCTCATTGCTCCTCATACACGACTCTCTCCAAAGCGCCGCAGTCTAATTATAGAAGTTGCTGTGATATCCCACCTTTCGTTACAGCACAGCATTTGTGTGTCGGTGTTGGGAGCCAAACTAAATGTTTGCCAATATTTAAATTTTCTGCACAAGAAATACGTAATTTATTTCTTTGGAAGTGAGTACAAACTGTTAGAAATATTTGATTTGTTTACACAAAACTTACAACGCATTTTAATAAAGAACCTTGAACTCTTATGTGTTCGTCGGCATTCGATATTAAAAGGTGCAGTAGATATTTCTGTCTAAACATTCAAGTCCTCACCAATGCATTTGAGGATGTTATTGCCTTATGAATATAACTGATGTAGTTTCAATTTCATTCTTAAGGCAAAAACATTTTCAAATGTGGTGCAGTTTTAAGCGAGTTTTTGTAAGCTTTTTTCACCGCCAGAAAGGAAATAGATGTTTCTCCTTAAAATGCGGATGTTCTTTTGAGATATTTCAAAATTATGAACGACAGAGTTTAGTTGCATGTTCAACTCTTCAATCCGCTTATCGCGTTCCTCGACTAGAACATTTGTCGAGTTCTTACTTTGAGTGAGCTCAACGTTTAGATAGCTTATTTTCTTTCGGAGGAGGCGCTTTATAGTTTCATCTCGTTCCTTTTGGCGCGAGATATTCTTGGTGCTTGTTGATTTCAAGTCGCTATTTAATGTTTTTAACTTCCTCAACTCATCGATCAAAGCACGTTTCTCCGCCTTCAGAGTAGTATTCTGTGTTCGGAATATCTTCATATCCTGTTCGGATGCTTTTAGTCTGCTAAGGGTCTTTATTCTTTTTTGAACAGTTTCTCCAAGTTTTGCTTTAGTTAGATCTAGCTGATGTTTCATTTGGTGAAGCTTCACATGAATGGTAGAGCCTTCCTCACTTAACTTATCGGACCTAGGGTTTTCCTTGTTCCTCGATCTTGGCAAGTAGACTGCATTTATTTTTTCTTGAAATTTTTCCTTTAAAGTTTTAATGTTCACATTTAATTCGTTTTCAAGTTTTTCATTTGTATGGTGCAGTTGTTGCATCTCATATTTCTGCAATTGGATAATGTTCTGAGCTTGCAAATATTTTGTATGTAAATCGTTAAGTTGATCCTGTTTTTCATTTACTAGGTTTCGAAATTTTTCTTGTTCTTCTAGAAGAGTTTGAACTGTCTTGTACATCCTCTTTAACTCGGTAGTGTCATTTGAAACAACTGACTGGAATTTAAAAAGTTTCATTAAAGTTTTTAAAATAAGCCTTAGGTCATTAGGATTGTCTTCCTTATTTGCAGTCCTGCTTTTCCATTTTTGAGGTGGTTTTTGGTTCTTGTTTGCCTTTGGTCCAGTAGATAGTCGATTTTGAGTGATATCGCCATCAAAGAATTGTGTAGTTTTTGTCTCTAAAGTCTTACCCGATGAATCACTACAATTGCCACCATCTTCGCCATGCCAGTCTTGCAGTTCAATATTTCGACAACCGTTCTTTTTTTTGAGTCTATAGAAAACTAAATCGTTGGAATGCTTTTTATTGGTTGAGGTTTTTTCTACTCCGTTATTATCAGCTCCCAACTGTGACAGCGGACTTGATATTATAGAAAAATTGCGCTCAATTTCAAAATTTACATCCGCTCTAGAGTTTTTCGTGGAACCGTCGTCACCAATATTTTGACATCTGAAAGCATTTCTTATTTTTCGGGTAGTTTTTGAATTGTTTTTCATGTCTGAACAGGTAGGGTTATGACATCTACTAGAACATCTCGGTGCAACATCAATCTTAGATGTACGGGCATTATTTATTTGTTTTTCTTTAAAAAGTGAATTATTGCTTGCAGACAAGTTCGCGTTCGCATTAAGCGGCAAAACAAAATCTCCACATGGACTATATGCCATTGTTTTAATTTTGTTATTTTTTAGTAATAGATATCTGTGAAAGCCATTTGATATATCAAAAGGTAAATATTATTTATATTTATATTTACCAATAGCTAAGAAAAAAAAATACCCAGGTAAGTTTTTTACACAATATCTACAAAAAATTTAAACAGCCAAATGCAAAAATTATTTAAAAATTTGACAAAACATTCATTGACAGTATATCTTAATAATTTCAATTCGAAATATTATCTAGAAACCCCGTAAAACTTTACACTAGACCAAATGCATTTATTGAACTAACCAGTGGTTACCTTATCTATCAAGGAATTTTTTGTTGTATTTTAGGAAGCTGATCCATGATTATTTGATAAAAGAAGAGTGCTGCACTGAGAAAGCGAACCATTTCACTTTCTCGCAGACTCTGCGAACCGGGGTGTTCGTGTCCAATCACTTAACACTCCAGTCATATTAAATGTCGTTTTTGGCAAGGTACCGCTTTACAGCTCTCATTGGTTAAATCTTCTTTTCCATAGCACTTCAAACAAGACCGACAAATTTTCATCTCAAACCGGCCAAGAATATCTTCATCGGCTATTGATTTCGGAGCCATAAACTAGGAAATAACCCAGTCCTAACAGAGTATTATAGAATCTTTTTAGTACTTCGAGTGAGGATTTTATCAGTCAATTGATTTCTCAGCTCAGCACTTGGCAAGGAGTAATTCTCTTCTTTATTTCTGAAGTGATGTCGTTGTAAGAGTTTTCTCCCTCCTTCTTTGCCTATATGCGTCTTCACCTGCAGCCTAGCCATGTAGGTCTCGTTTGACTGCGAGCATATGTCGGCACTTTTCATCAAACCAAGGGTTTTTTGCTTGTGGCCACGAAAAACCTACCGCATCTGTTGCGGCTGACTTAATGGCTTTTAACATCGTTGGCATTATTCTTTGACATTATATGCTAGTGCTATTGTTTTAATGGAGAGGTTAAATGTTAAGGGATACGCGTTCTGCGAAGTACTTGGCGGTCCTTTGCATTTGAAATCTTTCGATATTAAATTTTGGGACAGTATTTTTGTCTCTTACACATTCTTACTTTGCTTGCAACAAGATAGTGGTCCGATTCGTTTTTAGCCTCTCGGATTGTTAGGACATGCAAAATAATACATGGCACGCATGTAGTCTTGTCCCCTTAAGGATTTCGCGGTGAGGAAACTGTGCTGACTATAGTGACATTTTGTTCCACAAGGTAGTCAATTAGCTTAAGTGCGTTGGCAGACAGGCTGTGTATTCCGACAATACTGCAAAACATATCCTTTTGTCCAGATACTTTGGTAGTTGTAGAAAAATTATTTTATAAGAGCGTGAGCGCATACAAGGGTAATGTTGGCGAATTTGGGTTTGATATGGATTGATACAATGCGTTCGCTAATGTCTGGGAAACATAAGACTTCTTGTCTAAGTTTGGCACTTAAAAAATATCCGCATCCGCTCACTCGGCTCGGGAGTTTTGAACAATCTTCTCAAGAATCAAATTGAAGAAGTCATATGACAAAGCATCGCTTTTTCTAAATCCTTTTTTGATATCTTTTTAGTATGTCGGTGAGGTCGTTTTCGACATTGATGGAGCAGCGAGAATCTCCATCATCCTACGTCATCCTACACAAACGGATGAGTTTTTTTTTCTGGATCTGCCGCAGTGTAAAAATTTGATCGGTTGTGGACGATTTTGAGGAGACTTATTCCTTGTAGATCGAGCAAACGATGCTGAGGTTCTTCTGGCATACTTTCATCCGACCAGATTTGGCCTATGAGGATTTTACTTCCTAAGTTATCTATGCAATTATTGCTTTCCTCACTTCACTCAGGTCGGGTCGTTGGCAATTTTTGCTGTCATTGCATCGACTGTGTCTCAACTACGATATTACCTTATTCATTTCGACAGGATTCTGTTGGAGCCTTGTATCTTTGGTTTTGACGTTTTGCATTTGGTAAAACTTGCGAACTTCGTTCATGGAGTGGCACCCTTTCTATATCCTCGATCGCACGTTTTTCTTGATCTTATTTCTTCTTTCTGAAAAGCCGGTGTTCTTCCCTTCTTCTTTGCCAATAGAGCTCAATGGTAGCTTTCGTTTTCACCTGCAGCTTAGCCTTGTAGGCTTCGTTCTTGGCTTCGAGTATCTGTCGGAGTATCTGTTAAGTGGCGCTAAAGTCCGGAATGAACCTGAGCCTCAACCAACATGCCTCTCCAATTAGCCCGGTCCTTAGCTAACTGCCTCCAGTTGCGCACTCCAAGTTGGTTGAGGTCGGTTTCTACTTGTGCGCGCCACTTAAGGCGAGGTCTTCCTCTACTGCGTCCGACGTCTGGCTGGGAATCGAAGACTCTGCGAGCCGGAGAATTGGTGTCCATTCGTTCTACATGCCCTAGCCATCTTAAACGTCAAATGCGGGGTTTTTTGACCAGGGGCATGTCGCTGTACAGCTCGTATAGTTCTTGGTTGAATCTTCGTATCCATAGCCCGTCAACGCAAACGGGACCGAAGATTTTTCGAAGAATTTTACTCTCAAATCGACCAAGGATTTCTTCATCCGCTTTTGAGACGGTCCATGCTTCAGCGCCGTAGAGCAGGACTGGGATGATCAGGGTCTTATATTATATCTCCTTAGTAGTTCGAGTGAGGGCTTTACTACTGAATTGCCTTCTTAGCCCGAAGAAACAGCGGTTGGCAAGAGTAATTCTTCGTTTAATTTCTGACGAGATGTTGTTGTCAGAGTTAATAGCGGAGCCGAGATAGATAAAGTCCCATACTACCTCAAAGTTATATCTGTCAATGGTGACGTTCTGTCCAGTTCGTCGATGTTGTGTGTCCTTTCGTGTTGACAGCATATACTTCGTCTTGTCCTCATTTACTGCTCAACCCATTTTTGCCGCTTCCTTCTCTATACTAGCAAACGTGGCTATGACATAACGTGGGGACCTACCACTGATGTCAATATCGTCGACGTATGCTAGTAGTTGTACAGATTGTGCCTCTGGTGTTGGCTCGTGAGTTTTACACAATCCTCTCAAGAATCAGATTGAAGAAGTCACATGTCATGTCACATGTCAGTGAGGTCGTTTCCGACCCTGATGGAGCAGCGAGAATTCTCCATCGTCATCCTACACAAACGAACGAGTTTGGGCGGTATACCAAAACTAGACATGGCTCTGTATAGTTCGTCTCTATAAATGCTGTCGTATGCGATTTGGACTTCTTGGGTTTTTTCCAGGATCTGCCAAAGTGTGAAGATTTGATCGGATGTGGACTTTCCTGGCCTAAAACCACACTGATAAGGGCCGATCAGGTTGTTGGTAAACGGTTTCAGGCGTTCACATATTACGGCAGAAAGAATTTTGTATGGGATGTTGAGGAGACTTATGCCTCTGTAGTTGGCGCAATTTAGAGGGTCTCCTTTTTTGTGGATCGGGCAACGATGCTGAGGTTCCATTCTTCAGGCATACTTTCTTCCGACCAGATTCGGCTTATGAGTTGGTGGATGTTACTTACCAAGTCATCTCCGCCGTCTTTAAAAAGCTCGGCGGAAAGGCCGTCATTTCCGGCAGCCTTATTAAGCTTCAGTTTAGATATTGGTATCCTCACTTCACTCAGGTCGGGTGATTGGCAGCTTTCGCTGTCGTTGCCAATATTGAATGGTTCCTGGAGTGGCACCTCTCTATATCCTCGATCGCGCGCTTTTCTTGCTCTTTTTTCTTCTTTCTAAAAAGCCGGTGTTCTTTCCTTCTTCTCTGCCTATAGAGCTCAACGGCAGCTCTCGTCTTCACCTGCAGCTTAGCCTTGTAGGCCTCGTTCTTGGCTGCATCTAACGGCATTCGTCATCAAACCAGGGGTTTCTTGCTGGTGGGCGCGAGAAACCTAGCACATCAGTTGCGGCTGATCTAATGGCTTGTTGGCATCGTTGCCATAGTTCTTCGACATTCGGTGCTGGTGGTATGGTGTTAATCGAGAGGTTTAGGGATACGCGTTGCGCGAAGGTCTTGGCGGTCTCTTGCGATTGCAGTCTTTCGACATTAAATTTTGTTTACAGTATTTCGGGATTGTTGTGGCGTATTGGATATCCGCATTCTAACCTTGGCTGCATCAAGGTAGTGGTCGGAGTCGATGTTAGCTGCTCGGAATGATCCAAAATACTGGATGCGTGGCGCTTGTCTATCGCTATGTGATCAATTTGATTGACCGTTCGTTGATCTGGAGACCGCCATGTCCCCTTATGGATATCGAGGTGAGGAAACCATGTGCTGGCTATAGTGGCATTTCGTTCCGTACCGAAGTCAATTAGCCTAAGTCGGTTACCAGACGTGTTGTCGTGTAGGCTATGGTTTCCGACAATACTGCTAAAGATGTCTTCTCTTCCTACATTTCCGTTAAAATCTCCCAGCACGATTTTAACATCGTACTTCGGTAGTCGCTCATAGGTTTTTCCAAGGAGCTCATAGAAGCAGTCTTTAGCTATATCATCTTTTTCCTCCGTTGGGGCGTGAGCGCATATAAGGCTAATGTTGGCGAATTCGACCTTGATGCGGATCGTTACAATGCGTTCGCTAATGTCTTGGAAACATAAGACTTCTTGCCTAAGTCTGGCATTTATAACAAATCCGCATCCGATTAGTCGCTGTTTCTGCTCACTATAACACGGTCCGTAGTAGATGTCACAGTTTTTCATTCTCTTTTTGCCCGGCCCATCCCATCGTATTTCCTGGATGCCAGTAATGTCTGCTTTTTAGCAGTTTAGGGCTTCCGCTAGTTGTTCGCTTGCACCTCTCCTGTTTTATGTTCTCACATTCCAGGTGCAGATACGAACGTAGTTGTCCTTTTTTCGTTTAGCCGTGTCGTCAACAAAAAAATTAGTCCTTTCCGAGGCTATTGGTTGCTTCGTGACCGTTAGATTTTTCCATGATTGGGTAGTTAACCCAAAGCACAACCCCCAACCTCGAGGGCCAGTTCCAATTTATTAGATACCGGGGCCGGGGCCATCAGTATCCACTACGGGATTGAGCGCTGCCGTTGGCCTTTCGGTTCATCCGCCACCAGCTCTGTTCAAGGGGACTGACTAACCCCTGAAATTCCTAGACGACCTGTTGTCCGAATATGTCGAAGCAGCTTGTCTAGGTTCGCCTGGGACAGCAGGCCGGGTATTCATTCCGTGCCGTTCTGACCTGGCTGTTTATAGTGTTGCTGTTTTTCGTCGTGTTATCAACACTGGCGCTTATCGTTTAGCAAGTCAAATCCGGTTGGATGAGACCAGTACCCGATGGTTACCACTTGGAGGTAAAAATAAGCACTTGATGTGTAGTCAGAGTTACAACACTGGACTTTGCCAAGTTAAAGCCAATCAGAGTCTACCCTCGTTCTACAACACCCAACCATCATATGTTTTCCGACAATACTGCTAAAGATGTCTTCTCTTCCTACCTTTGCAGTACGATTTTAACATCGTACTTCGATAGTGGCTCATAAGTTTTGTCAAGAAGAAATCCTTAGCTATGTCATCTTTTTCTTCTGTCGGGGCGTGAGCGCATATAAGGCTTATGTTGGCGTATTTGATCTTGATGTGGATTGTTATAATGCGTTCGCTTAAGTCTTGAAAACATAAGACTTCTTCCCTAAGTCTGGCACTTATAACATATCCGCATCAGAATAGTCGCTAAAAAAAAAATGCTTGAAAATATTCTTAAAAAACTATCGATGTAAAATCATTGGTAATATTTATATAGCAGCAGGCTCGTTAATACCCAGGGCCGAGCTTTCTGACAACCATTCATGTGTGCGTGTGTACTTCTTGCACGATGGCGGGACATCCTGTTTTATGTCGACTCTGAACTGCGAATTTGAGATAAACTTTTCTTTACAATTGATAATACTCGGATAATTAAGTCCGGTATACCATCTATATTAATTTTAAAATGAGGTTCATCTCTTTCGATTCCACTTACATTAATTTTTAATTTATCCCTTTGTGAACGATATAGATTCAAGGGTGTGTCTGGGGTTTGCAGATGACTGGAAAATTTTTTTTATAGATACCTTTTAACGTCTTTTTATTCACATTATTTGTGTATATTAAGTGAGCAAGGGTAGTAAATTAACAAATATTTTTAAGTGAATTAAAGCAATTGATTAGATTTTAACATCGAAAAGTGACCTGGATGCTGTGGCACTTCATTGTCAGTTGCGGACAAAAGGGTGAGCCAAAAAAAAAAATATATTTGGGAATTTAGCTTTTACTTTAAAATTTAAGAAATTAGGGACCATTGGAAAATTTTATATAAAAAGCAAAAGACGGCTAAAAAGCCCACACTTAAATAGGGGTATATAGATACGACGACTATCTAATGATAAATCAGCGTGTGATATAAATTTTTGTTTGAAATTAAAAACCAATGCAAGTGAAAACGTTTATAACAGAAAGCAAATGAAAAATATCAGATCCGTTCAAATAAAACCAATCTAAGCTGATAAATAAATGAAAACGAGTTTTAACAATGGGGATTGTATGAGGAAAAGGAAGGATGTATAAAGTCTAAGGAAAAAGAAGATGCCAATAAAGGGACCATCCAACGAGACGATGGTCAAGGTAGGGTGGATAGAGGCACCTTCTCGCAAGCGTATATTACCAACGCGCACCTATAGTCTAATATGACGATTTTTTTTTTGTAGACGTGTTTGGGGACAAGATCATATGCCCTCCGGCGAGCAAACAAGGCGGGTTCCAGCATACCAGCAGAACGGAACGTGCACTCCTCTACATCTGCATTCAGGTTCTGAGACATTTGCGCTCGAACACTCGGAGCTTTTAAACGATGGGTTGATGTTCCACCTCACAGGAATCGCATAAGTCAAAATTAGACTAACAAATTATTGGTAACAAATGATCTTTACATCGGATCTTATATTGTTGAAATAAAAAAGGCTTTTAAACGGCATGAATGCCGCTCTATATAACTTAATTAAAGGAGTCTTAAGGGTTATATTAGAAAATTTAGTCTCTATTTTCCTATGGGTTATGATCATTTTTTTAGTAACTAGATAAATTGTAATGAAAGGCACTTTTCCAAAGATGCATCATATTTCCTGACTACTGTATCCAACTTATAAAAACACACTCGCCTGCTAATATCAAAAACTACTCGTTGTTTTAATAATAACTTTAAAAAATGTGAGTCGTCGATGTGGTTCATATCAGTGTAAAAAAAATATTTAAACAAATAGGTTTATATTAAATTTTCTAAATTTATCGTGGGACATTTTTTTTTCCAAATCTTTATTATATTCACCATGGAACAGGTCGAGAATACAGCTGAAGAGAGTTTTGTAGAAGAGAATGATTTTGAGGAACAATCAACTGAACCAGAAGTCGCGGAAATTATTGAGGAACTTAATGAAGACTTTGAAAAGGTATATATATATAGCTATATCGGTTTTTTTTGTGTTACACTGTTACCTTTAGAGTGACTCTTTTACGGGTATGACTGCTGCAGATAAAAAGAAGCATCGATTAGAATATATGCAGTTGATAAAGGAAATTGAAGAACAAAATAAAATTTTAGATCAACTTAAAGCTCAAATAATGACTAGCTGCATGAGTCCGTGTTTGACTAGGTGTGAACTTAAGGAAATTAAAGAATTAAAAGCGTGTGCGGAAAATGAAAACTTAAAGCTGCGCTGCTTAGTGCAAAATGCCATTCAAATGCAAACCAGAAATCCAAAAAGATTCTATGAAGAAATTCCGATTGTTACAACTTTGGAAGAGGATGTATTCCCAAGAAAGGAAATGATGAAACCTTTTGACTTGATTGGGCAGCTTTCAGTAGGCAACAGAAAACTTGATATTTGTAAAACATGTTCCGAAACATGTAAAAAAAATAAAAAATGCTGTTACGCGGAAGGGGGCATAGACAGGGAAATTTGTAAGTTATTCGAAGAGATGGCCTTAAAGGACAAATTAGTGCAATGTCTAAAAAACAGAGTACATGTTATGCAAAAAAAGTTGAATTGTAGAAGGACTAGTGGTGATGATGGATGTCAAAAACAATTTCGCCAAAATTTAGAAAATAAAATAGCTAGTATGCAATCTACTGTGGATATGCTCAATGCAGACTTAAAATCATATTGCAAACAAAAGCAATCTTCTAGACCCAAAAAATCAGACGAATTGCGAATGCTCAAGAAGAATTATGCCAAATTGTTGGTTAGTTGTGCCAACAAAGATAATCAACTCCAACAATTAAAAAATCGCTTAAAAGAGAATCCTGTATACGATACTGACGGTGAAAATCCTAGGGCCGATGATCTTGAGCTAAAAATGCTTCGAGAACAGGTGAGCGATTTACGAGACGAACAAAATGAGTACTCGTGCATTATCAAAGAACAATCGGAACAACTCGAAGACTATAGACAAAAGTACATCGACGCTCAGCAAAAAGTCGAAGAACAAAAATGTATCCTAGAGAAAATAGAAATGACGAACAAACGCATTGAAGGTCAAATTGAAGCAGAAGTAAAAGCTATTAAAGAAAAATTCAAGGAACAAATAAGAGAATTATCTCAGTATCCCAAGCTACTGGAAAATGAACAAATCAAACTCGCCACAACATGCAAAGATCGGGATCAGTTAAAAACAAAACTTGCTTTAATTTGCAAAGAATTAAAAAGTGTTAAGGAGAACTTAACCGTACCACATAACAAACCCGACTATAGCCAAAAACTAGCCACTTGCGAGCAAGACCTATTACTTCTTCAAAATAAAACTAAGGAACTTCAAAAAGAGAAGGATATTCTCTGTGACGAGTTGCACAAAGCCAAATTGGAACTAGATACAATGAGGTCAGAATCTGCTAAAATTATCACTTCCAATAAGGAACGATTCGAAGTGACAAAATCTACATTGTGTTCCCGAATAGACGTACTCGAAAAAGAACTAGCCCAATGCAGAGCGAATGCATTTCTATCAGTAACAGATCGAGAGGCCGTCATCAAGGAGATGCAAAACCAGTTGAGCACCCTCTCATACAGTTTTGATTCGGCGCAAAAGCAAATAAAAACTCTCAAGAACCACATAACTTTTTTGTCCAATGATCAGTGTATTTCAATAAAATGATGAGCTACCAAGCATCTTAAAATTGATTCCATAAATAGTTTTGTTCTCTACTTGGACATAATGTAAACGAACATTTAAAGTGACTTGACTGCCAATCGCTTCATCTTGGGCGCTTTCTTCTTGGCTTGCCTCTTCTGTTCCTTGAGTTCCCAACGACGCTGTTTTTCAGGGTCCTCTTCTGCAAGAAAACGCTCCCTTACTTGCTTGCGTTTGTCTTCTCTGCGTTGAGCAGCAGCTTCGGCACGGGCTGCGTGTGTGCTTTTCAAGAATTCCTCCTCAACACGTAAGCGATTCTTTTCAGCCTTAACTTTTCCCTTAATAAAAATAACAAGTCAGGAACTAATTAAAAAAACACATTTTCTATTAACTTACATCCTTGGACAAACGATAATACTTTAACTTTTCCATTATGTAAAACACCAACACAAGCAACGGCTTTACGGATTCCATATCGCAGTTTTTGGGTAGGTTAAATCCGGCCATAAGCATGCGCTTGGTTTCAGCCTGTTTCAAATTATTTGGATCATCTTGTTGGACTGGTCCACTAAATTGATCGGAAATGTGAATATAATCAATCAGGTGTTGATATTTGCTAAGCACAGCCAAAACACGCGACTCCAACAACGTCGATGTGGCCTCAGGTATCTCAGATAGCACGCTAAATCCACTTGGTACATTATATCTATCCTCTGGTTTATTTACTAGAATACAGTATTTATTCTAAAAAATTTAAAAAGGGATTAGCCTAAGCTTCCAGAATTTAGTTGAAAATGTCACTTACCAGATCAGCAAGTTCTTTAAAGTTCTTGGTGACGGTTTTCTTCGAGCCAACACAGAAAACAAATGAATCCATTGCGTCTTTAGAGATTTCCACTTTTATATGGATTTGGTCTTGTTGTGGTCTCATAAGACCAGCTACTAGTGCTACGAGATCCTGGCGTTTGATCATTTTCAGCTCAACCAACATGCCTTCGCAACACGTTCTTCCAGAACACCAGAGTGTGTAGAGGCTTTCGCTTTCCTTGTTTAGTCCAGGGTTTTCATTCTCTATTTTGCCATCGTCACCTGGAAAGTATTTTTTTATTTTTTAAGTTTTTTGTAAGTTTGTTTAGATTTGGCTTAAATTCAACTGCTTACCGACTAAGACAAAGTTGTCTTCCAGTAGTTGCCTATGCGTGTTTAACCATTGGTGTGCTAACTTTGAGTTTTTAGACTTTCCGAAGAAAAAGTTGGCAAAGTATGTCATTAGGCCAGCTAACATTAGCATTTCCATCCAATATGAATCCCAATGAGTCCTGAAAGTGGATATACGTTTACATATATAGTTATATATATTTTTTAATGAGTTGGAATACAAAAGAAATCACTTATTTCAAAAAATAATGCATTATAACAATTGGAACAGGCCGAATTTTACCTTCGAGTGATCGAGTCTTAACATCTTTACCAACAAGTTTGATCTTTCTTTTAATTTTGGGTTAAGGATTTTTGGTTAAATTGTTGATGCTCTTTGTTGGTATACAGAAAAGCAATATTTTAAGTATGCGACAGAGTAAAAACATACCATGGTTTTTTAACATATAGACAATGAAATTTACGTAGACGTCTTTACCAATAAATACTCTTGCCTATTCGGATGGTTCTACGATCTGACACTTTAATGCACTACACGATTATCTATACAAATCATTTCAGAGCAAGTTCCACCAAAGATTATAAAGTCCTACAGATGACGCACTGCATACAAGATTGTTCTATGGCTGGTCGTACTGGCACAGCCTACCATATGATTGGATCTCATTTCTCACATCGGCCGCTCATGCCATGAAGCTGGTGAGCAAAAGTTTCTGAATTTCGTTCTCAATGTGTCATCTGTATGACTTTATTATCTTTGATTCAATATAGTTTTTTTGTTGATATAAAGGGTGTCAGAGTGTTCAAAAAATTATGTTAAGCTACTATTTTTACGTACCATCAACAGAAGTTGTTGTAAAAGCCATTTTTTGTGTGACAAATCGACCAATATACCGGTCAGTAAAAGTATGGTCGAAGAACGAAAAAAACCCGCTGCTACTGTGACAATGTGCTCTATCTTGTAGAAAGAACATCGCACTTCTAGAAAAAGAGGGACAACAAGTAGCTCTGGCAATCGTTCTCTAAGAAAGTTCAGGTAGTAACTGTTCGTGGAACAATGTATGGGCCTACTAAAGTGTTTCCTATTAATCCAGCCCACACATAATCCTGTGAGAAGCTAATTCCATCTTTGCATAAAACGTTCTTAGAAGTGAGCAAATCAAAGCTTAGCTTTGAAGATGTAAAATTAAAATCATCATAATGGAAACCATCTTAAGAATAGACACACATAAATTCTACAACATCGTATGTGTATGCGGATGATGTACGACAGTATTTTTCCATACCAACAGGACTAGTAGAGCAGTCTTACCATAAAATGAATGAGGATCTGTAAAAATACTTGAGGACGCATATGCACTCTACTCTAAATTGTATTATCTTTAGCTGCTTTATGTTAGATGTCGTCTCTTTTTACTGGCCCACCAGAACATAAAATATTATTACATAGGCTGCGAATTATTTAAAAACTTATTGCTTCTCGATTTTTCTATCTGACATGGAACTCATTTCCCACTTTAAAGAATAAATGCTCTCTATTGATTCTTGTCTAACGTATTCCTTCTTAAGGTCTTCACCCATTTCCTATGCTTTTTCTGTACTTATTACTATAACCGTATGTATTTATTTTACGCCCTGTTGAAGTACTATACTAGGCTTATGCTCGTTTTCACAATGCGAGCTTAAGTGTCGATCCAAGGATCCAATGATAAACTAAGGATCATTATAAATTTCGTTTTCCCAATGGAGGTTTAAGATTAAACTCCGGTCAAGTAGTGGTTTAATTTTAACCACCGAATGCCGTGGCTCAAGTGTCGATCCAGAGAATACATAGTTGCCATTACTGTTCTAAAATAATATTAACCCAAAAATATATTCGAGAAAATCTACATAAGCAACCAAATATTTTGTTATGCTCGGCTGAGCTAAACCCCACTCCTTAAATGACTGTGAAGTCCAAATTTAAAGTCGGCGTTTTTCTTAGCTAAGTAAGCTCATACTGTGAAACCGGGCGTAAGTCTTCCTTTGAACATCAGTCACTTTGCCACTGTCGACCTTTTATGAATCGATATTTGAAAAACCGGCTTTATAAGAGTCGACATTTTATTCAGTCGGTGTTTTTACCAATTTGAAAGTCGATCATCGATTTTTTTTTAAATCGGCAAATCGTAACCCAGACAACTCAGTTTTGAGTGTTACTTCCAGACTCCATTTCCACTCATCTCGGATGGGAGTCGGCAATAATTGAAAATGACAACTTAATTCACATCTACATGGTTCCAAAACAATGTCTGGATATACCTACATAATGTAACTTGCAAAAAACCTAAACAAATAAAATTCTAATGAACTACACTACTCAGATAATGGAATAAAATAACAAATCTTATCTTTAAATTTGTTATCAACTAAAGTCAGCCTTTACCTACACTGATTCCAGCTAACAATTATAAAATATATGTAGCCATTTGCCTAAATCACGTTTTTATTGAAAGTATTGACCATTGCATTCTTATTAGCAACCAATAGACACAAACTAATATATTCTTACCTGAAATGCAGTGGAATCTTTGCCACTGTTAATTTAGGTTCAGGTGCTTTCTGATCTATTGGAAGATCTTTGACATCCCCTCCATCAAATCCTTCGAATTCCTCTTCATCTTGAAAATGCTCGAATTCGTTATCGTCATCCTCAACGACTCCATCATCTTCGTCATCGTTTATGGCAGCAAAATCATCTGATTTTTTTATCTGTATTGGAACCTCCTTTACAGTCAAATCCTCATCGTTCTCTTTGAAATCGCCGACGGTAGCTCCGTCACCATTGAATTCTTCTTCATCAGTATCAAAATCTTCGAATTCAGCAAAATCACTTTCTTCGAAGGAATTATCGCCAGCAACTAATGCGATTCTATCGCAATAGCAATATAGCGAAAGAAATATAATCAGAACCGATAACTTCATCTGCAATTAAAAAAAAATTTAACTAATCTATGTATAACCTACAAAAATGTATAAACCTAATTTGGGTCAATATCTTCTTACCTCTGCAGATTTATTTCCTTCGCCTTTTAAATGGAAAAAATTAAATCAAACCTAATTAAATTTTAATTAACTTTATTGTTCCATTAATATCTAATTCGACATTTTTTTTTCTTAAATTAGTAATTTTATACGGATATCGCGAACATTTGACAGTTTTAATGAGCACTTGCATGGGTAAATTCATATGACATGTCTTCCTCACAAGAATTGAGAGGAATAAAAATGGCGTATGAATTATACCAATTAAAAGAACACGTCAACGACTTTGTTCAGGCATTTAAATGAGATTAGACAATTTCACTGTTCCATAGAACCATAGCGTGTTCGATTGGGGTTTTCAGATTTGCTTAGATTTCATATTTTTTGCTCGTTCAAATCGAATATTGATTGATATGTTTTTGTGTGTGTGTTAGTGTTCCATTTGACAGCTCATTGTTTATCTGAGAAACATATAAATTATTACATTACTGTAAACAATGCATGAAGAATTGTCGGTTGATGTCATGTAGAGGATGAGGAAAAATATTCCAACAATTTATTTAATGTTGATTCAATTTTTCTTTAGATAAACTAAAAAAAAAAGACTTCAAGCTATCATAAGTCAGATGTCAAACATTTTTGTGTTGGTGCATGCAGTTTTAAATCTCACTTTTTCAAAAGTTATCTACTAGATCAACAAAAAAAAAGAGTACTTTTATTTTCCCAATAGAAAACGAAACAAAGTGATCTAGATAAACAAAAAAATATGGGTTGAGTTATATTGTTATTATTTATATTTTTTTATTAACGGCATTAAATCTGAAATTAACTCCAAAAGCTAACTTTTCTTAGAAACATTGTCAGAAGAATATTTTATGTTGCCAATAGAATGGTTTCAAGAGATTTCTGGCAATTCTAGATGATTTATCTTTCGAAATGCCATCAAAGGCCGGAAATTATGACACAACAGAATTAATGAAACTGTCATTAAGTGAAATTAACATGAACACATAAAATGCAATACCATTCCGCTCCATGTTAAACATGTATAATTGACTTTTGACTATTTCAGTTCTAAACTAGAAGTTCCCAGTACATAATCCAAATTAACAAATGTTTGAAATATATTTTTATAATTAACTTTTTTAATCGATTTCAATAATTTGGTACTCAAGAAGATGTTGCGTATAGGATATTGTGATTGTATCATCTCTCTGAGGTTGCATTTCAACAATTCACTTTCCTTACTGCTCACAACCCAATTTTGTCACCCTGAAATATTGAAGAAGGCAAGGTCCATATTCATTTAGTGTAGTTTAGAAGTATTACGATTAATGGACTGACAGACGGGATACGAATATATGGCACGGATGCACTGTTCTCATTGGCATTTTTAGTCACGTTACATGGTCGATGTCCAATGACAATAGTGTATCCGCAAAGTTAACTTGGTAAATCTAAAATCCGGAACACGGCCTAAGTCTATTAAGCTACAAACTACCTAGTTGTAAATAAGTTTGACAGAACGATCAAGCAGGCTCAAGCAAAGTAACAGGAGCACCCGCCCATATGTGCGAGTTGTATTCGTGCTTGTAGGAATGTAAGCTTTATAGTTAATACCTCAGTCGGATGGGGCAAGGAAAGCTATTGGATTCCTTAACTTAAAATCCTTTTTTGAGTTTAGCTTCATTTGTATCCTATTTCAGAAATAAGAGACAGCACCATGTTGACATTCGCTTTTGTTGCGACTCTGTAATTTAACGCTCAAGGGCGAAGAATGCAGTTATTCGGTTGTTAATAGAAATTAAAAAAACCAATCCGGAAATATGCCCACAGAGAAGACAAGTCTAAGAGTTTGCGTAGAGTTTTGGTCAGAGTGGAAGCACACCTCTAAAGAGCAAGGGCTGTGAAAAGGGAAGCTAACAAATTGGCTTTTTCTTGTAATTCCATGATATTTATATCGTTATAGACAAGGGCTGGGATAACCTTTTATTCGTTTAACGTTGCCTTGAGGACATTGCAGTATTTCTGCAGATGGAATACTCTGGGGCTAATTATTGGTTTGTATATTACATGTCTTAGCCATCCAGATTAGGTGTAGTTTTTTGGCGGCAATTACACCGCTTAAAGCCCGTCGTTTAATCATAGCATGTTAAAAACTGTTAACGCAAATGGGACCAAAGATTTTTCCGCTTTAACCGACCTTGAGTTTATACATTCGATAAAGATGCGGTCGCTATTTCAGTGGCGAAAAGTACCTACTACACGGGCGATATAAATTGAATCCAGCAAATGTTTATCCCGAAGAAGAAAATTGTTGTACTAAATACTTTCCTACTTTAAGGTCATAGTAATTGTTGAGTGCCCTTAATTGTAGATGCAGTCATGTTATCGAACTCTCCAAGAAGTAAGTTGTGCCTCGATGGTTGTTCACGAGTTTGATATAATTCTTACAGTAATAAAGGAAGAATTCACCGGAGGAGCACGTCATCTTACTTAAATCCTCCTTTGGGAGAATTATTCATTCAGACACAGGTTTTTAGTGACTCCAATACTGACACAAAAGGTAAGTGGCCTGGTCTTATATTTCTAAACGCATCGATTGATCCAGTGTTAGTCCATGGAATGCTTAAACTCCTGCCCATATGGTCATATAAGCTCGGACAACTTAAGAATCTGGAATTCGAACCATCATAACAATACGAAAAAACATCATAAAATGTGCTTCCCATATTGACGTAAATAATATCAAACATCAGAGCATATATCTTGCTTTCTATTTTTAATATTCTCTACTAATCTCGGAAGCTAACAATAATTTTTGATTAACGAAAAATTAAAACATACGTGTCTATTGGTGCTTCCTTTAACTGATGGCGACTGCTTTAAGATTATCACTGATGTCGTTTTTCATAATTCTAGATTTAGTTTCAACATCTAACTTAGAGGATTCCAATTTCAGCTTGTATCCATTAATTTCGGTATGAATAGAATTTAAGTCGTCTACATCCTCGACGAAGGTCTCAAATGCTTTCCACCAGTCTGTCATATTGTTTCCCGTATCCAGTCGTCGGTGTTTGATCGAAAGTGGTCTATCTACGTGAAATGTTGCAATATCTTCAAGAATTTCGTCAGTTGTGGGTGCTGTTGGTGGTTGAATAGTATTTTTATTTTTCTTGAACATTTTATTGTTTAATCAATACGCTTTCGTAAACAAAGATATAATTGCATAGGAGAACGTTGTCTGATTGTTTATGCGTTGTCTGCCAACGTCAGTTACAGCTGACGAATCGATGTATATTCCAAACTACAAATAGATGAGCATAGTCAATCCAGGGAGGTCTCTAGTTTAGGAGTTGCTATAAGGGTGGTCTACACAGGCGTGTTTTTTGTTTATTTATTTCATTATATATAACTGTAGCATATACATCACAGCTGACAATGCCAAGTACTTTGAACATCAAGTTTACGGCAATGAAATATTGGTCTGAATATCATATCTAATCGTTTATTAGATGATGATATACGAAAATGGAATAATTTTAAATCTAGATACACGGAGCATATAAAACTGTCAACGAAAAGTGTAGTTATGTTGGTTCGGTTAAAAATATTAGATTTCGTTAGAAATTCATGTCGCGTCTATTTTGCAAAAGTGTAGCTTTGTGAAGCTGTGGAAAATGCTTCTTGCTAAATGTAAAGCAAGTATTTTACATACACTCCTATATGTACTTTTGTTTTGTTCAAAAAACGGTTCAACTAAACTCAATATATTTGTATTAAGTAAAACTATTAATTTTAACATATTCTTAGAAATAGTTTAGATTTGTATATAAAAGTTCTCTCACGATCCGTTAAGAGTCTTTGCCTGAGGCAAGGGAGGGTTCTACTCTTTTCGTGCTTGGGGATTTTGCTTAAAGCCAGTCCAAGCGCACTGGCATAAGCGATCGCTTGATCCTTACAGGGGCCTTCCTTGTCGTCACTAAACTGAAAAGTGTTCTTAAGGTCGGTCTTCGTCGTATCTCCACATGTTTGAAATTGATGTTTGTTGAGATAGATGAACTCCTTAACTACCTGAAAGTTGCTGCTATCAACAGTGACAGAGATAACAATGAACAATACTTTGGTTCTTGATAAAAGGTCTCTTCGGTTACAAGTGTAAATTTGAATAAACTTTGATGTGAAACTTGGGTGGTGAGAAAATAAAAACTGCCAAGGGATGAAAGTCTAGGAGTTCGACAGAAAACAACAAAATAATTCATTGTTTTATTCAATGATACGCTCAAATGTGTATGTTTTGTAGATTTATTTTAGATAATAATATTTGAGTTCGTAAAAGAAATCATTGAATGTTTTATAGATAGAAAAAACACTAAAGTGGGATGTCGTCGTCACGTTCTTCAGAATTTTACGTTTTTTATTTTTCTTTGCGAAAGCAATCCTCCCATTTCCATTACGTTGGATAAGATCTTATATGTGTATTTGCAGGGATATGCCTTTGTAGTCGGCGCAAGGCACGGGATCACATTTTTTGTAGATGAAACATATGGAGCTGATATTCCAGTTACCGGTTACGCTTTCGCCCATAAAGAACTATGTTGTTGGTTTGGTGCATACACACTTTTATGGCAACACCGGCTGCCTTGTTCTTTAGTGTTTTGATGATTAACGCTTTGTTACTCGGTTACAAAATATACCGCCTTCTAATCTCGATGGGAATGTGAACATTGCTGTGCTTCGAATAGTAGTTCTCGCTTATTCTGTTTAAGAAAGAAATTTCCCAAGGAAGTGCTTACAAGTTTAACATTCTTTAACATTCAAAAGAAGCTTAACAGTCTTGTTTTCAATAAATATTTTTATTAATCTTAAAATTAAAATACAAAGCCTAAGAACCCTGAAAAAACCTGAGTATGAAATATAAAGTTATATATTATCAGTAACGATTCTGGAACTGGGGGTCTGAACAATATGCAATACAACTGCAAGGATACCCTGAAAAATTGCGAAAATTTTAATATTTTAAAAATTTATACCTTAATGTCTCTCTAACAAAATGCACACTCCTACATAATAAACGTGTAAGTATAGATTTTATATATAAAGTATTTTGTTATTGAGAAAAGTTTTATTATTAATTGAAATATATTTTCCCAAGACTTGCCTTGAGGTTTGCACGAAAGGTGTTCTTTGATGTATTGACAAGGGCATACATACTTTGCACAATGTCGGCCTGGTTGAGTTGCAGTTACATCCACTAAGCCACGCAAAGCATCGTTACCCCAGCGCGCTGCATATCGCAAGTATAGCCGCCACCCAAATTCCTGCAAGTCGCGAAAAGGGTGAATATGAAACAAAAACCAATTGATTATAGATTTTAGAGTTCCGATTAGAAAAAACACAACCCAGCAATTAAAATGTACATTCGTTTATTGTAATGCCACTAAAAAATTTTCTAAGACAAAACAAAATGAAGTTCTCCATTAATTTAAGTAAATTGAAACTAAAGCCAACATCCCAAACAGTTAAGGCCACAACATTGTTTTCTTTGGCTTTGTGTCTTTATTTTATTTCGAAGGATCTCCTCTTCATATTGGCACGGGCATATGGACGATTGCAGATGGCGAGGAGTTTCGTGCACGCCTGCTTCTTGGACGGTCCAATCCAATCGTCTTCTGAGAAAGTCTTTACCCCATCTCTGGAGGTAGCTGAGGTAAATTTCTTGTGCTATTGCCTATGTAGTTAATGGGGAGAAATTATTCATTGTAAGGGATGGATACGTGACCATGCATCAATATATATAAAAGCAGAACTCAAAACCTATGCACAGATTCATCAGAACTATTTTAGGTACACAAGATACGAATCTCACCTGTTTTCTAGACAATCTCATTGGATTGCTTCCCTGAATAACGATATCATTCACATCCAAATCTAACTTTGACTCCCATCCAGCTTGAAGACTATGTCCATTTTGCTCGGATTGTTCCAGAAAGCTGTTCAAAAATGTTACGCATTGTGTTGAATCAAAGTACAAAAAGCACAAGTTCACTTTGTGACATGATATTTTTCCTCGATCGTCCAGGACGAGTAATATTTTGTGTTTGGCCAGTTGCTTATTGACACGTGCTAGACATTTTTCTAAGCCTCGTGACAGACGCAGTTTCATCCACATGCACAAAAATATGGCCGCAGCATTGAGGAATAACCAACCGACTCCAAGAGAGAATAAAGCCACACCCTGTAGTCCTGAGAATAACATTGTTAGCAGGACACAAAATGCAAACATTATCCAGCACACCAACACGCGCTTATAGCAAATGTTGTACATTGTGAATCTGTAGTCGTTTACAAGAGTTTCCATTGCATTTACATACTCTTCAACGGTGAGCTGAAATTTAGGTAAAACATAGTTTCAACACAGTTAATAATTTGAAATTTTTTTACTGTTAGTCCTTGAGCCATTAGTTCCTCCGGTACTAGCTCTGGACGGAATATTGCCGGAGTTATCCATGGCCATCTGGTGTTACAGGGAAGCAGCGTCACTATTACATCTCCATTAGCTATAAAAAATATAAAATATTGTTGAAGAGGATTTAAAATGAACAGACTTTGTTTGTACCGAATCCTTCACGAACTGTGCCTGTAGAAAGTTCTATTGTTCGCATTGTTGAGTTCATTGGAATGGAAACATCGTTTTTCAGCACACTTGGTGCGGATATATTATTTGAGGTGTTTTTGGTTGAATTTGTGATGTTTGAGGAAGAAGTAGCTTTCTCTGGTGTTGCGGATGCGTTGTTAAGGTTTACGTGCGTGCTCTCAGTGTTTAATACTGCTGGTGTGATGTTTACCGAAATGCCTGGTGTATTCTGAAATTACAAAGTTATTTTATATTAATAAAACGAATTTTCGTTTATAAATTGTGCACGCGGTATGATGTAAAATATTTTGTATAAAAGTAGGTGTCATTAATCTTCTTGCTTCTAGTTTAAAAAATAAACTGGCGCACAACAAAAAGATTATTAAAATTTGTATTCTAAAATGTAAACCTTTATCTATTTCATTTTCATTCATCGTTTCATGATAGTAAGAGCTTATTTCATATCAGAAAATAGGTTTGAAAATAAAAACTAGTTCGGTTTTAACAGTGGCCAAATGATGTTTCTTTGTTTTTTTAATATTAAAGAAACTAAATCCTTTCTAGAGCTATAAAACGACAAAATGATTACCCGTATGTATTCGGTACTTTTTTACTGACTACCCGTTACAAAGATATCTTTACTTTCGTTACTTTGGTACATTCGATACAAATCATATCATTTACGCCTTAAAGTGCGTACTTAGAGACAAAGGTACGTCAAAAGCCAGCATACTATGGAGCCACTCAAATGTTCTCAACGGTTGCATCACTCATCAGAAAGAGATATAACAAATTTAATGCGAGAAACAAAACCTGGGACGTTTTTTTTTTTTTTATCGCTGTCAAAAGAGAGATACATTTCTTGCATGAAGTTACCCTCGATTCAACTTCAAGCTACAAACTTAAGGAGATACACATTGTGTACGCGGTTATGGCTTGCCTTGTTTTTAACTTCAGACTCAGCTGCAAGCTGATGCATTCTAGTTGACAGTTACGATTCGGTACTTCGAGTCGAGTTGAATACCTGTTACTCAGTAACGAGTACATACGGCTTGCTACAGCTCTATTCCTTTCAGGTGAGATAAAAAAAACATTCAACTATACTCAACAAGACGATTCTGAAATGAAATTGAGCTAAAGCCATTTTTATTAATTAAAAGAACATTTTTTTGCATGGAAATTGTTTTATTAGTTCTATTTCTTCCAGTTGGGAAAGCAAATATTTATTTGAAGACCAAGCAAAATAAAAACGCCATCATATCGTCTCCTAAAAATTTTAGAACATTAGCTTAAGAATGCAGTCAAATCAGATTATCTGCACATTCCCGTAAAAACACTCTTTTTTACTACAGCTCTATGGTTTTCTGGGACATCATGCGGCACCATCTTGTTGAAGCCACATAATAGCCCCATCAATATTTTTCCGAAGATGCAAAATTATCCTTTCCCCAAAATCGACAATCGCATGTGGGTTATCAGATCCGCAATAATAGCAATTTTGATGATTAATGAAGCCGTCATGGTGAAAACGAGCTTTATTTTGCTATTTTGTGCGAATTCCAACTTTATTTTGTACGAAATTTTGATGCTGTGTTAGCCGTTTTTAAAAACCCCGATTTAATAATGATGTCATGGCATGTCAATTCAATATTGTATTTAAAGCGAAATGGTTTTCAAAACACTAATGCCACTTATTTTTAGTCTATATTCCTTATAAAGTCAACCCAACATTTAAGAGCGAAGCTTTTTGAACAAATACTTACAAATATTCCTTCCATTTCTTAAGGATGAATACTGGCAGGATTTAGAAAACAGCGCGACTATGTTAGCATAATTCAAAGCACAAGCTCCAATAATTTACTGTTAGACATAGTGAATATTTATTTGATCATTGCTTATATTCTTTTTATAAATATTCGTTGCTTTTTAATAATTGCTTTACTATGTTCCTCTGTATTGCAGTATTACAGTGCGGCGTACCCCACATTTTTTTTTTTAACTTTCTCTTTAAAAGAGAATGATATTGTTTTCGTGAAAATATATGGACCTTGAGATTTTGAACTCAAAAAGTGGTTTTTGGAATTCCGTCCGTCGGTTCGTCGGTCCGTCTGTCCGAACAGGTCTCTCCAGCCTAAACCACTTGACAGATTTTCTTCAAACTTCGTATCCAGCGTTTTTTGGTCATATGTTTGGTCATGTTATTACTGGTACCTGCCATATAAAGAGCATACATAACCTGCTCGAAAACGGCTATAACGGCTTTGATTTGATATCAGTTCCAACAAAACTGCATACCCAGTTTTTTCGAGAAAATCCTAATAAACTACTATTACTTATATCATGAGTTCCAAATGATTGGTTTTTGGCGCAAATATCCCTAAACGGAATTTTCAGTTTTGGCCAATAACGGAAAATCATTATTATTCACATCGACACCGATTACTTTCAATTACGGAATAAAAGTTATTAAAATCACGTTTCGACATTAGATATTGATAATATTACTCAAAATAAATGTTACTGTGTATTTTGGCCAAATTTTAAAAACGTCAAATTAACTCGCTGTGAAAGGTGCTCTACATTGCACCTCTATTGGGTGTTCAATTATTTGGCATGGTAATGATATACTATATATTATATTATATTCGTCGCAAATATATCTGTCATAGTAGTATTTGAAATAGTTTAAGCAATTTTAATTAAATTGCTTTTTCCAAATTAAGGTAGTGCGAAATTATCTAATAATAAAAGTGGTGTATCTTCATGCAAATCCGTGGAGAAACCACGTGTTAAAACTTTTGTACATTTAATTGACTTGGTAAAACTGCAGACATTCTTTCGTGTGTCAATTTTTCTTTTAATCTGTATCGCTTTCAACCTTTTGTCATGTGTACCTTTTATTATACATAAATTCCGCGTTCTGTGTTCCAGGTCGATTTTATTTAGTTGCCATTTTAATGTCAATAAAATTTGGTTGTCAGTGACACTACTTACTTACACTACTACATTTGGATATATAGACCTTCTACTTTACTAAAGAGGAGGTGCTAAAATATTTTATTCCAATGGCAATCACATCACATTTCATTAAACCGTTAATATTGTGTTTTTAGGCCAGGAAAGTCGAAAACTGATCAAATCTTCACACTACGACAAATCCTGGAAAAGAACAAAAAGTCCAAATATACCTTCCAAACTTGTCCGTCAGTGCATTCTCGCTACTCCATCAGGTCGACCTCACCGAAAAATCCGATACCACTGTCATGTGACTTCTTGAAAATCATTCCTGATAGGATTGTGCAAAACTCTCGAGCTTAAAGCAGAGGCAAAATCTTCCATATATCGGTGCAACTAACAAGCATGAGTCGGTGATATTGACATCATTGGTCGGACTGAACGTGATGTAAAAGCCAAGTTTGCTAACATAGAGAAGGAAGCGAAAAAAAATGGCTTAAGCATTAATTTAATTTGGCAGAACTGTGCTTACTTTAAACTTGTTTCGACCTGCATTCTTTATTAATTTAGTTTGGAAAAATACCCTCTCAGTAGTTGCAGTACTATGAGGAAAACACAGCAAGGCTCCTAAAAAGTCTTTTAAATTAGGGTACATAATTTACCCCAAAGTTTTTGATTCAGAAGGCAGTAGATATGCGAAAAGACTTCAAGATTTTTTCTTCTTTGGGTAAAAAGTCGTCCAAAATTAGAAGTCTTTATTTGTCTCGTGGGTCTTCGATATTCTCGTCTTTGACTAAGGTCCCATTTATAGCTATCATTGAAAACAATCATTGGGATGATGGCTATAACTGGGCCCTAAGTTTGGCAAAAGTCGAATTAATTTCAAAATACTTTCTCCCAAAGAAGAATGATTTAAAGTCTCAACAGCACTTAATACAGGGTCTTCAAAGTTGATTTTGTTGAATCTGCTTATAAAGATTTTTATAGGAATTATTGAAAAATTCCGTTTCAGTTCGGTGGAATGGTAATCATTACTTAACTAAAATAAATCTTGATCAGTGAAAAATACGAAGTGATTTTCTGCAAAAACTATAATAAGACATTTAAATATTTTTGGATGATCATGTTCTTAAATTCATAAGCTTTGTTTTGACACCAACTTGCTAATGATTGAATTTATAAAAAAAAGCCGCAAGAAGTAAAAGAAAATTCCCAATGAGGGTTTTCAATGATAGCTATAACTGGGCCCTAACTTCTGATTCATTCAACTCACCATTTAGTATCATCAGTTCAGCTTAAGGATTTAAATGGATGTGTTCGCATTTACGATTTTTGACCACTTGATGGGAGTGTTCGTTGATGAATAATACGATTTCCTAATTCTAGTGGAAAATATGTTAAGTATTTTTATGAAAGAGGAAGTATCGAAGTATTGGCTATAAAAAAGAAGTAGATTACTCCTAGTTAGCACTAGTGTAAAAAAAAACATATAAAATGTCAAATTCAGACTCACCCGGGGTTTTGATTCGCAAGTATTACTTTTTTTAATTCCTTAATAATGTTACATGAGTAACTTTCGAATGGTGATATGGGTTCTAACTGCACGCATGAAATTACCTGGCATTACAATACTAATTTTGTACAATAACAGATATACGATGATCGCAGAATGCACTAGTGTAAAATAGAAAATATACCAATTGTCGAATTCACACTCATCGGAGTTGTAGACCTAGTATATCGAAGCATATCCATATAACACATATGACTACCATTAGAGTTTAGTTTAATACTCCTAAATATAAACCCAGTGTAAAATATAATGGGCGTGTTCCGGGATTCAGATTTAGTAAGATATCTTGATTAAGTTCTGTTTCCATTGGTCAATTGACCATTATAGTCAGGTGACATTGGAGGGGAAATTTCTCACAATGCAAGTAGAAAATTTACGCATGGATGCTGGCACTGGCCTCTCATGTAAATTCGAAACGATTTTTGGAAAGTGTGTAGATTATCGTTGAAGTCGTTGCTTAAAATGATTATTAGAGCGCAGTTATAGTTATTATTTATAACCATCATGTCAAATTTTCTTTTACACATTGCGGCTTTTTTATAAATGCAACCATTGGCAATTCGGTATCAAAGCAAAGCTTATAAATTTTAGAACATGGTTATGCAAAAATATTTTAATTTTTAATTATCGTTTTCGCAGAAATTCAGAAATTTTGTAAAGTAATGTTGACGTTCCACCGAAATGAAACGGAATTTTCCAATGATCACATAAAATATAGCTGTATCATTGGAGATGATTTTTATTTCAATGAATTTGTAACCTGGAAATTAAATAATTGCCCGAAATGCAGAGCAATAAATTTACCTTAAATTGTTGTATCAATAAGTTTCTAATAAGCGTACATTCCATTATCTCATATAAAATATTTAATGATCTTATTTATATAATAAGTCGCAAAATGAATTTTTCGAATTTGAATGACTAACATGTTATATATATTTTTTTTAAATAAATTTTAAACGAGAAAATGCTTTAGGATGAATACATTAGTATTTATACAACTATGACATAACCTGTCCTTTATTTGTAAACTTTTCAAGTGTTTTGCATTATTTTAGTTTATGTTCCTCAATAAAAATAAATGTGCAATCCATAGTTCAACTTAAAATGCTTGACCACATTTGGAAAATTGAGATATTTGTATTCAGATCAGGAATACTCGTACAAGCAAAGTGAATCAGCATCGGTCTCACATGTTAATTGGCATAATTAATAACAAGTGGCAGTTTTTTTCTACAGTACTTTTGGAAACTCATAATCGTAGGTACGAAAGTACTATATAAGCTGCATTCGATAATAAATAATGCCAGATGCAAGTTAAACATATGGCTCTAGGGCCTGTTGTGATTACCTGCTTATAGAAAGTGGAATATGTCATTTAAACGAAAATGCATATTATCGAAAGTAGTTAATGAGAGAAGAAAGTGCACACAATTTTCTGAATCGAGTTAAAAGCGAATTAACAAAAATTCACCACGCCTCTTTTGCCAATGAAGAAAGATATCCGCAATTTTCTTCCTTTATTCACAGTTTTTCCACTTTTTTATGTAATAAAGCCTGTTTCTTCACGTGGCCATTGCAAAATCGGAAATCTTTGAAAGCACACGTGACACGTGCTATGAGTCTTTAAATGCATAACGTCCATAAGCCATGCAAAGGAAATTGAAAGCCTAGGTGATGTACATCGGTATTCATAATTGGCATGTCACCATTAGCCTGCCATTTGAATAATACGAAAACTATCTAGTTTGCATTAAGAAAAAATACCCTAAAACGTTTCAAAACATACATTGGAAAGTTTGAATGATATCAGTTTATTAAGGTACCACCTTATGACTATCCAGTTTTCCCCATTTTTATCTGTCAACGCAACAGATAAAAAATTAGCAAACTTCTTAACGATCGGTAGAAAATGTCAGAAATAAAGATATGTAGGTATATAGGCAGTTAAGATATTTAATAGCATTTATTATGTAATCCATTTTAGCGGTTGTTTACTAACTTTGCGTATGAAATTCACATCACAAGTTCGTAATTGACAGGTGAGTGTATTTCAGTTTTATAGTACGAGGTGCGACCTACCTGAGCAGGAGATTTTGATCGTGTAGTAGTCACTATCTGTGAGGCCATTGTTGGGGAACGCTGTCTCTGTTGCACTGCTGGCTTAGCCGCATTTCGTTGTGATTGTGGTGGTGGAGATAACTTGTTTGCTACCAGTAATGTTGTTGTTGTTTCTGGTGAAGTAGGTGCTTTTGATGTTAGATGTGTTTCCGTGGCGCTCAGTGCATTTGATAAAATAGTTTCTGTTGTGTTTTTCTTTTCATCGGTTTCGTCATCGAATTTCACCCAGGCTGTTTTGTTGCAGCTGCCTTCCACACTATTGTCCTCTGGGTTAATGATTCCCGATTTGTAACATCCTTCCGCCAACCGGATATCCTCATGACCGTTTCGATAATCACCTGGTTTATCTGTTTGATTTTCACTAGCCGTATCACTCATCGTACTAATATTACAATTCTAGTTCTATACACACAGAAAAGCAGTGACCCACTTTATTGGAATTATCTTAATTCTAACACTAAAAAAATGTTGTCTTATTTTTTAGGGGAGCTAATATTTTCCGACCGTCTACCACACCCAAACCGAAATCACTACTAAAGTCCGACTGGTGGATAATTTCTCAGGTGTTCTCTCAGCACGACGTGAATACCTCCGTTCTGAGCTTCTCATTCACAATTAAATGCCAGCTCAGTATGAATACTGGAAGCCGTGACAATCGGATTAAAAAAGAAACGCCGATTATTGCTACGCTATGCTGCATAGGTATGAATTTTAAACTGGAGAAGGTAAAACAACAAACTTGGACTCTCTGGGTCTGCACAATTTTTTTGTCCGTATTAAAGAGAAACAGTGAGCTGAGCTCATAAAAATGTAAGCGATAAGCGTGAGTTAAACTCACCTTTCGTTAATGCGTACCAAAAGGTACTTGCTAATGGTTGGTGAGTGTTTTGAACACGGCTTTAAATCTCTTAGCATGTATTTTGTTCTCTTTAATTATACTTATTTGGTGAATGATAAATACGATGTGGTTTCGTGAGGGTAACGTGATATTTCCACATTTGCTTGCATACATATATTTACCGAACGTCTCTTTACAGAGAGTCATAATTTTATTTTTGCTATCTCTGATGTGATATTAATTACTCAAGCAATTGTTGTTTATTTATTTTGAGATAAATACAAAATAAACATAGATGTATGGAAACATTATGCAAGTAACACATACGCAGAGAGTGGTAATACATATTTCAATGAATAGGAGAGCAGCAAAATTCAACATGTGTATAATATTTGTGTATGTTTTTCATTGTTATTGAAAAAACGACTAATATCGATTTTCGTTAATTTGATATAGGTAGTGCTAAGTGGGTATAAATAATTCTGGAAAGAAGAATACACACAATACTACTCCTACAAGTTGGTATACACCTACATATACTTCATGAATGGACATGGAGCTCGTACGGCAATGTGTAGGTTCTTGTAGGTCAATCACTAATTATCCTTAATGCATATAAAGCAATTTATAAAAACATTCCAACTCTTTTTCTTCTTTATCGAAGAGAATATAATTATAATCTTAATAATGGATAATAACTTCTCACAACTCACCAGTTCATCCTCAACGATATCATAGGATCATTTTTGTAGGTCAATGCTGGTGTTGCTACAATTGTGAAGTACAGAATTCTTGGACTGACATTCTTTTAAACTGTAGGTACTGAATACGGAGATACAAAACACCCTCTGAACTGTGCTAACTACAGAGGCATAAGTCTCAACATCACCTACAAGACCTATCTGCCGTCTTATGTGAACGCCTGAAACAAACAACCTGGTCGGCCCTTATCAGTGTGATTTTATGCCAGTAAAGTCTGCAACCGATCAAAGTTTCACACTTCGGCTGATCCTAGAAAAAATGGTTTGCTTAGTTATTAATTTCTATTAACATCGTTCAATCGTTATCGCGACAGCGTTATATAATGGTAGGTACCGTTTATTATAGAGCTATGTTTCCAATTCCAAAAAACCCTCTGTTGGACCACCAACAACAGACACACCCAACATTTCAGTCAAATCGGTCGCTCCAGTATCACAGACTCTGGAAGATTGTACACATAGACAATATTTTTTTTTTATAATTTACACGTAACTCAAGGGGTTATGAATACCCTTTTATATGTTACCATAGTACGAGCGTTAGAGAAGGGGAAGAAAGAGAGGATAGGAAAGATTTTCGGATGTAGTGGAGACTTAAACTCCATGGGTGGTGTCCGAACTAGCTTCGGGGAGTCACTTTTTCTTGTGTTCGTAAAATTTGAAGAAATTCAAGATGGTGTGCATACTTTTAGGTATTACACCGACCTTTTTATTTCTTTTAAATAAAAGTGAAATGGATTTTGGTTGGGATTGAACGCGCAACCTTCCACTCAACAGACGAACACATTACCACTACACCGCGGCCACCCACTAAACCCACTAAATATTGAAGACAATGCATCACCCAGGATATATCTAAGTATTAAAATTTAAAAATGAAATATATGGGAATAACGGCCCATACAGGAACTGAATCCTAGCTTCCCCCTTCCGAACGCCAAATTTCAGCAGCTTCTCATGACAGTATTAGGTAATCTTGGATTAGTATGACTTTCGCAAGAGGTAGAGTAGCGAAAAAGTTAAGACCACATCTTTAGGGGCCGATCAGCTGGTTGGTGGACGATTAAAGGGGCTTATGTTACAGTTGAAAGGATGTATTTGATTGCTAATGCCATATTTATTTCAGATACACTTAAAAATTAAATTAAGAATATATTAGGTCCTAACCTAACTTTTTTATGAAATCGCATAAAAGTAGGTAGGTACCTACAGGGTTTAAAGTTTTTTGGTAACAACTTTGTATGCAAATTTGAAACAAATGACAATTTTTTTTTAAATCAATTAGATGTTAAAAAGAACGCCAATTATAAAAATCTCTATGTATCTTTCAAGAACCTCGAATATAAAAAAAAATAGGTAAGACATTTTGCTTTCAATTGATTGACACTCTAAAGCTAAAGAGCCTTAACCTTAAGTTTACAGAATCAACCGATTCCGTGACATAATGCCAAATTCTAGCATTCGGTATTAATCGTCAAAAGGCCATTTATTTGAGCTCCATTTAGCGTTAGGTCACTTTCCTCATTTGACCTAATGTCGGTTTATCGAAGTCTCATAATGACCAAGGCCAGAATTTATTCTTATGTCACTTTTTTAAGCGCTTGGCCTTATTAAATTAATTAGGTAGTCTTATCTTGGACAAGGAATTCACGAACGCGAACAAACGCACTATAGATCTTAAAGCATATAAAAATGCGATTGAATAGAAATGGAGTATGCAACCGCGCACAATATTATGACATTGCCCGGCCATCATTAGGACAGCACTCCTGTATGGTTACATCGTTAATTGGAAGACTCTAGATATAACATTAAGCCCCAACCTTCTGGGGAAAAGAAAGAAGATTAAATTAGTTTGCCTTTATATTAGCGGAGATCTAACAACCATCCCATCCGCAGCCCTGATTCTATCACTTAGATATATTTGGAAAAAAGACACCTGCTTCTGCAGTTGTAAGTTTAAGAACCTCACACCAACTAGTTATGTTTCGAGTGTAACTTCCAGACTACCAGTCATCTTCCTTGACAATTCGGGTGATCTAGTAAATATAAGCGATGGTCGAATGTTGTAGTTAGAACGTGGGTAGAATCTGATTGGCTTTAACCCAGGACTTTAACTCAGGAATCTCAAGGGTAAGTCAGAGATGGTGGCGGATAAACCGAAAGGTTGGGGATTGTGAACCAGGTTGGGGGTTGTGCTTTGGGTTAACTAACACGACGACGACAACGGCGTTCGTATCTGCACCTAGAATGTGAGAACATTATAAACAGGAGAGGTGCATGCGAACAACTAGCAGAAGTCCTAAGCTGCTACAATGCAGACATTAGTGCCATTCAGGTAATGCTATGGGATGGGCCATCCAAAAAGAGGATGAAAAACAGTGACACATAATACGGACCGTGCCATAGTGAGTAGAAACAGAGACTATTCGGATGCGGATTTGTTATGAGGACAGACTTAGTCAAGAAGCCTTCTATTTCCAAGACATTAGCGAACACATTGTATAAATTCGCATCAATGCGAAATTCGCCAACACAAGCCTTGACAAAATCTATGACCGACTACCGAAGTACGATGTAAGAAGATTTTAGGTGTAGATTTTAGATGGAGTCCAGCAGATATTCAAGCTTTGGACTCTACAAAGAAGAAAAAGAAGCTGGAGTGGTGTAAAAAAAAATCTATTAACCCCAAATATGTAACTAAGTTTAGACGCTACTGCTTTGGATACATTGCATATAATATAATATTTCTTATTTTTATCGAAACTGTCTTGTGTGATCACAGATTTCCATAAACTGGGGCCACTTAGCTAAACTTATAACCGAAAGCCCTAGCAGCTAGCACTATTATCTTTGATTTATATTTTACTTTATTGCATATTAATACAATTATAATAATAATAATAGTTCAACTTATAAATTTTATATGAATTTAAGAATACCTTGCGTTGGTAGCTTTGGTATGTAGCATATGATTAGTATATCTATTAGCATGCAATCTGACGAAACACATTTTCATTTATTATCCTTCCATTAATTTTTTTTTAAAGCGCAACCAATTGAAATCGACTGAATTCCAAACAAAGGAGAAAAGTCCCGTCTGCAAGTGATTGATAAGGGAATAGGCGAAGTGTGAAATGATTGTTTTGATTGAATTTAATGGGGCGCTTGTATGCTGCTCAATAGCTTTCTTCATCAAAACCTCCCTACAATGGCTTTGATACTTTTAGTTCAACTACTTCTATTTCATTTTACGTTAGTCACTTGTAGAACACGGTTCGCTCTCAATATGGAAGAAGGTTCTTTGCAACTGGTGGAATTTCTGGCAAAGTGCAAAGTGTCGAAAATCAGTCCATGGGAACTTAAACCAACTGCACTGTTATTTACAAAATACGAATGTACTCAGTTCAAAAAGGATGTAATTATTGTATTAACTCTGTTGGTATTGTCTATTGCATTTTTAGTGTCTTTTTTTATTCCAAATAATAGTCAGGTAATATTTTTTAAGCGTCAATAAAGCTTTCAATTTAATGAGTGATACCTTCAATAGTGTGCTATTGGCCTACCCGATAGTGTTAGAAAAGCGTTTAGGCCACCCAGCTCTTGCGATTTTTGTAAAGTGACTTCCAACATTCAAAAGGTCAAACGGATTTCCCGGGAGGACTTTGAGGAGCGATTTGCATATTCTGGGATTCCCGTTGTTGTTTCGGATGCAACATCTAACTGGAGCTCCTTAACGGTAGGTAATAATTTTCCCGTTGATACGAACCTTGTATTAATCGATGAGTTTTTTATGTTTAAGTCGTTTGACTATTCTTTCTTCAAAGACACATACAATCGAGCTAAACACAAGCAGAAAGTCTTAAACTGTCAATTTTTTCCTTACAAATCTGGATTTAAAAACCTGTACGAAGCTTTGGAAAACCCACCAGATTATTTTGATTCGAATAAGAAAGCATGGTATTTCGGATGGAGTAATTGCAACTCAGAAACTGCTGAGGAATTACGCCAACACTATGGAAGACCTTACTTTCTTCCCGAAACATCGGAGAATAATGCTGTAGATTGGATTTTTATGGGAACATCTGGCTTGGGTGCACATATGCATGTAATGTTTATAAGCTTTAAGTTATATAGATGCAATAAAAAAAATTGTTAAGGTCGATAATGTTCGTTTACCATCTTGGCAAGCTCAATTATCCGGTAGTAAAAGATGGATTTTGATGCCTCCTCCAGAATGTTACTTTGTGTGTAACCAGCTAGATGTTGTTGTGGATGAAGGAGACATCAGTAAGGTATTTTATGTAAAAAAAACGGTTTTTATTAATTTTTGTCTCATAATTTTAGTTATTTTGGACACAAACAAATGGTATCATCAAACTATTGTTCTGCCTGGGAAATTAAGCATCACCATTGGAGCTGAATATGATTAATTAATTGTGTATGAAATAAAATGTTTAAAAATACGTTTACTAATAAAAAAACGAAGTTATATTTGATTTACCATAATTATTAAATAACTTCCAATTGTCATTCATTAATCCCGCTAGAACTTTTGATACCTATTCCATACGAAATTACCATTTAACTATTTGACCGTCGAATTCAAAACAAAAAATAAGAATTCCCTACCCCATCGGCCAGCACTCTTGTAGAGGTTTGTGATCCCATTGTGATACCATTCCTATAATAGAATAATAAAAGCAATTGTACCAATTATAGGGTAAATATTTTATTTAAGTCTTACAGACAAAAGACTGTTAGGGAATGTGATTATAAGAAACTATGTGAATCTTAACACAGTTGATGCCTACCAACACCGACTCTCTACCTTCCCGTGGCACAAAGTCCTTCGCACGGAGCGCTCAATCCCGTAGTGAATACTGGAGGCCAGTTTCATAGGGGTATCTTATACATTGGTGGAGGTTGTGTTTGGGTTAACTAAAAAAATCAAAAACTTTTTTGCAACTCTTAGCGCAACTCGTTAGTACCCAGGGCCTAGCTTTCTCACAACCATTCATGTTTGCGTGTGTACTTCTTGCACGATGGAGGGACTTCCTGTTTTATGTCGTGCAGTCATGCAACTTTCTCTTTCAATGCGAGTTGGGCGTTAGATCAAATAACGACCATGAGAAAATTGGACGATTTTCAGTTTCATAATTTGGCGAAAATACACAATAATAATCATTTTGATTATTGATATTAAAAATTATATAAATAATGTCGAAATATGATTATTCGAGCATTTATTCCGAAATTTTAAAGCTATTTATTTTCGATTATTGACCAAAACTAAAAATGCTGGTTAGGTATATTTGGGCCAAAACGAATTCTGTCGTTTTATTGCATACAGTAATAGTAGTATATAAATTAAATTTCGTTCAATTGGGCAAAAAAGTTTGCGAGAAATTGTCAATTTTCTTTATATTCCCTAAGGGCAAAAATCCGTTATATGAATTTTCTCAATAAAAACTGGGTATACAGTTTTCTTGGATAATAATATACTTATAGTATAAACAGAATCGTTAGCGCTGTTTTCGATAAAATTGAGGTTATGTATAATTTGTATAAATCAGATACCATTAAAAATGGCTAAACGCAATGATTAGATGGTAATACCGATGAGCACTGCATAGAAGAAAAATTGTTCTATTGCGGGTCGTGCTGGCACAGCCCGTGCACACAATGCCATATTTTGGACCTCGTTTCTCACTTGTGCACACCGCACCGTGAACCTGGTGAGCAAATGTTTCTGTTTTTATCTCAATGCGTCATCTGTATGACTGTAAAATATTTGCAAAAAGTAAAAAAAATAGCCTAAGGTTCTGACCCAAAAAAAAAACAACTCTGGATGAATTTTGAAGAAAATCGTTCGAGCCGTTAAGGCTGCAGTGACCATTACGGACAGACGGACGGAATTCTAAAAAAAAAAACACACTTTTTTTGGTTCCGCTATCATCGTAATGTTAGAATCAACAAAAATCTCAAGGTATGAAATTTTTATGAAAACAATACCTTTGTCTTTGTAAGAGAAAGTTGAAAAACATTGTTACGAAGCTACCAAAAGCCTCGAATTGTACTGATTTTAGTGTTGACATCCATGCAAAACAATAAAAGGACAACGACGTTCGTATTTCCACCTGGAATCTGAGAACAATTAGCAGAAGCCCTAAGTTGCTGTAAGGCAGACATTATCATCACCCAAGAAATGGGATGGGCCGAGCAAAATGAAGTTGAAAAACGGTGACATCTACTAAAGACCATGTTATAGTGAGCAGAAACAGCGACTATTCCGATGAGGATTTGTTATTAGTGCCAGACTAAGGCAAGAAGTCTTTTGCTTTCAAGACATAAGTGAACGCATTGTTACAATCCGCATCAAGGCCAATTAGCCTTATATGCCAACATTAGCCTTATATGCGTTTACGCTCCGACGGAGAAAAAAGATGATATTGCAAAAGACTGTTACTAACAGCTCCAGGACAAAACTTATGAACTTCTGTCAAACTACGATTTGAAAATTGTGCTAGTATTACGATAGAGAAATCTCACTCGAAACACTGATACCAAAAAAAGAATTAGGCGAGGCATTTCTGTTATGTGACTTCTTTAACATTATTCTTGAGATGATAAAGCATTACTGCCTATCCCGACGAGAGGCAAAGTCCTTTGAGAGAAAAATCTTCGGTCTCGTTTGCGTTGACGGGCTTTGGAGACGGCATGTTAGTTAAGGCTCAGGTGCATTTCGGACTGTAGCGCCATATAAGTGGTGTATCTTCGGAGTGGTGATACGATTCAGAAAATTTAAAATAACAAAACAACATTTACATTTATTCACATATTCTTTATACCTTAGTTTTATTCCAACCTTATGATATCATATTTCATTATTTTACAAATATAATTTACAAAAATAAGTTTTAAAAGAACATTCGAACGAAAAAGAAAGTATAATTCATAATATCAGAACTAAACAAAAAATCAGATTCTTTTGAGATCTCCATGTTTTTATATATATATATCAATACGAATAATAGGACTGGACAGATGCAACACTGAGCAGACAGAATAATTTCCTAAAAGAAAAATTGAGCTTAGTTTCTTTTTTTTTTTGTTATCAAATGAGCAAACAATAGTTAAACTATTAACTGACAGTTATTTAAGTAATTTGTAGTAATACGCATTCATTCCTATTGCAATACTTGTATATAAATACAGCTTCGTGCACTTTCAACTAATTTCCTTAAAAATATCAAATTGACTATAAAAACAAAAATATCTTACAAAAATTACACAAAAAATACCGCACCACTTCCAAAATATATATATAGTGTATAAATGAACAAGAAAATAATAATAATAAACATACAATTATATTAAACATAAATATTCGAGCAAACATTCATCGATTAGGGAACGAGTTAATTGACCATTTGTTATGGCTCTCGCCGAAACGAGAAACAAAAAGATTTCAACATATCGACAGGTACAGGAACTAAGCGAATACTAGGGCCGCAGTTGGCAAAACTAATTAATGGGTAGCAACGGTAATTTCTTAGCATTTTCCTACCAATAAAATACAATTTACCTATACATTGACTATTAACACCTATTAGGTTAAAATGATTTCATCACATTTAAAGGGTTTGTTTTTTGTTTGTTGCTTACATTCATTAAATTGTTATAATTATCTTGTCTTACTTATTATTATGTTGATAGTTCAGAACGGTAAACTACACTCTTATTGTAAACTTGTTTAAAAAAAATCCTTACGAGATTATTCCCGTCTTTCAAAAGAGTATAAAACTAAACAAAACAAAAACACTACAGAGTTGCCCTATTCACTTTAGTAATAAGTATCAGTCGGTTTATATGCTCAATTAACGGGCAGTTGCTGGTGAGAGCTGGAACGTCGATTCCGTTGCACATTACGGGCGTTCAGTGGATATTGTCTTGGGAACAGGATCAACGACGATCCTAGTGCCAAAGTGTTGGGCGCCTTCAGGCTGCCCGGCAAACTGACAAAAACTGTGCCCACCGCAGCGTAGTTGTCAAAGGTCGGTTCGATTGCAACCAGCCGTATGAGAGGATTGGGTGACTGAGTTGATGATGACGAGAGGGCTTTTATTCGACCACGACGGTGGAATGGCATTGGACTCTCGGTGTCGTTGCACATCGTGAGGAAACTACATGCGAACGGTCGCTTTGCCATGTGCAGCATTTCCACGATGTGACGTCGCCGAGCTCGTCTCAGATCTGCAGCCTGTTTGGCTTTCCACGCGACAACACATATCGCAAGGAATAGGAAAAAGCAAGAGAAAAATACTGAAAAGAATACAAATAAATCGATATGTAGTTGATCCTGTCGGAACACTATGGAACCATAACTGTGATCGGATCCAGGACTGGCACGGAGAGCTATAAAGAATCGCGTTGCACTCAAGTTGTGCGCATTCTGAGGTAATGTGAGTACGAGTCGGTTCTTAAGGCCAAATAGTCGTAGGAGGGTATTGCACTGGTTTAATGTAACGTGTGTGCTCAATTCTCGCGCATGTTTGTCTTTCACATAGAAGCCCGTCCCGCCTAGAGACTTGCAGTCGTGTATGTGCGGCGTCCAGAAAAGTTTTTGTTCACTTATCATTGTTTTGATGGTGACGTTCTCGTACTTTGGTTGGGCAATGTTCAATGGATAGGAAAGCTGCGACCTAGATACCCATCGATAGCGATTATCTAGAAAGACTGAATGATGTCCGCTGGTGTCGTTGTTTTCCACAATAAATGAATCGTCTTGTGGTGACATGAAGACATCGAGTTCCCCTTGGGTTACATCGATTAATATACGTATGTCAACATTCATAAACCGGGGTTGAATGACGAAGAAAACTGTCTGGCCCGGTCGGAGGGGTGCTGGTTTGGCTTTGCATTCCTCTGTAAATATAAAAATTGAAATGTGATTCGAGGGAAATAACACCCTACTTACCAATAGGCTTAGCATCAAAGCACATTCTAGACTCAACTGTTATTTGTTTGTAACACTGGTGTCCATCTATTGGGTTTCCTGCATACGAATCTCGACATTTAGAGCATTGTACCATCCAGCATAGTTGAGCCGAGTTCTTGCCACCACCAGCTGTACAAGTGGCGTCGCTCTCCGTGTTGTTGCCACAATTACACTTCTCTCCCGTGACCGGGTCGCAAATATTTCCATGACCATGGCATTGACATGGTCGGCATTCTTTGTGTAAATCATCAGTTCCTCGGAAGAAGCCATTTATACAAGTGTCGCAGCGGCTACCATCAGTAAAGTTACTGCATCGGAGGCAGGTGGCATTGGCCTCTGGACCTTGTGGTAAAATCTTTTCCAAATCGGCACGAGTCATGTTGAACACAACTGGATCGAATTCAGCATTTACGCATACATCAGTGTGCCCATTACAGTAATCCAAACACGGCACACAGTTCTTGCCTTCCTTGGGATTACCCACAAACAGCGGCTGACACTTTTCACACTGTGCTCCCATGGTGTTATTGTGACACTTTATACAAGAGTCCAACTTGTCAGGACCTTCGCAATTAGAATGGCCGTTACACTGACACTGTATACTACAATTGGCGCCAACATATCCAAAGAAACAATCACACTTGTTTGGCTTTACGCACTTCCCGCGAACACACCCTTGTAAGCACACTGGCGCACATGAGCCATTCTCCTCACGATATCCCTCTGCACAGATGCACTGGTAGCCAAAGTGGGAGTCCACACATTTCTCCGATATCGGATCGCAGTTATGATGGCTGTTGTTGCACTCATTCTCGGCAGGGCACTGTACATAGTTCCAGGTTAGAGTCCCGGACAAGTTCATTAGAGAGCTGTTGCTTGCTGTTGGATAGACAAGTTCACATGTTGACGCGGATTGATTTTCCAGAGATACCTCCAAAGAGCCTTCGGTGCAAACACCTTCACCGTTCCCTCCATCCTTCGAACACCATCCGCAGTGTGCGTGTTTCAAACAAGTCGCACATTGAGTATACACGTCACATGGTTCTGGGCAATACTCAATATCGCTAGAATCAAGCACTAATCCACACACACCGCCGGCACAGAAGAGTGGTTGAGTCCGGGGCGATATACACGCGTTCAGCATAGCAGACCATCTACAATTTTTTGGGTTCTCTCGTTCAGTTGTCAAGCAGCTACTGCAGTTGCCAAAGTTACTACATGCTGGTGGACAGGTTCCTATTACTTTGTATTGATTCTTTTCGACGAGTTCCTTTGTTATGCATTCTGTTATTCCCACGTCATTCAGGGCCCATTCACAATTATCATTAGCTAGGCAATTTTCGCAATTCAAAGTGTGGCACTGCGGCTGCGGACACAAACTTAACAATCCCACACTCGTGTGCTTGGTGCACCAAGTGCTTTGCCGTTCGCAATCGGCTCCTGCAGGTACACAGCGTCCTTTAATACCACAATCGTCACACCATTGACAAATAGGTGTTGCCTCCGCATGAGTTGGCCACGACGCGAGGCACGCAGTGCAAGTTGTGAACGTTGAACAATTTCTTCTCGACATCCAAGCATCGTCACATAGAGCACCATTATTGTAAACGAGAGTGCCGTTCCCGGCATCACAAACATCCGAATTTCCTTCGGAAAAACAGAAAGTACTTGACTCTTCCTCAGCCATAACACTGCAGAAACTACAGCCCATATAGTGTCGACACAAATACTTTCCTGCACTCCAAAATTGGCAAATATCGTCTGGAAGTCCAACCTTTATCACTTGACTTTGTGTACTACCGTCCCATCCACCTACCACATATATTGCCTTATTATCTTGATCTATGCACACTCCCTCTGCGAAAGTATACTGCGGTAGCTTGCCTAATATATCCACATCCTCCGTCAATCGCACCCACTGATTGCATTCGTAGATATAGGCTACAAGGACATCGCTAGCGTTGTATGGCTTAGTTCGCCCACCATAAACAATCATGTAGTTCTCTGTTGTGACTGCTGAATGGAAATACCGACCCCGAGGGAGATTGCTCTCTGGTCTATTTAGCTCTTTAAACACTGGAAGTTCTGTCCATGTGATCTTCTGCAGGTTCAATGCGTATAGCTTGTTTTGAATTTCCCCAGAAGCATAGCCACCAAACACGTACACTATATTAGAAGTCGCATGGTAGACCGCACTGTGGCCGAATAGCACAGGCATTTGCACACCAAGAGCCAACAACCTCTCCCAACGTGCTGCATCCAGGTTGAACTCCCACAGTTCTAGTTGATTGACGATTTTGTCCGACGAAATTCCACCAATCAGCAACAACGATTCCCTATCGTGCTTCTTGATAAATGTCAGAGTGTGCCCAGCCAGCGGTGGTGGGCGTTCATTAGTGTAGAAATCAATCTCATCCCAACGTTGGTTTTGAATGGAGAATTGCCAAAAGTCGTCCAGGACTTGTGTTCGAGAAGATTTGTTCTTTTCTATACGCGACAGTCCACCGTATATGTATATTGTCTGCTTTGCAAGATAGATTTCGGTGGCGTGGAAGTATCTGCCTAGTGGCATCTTGGCGTCTGGAGTAGATTCCACTGCCACCTGCACCCAAGTGTTGTTTTTCGTATCAAACTGACGAATATCGTTAAGTGGACCATTGGAAAGCGAATAGCCACCGAACATCCAGAGTGAACCACGCTTATCTGCGCTTAACGAATGCCCGAAACGAGGTATGGTCTTCTTTAAATGCTCTAACGAATCACTAACAAAGAGAGTATTGAACAGCTCAGTCACTTGCAGTAGATTTGTCCTGATCGGCGTACCACAGTCTGGACCTCCGAAGTTTGAATTGCAAAGACATCGCCCATACTGTGCGTCGCAGAATCCCCTTGAGAGCTCTGAATTACAATTGTTTGGACAGATGCGTACTTCGCATTTTGGACCCACATACCCTGTCGGACAAACACATTTTCCTTTTTCGTCGCATACATGCGGATCGAGACATGTCCTGGCCGCACAATTTTTAACGTTGTACAGTGCGTTGAAACCGAAGTGATCCCCGCCTTGCTTATAGTGCACCGTCAAGTGTCCAGAATGTGCCTCAATTACTCGTTGAGAAGTGTATGGACTGCAAACGATTCCCACCAATTGACGTTGCTGACTAGTGCCTGTCAGATCAGGCAGGCTGTCGTATATATACACCGCATTCTCATCACAATTCATCACCAAGCTCGACCACTCAAATTCCATCTGAATTATAGTATCCGACTCAGCTACTGCTGGAACTGGAGACACCAACCACAGACATTCCCGCACTTCAGCTCCACCCCACGGACTCTTGTACGATTGATACGAACCGATGCCGTGTTTTCCAACAGACGTAAGTATTCCACGACTCTCGCATTGGAAGTAGCACTGACCACCATCTCGCGGATCGCCATAATAGTCCTGAGTACACACGTCACACTTAAAACCGTCGGTGTTGTCTTTACAAAAGCATTCCCCATTGCGCGCATCACAAATTCCAAGGTCCTGATTGCCATGTCCATTACACTCACACGGGTGGCATCCTTCGAGGGAAGTCGCATTACCATAGCTTCCCGGACGACATCGCTCGCATCGTTCACCCTCTGTCCACGCCTGGCACTGGTCACATTTCCCAATACGTTCGTTACAAGTAGAATGATTGTTGCATCCACAGTTTACCGAACAATCGTCGCCAGTCCAGCCTAGATCACATTTACACACGTAATCTGGAGATCCCGAGCAATGACCATGCGAACAGGATTCGTAACAAGTGCGAATACAGGATAGCCGGCCGTCTCCAATGTAACCCCGTCGACAATGACAGCTGAATGATCCATGGGTGTTTGTGCATTTCGCTTCCTTGTGACAGTCATGAAGACCCAACCCACACTCATCAACGTCGGGACACTGTGAATAAGCCCATTCGGCTTCATCATGGCTGGTCGTATTTAACATTATAGAGCAGTTACCAAAGGGCCTGCTGAAGTCGCCTTGCATGCAGACACCTTCTATTGGATTATCCCTGTCGAAACACCACCCACAATTTAGCGTTTTCAAGCAGGAAGAACAATTCGAGTGTTGGGAGCAGGATTTGCATTGCTGCGGTTTGGGTTTTCCAATAGTATTAGCCACCAGTGGTGATGGAGTTTCATATACCGCAGAGAGTGGGACAATAGACTGATCCATCCACTCTCTACACATTCCAAACTGATACTCACTAGTATAAACGGCAAAACTAAAACATTGCGAATTTGCTTCGCACCAGACACAGCGACCACGATCATTAAGACACTCGGCGCAGGAGTTTCGCAATCGGCAGGGCATTGGACATTGGTTGATTTCACGAATACCAGTAGGTGACTTTCCCAAGCGGGAACAACGAGCATCTTCGGCCCACCATTCACAGAGTTTTGTGTCTATGCATTCTTCACAGGAAATGTAATTTGAACAGTTGTTGCAATGCCCAGGCTGTGTGATAAGATATCTCCATGATGTTGACTCCTGATTTTTAACAGAACACTCTTTCGTTTCATTAATGGCCCTTGAGAAACATTTGCTGTTGAGTTCACACCACCCGCAAGCAGCATCTGTTAAGCATTGTAGGCAATTCGTGTACTGCTCACAGTTACCGAAAAAGAACGGTTCAAGATACTCAAACGTGAATGCTTTCAGATTGCCGTGACTGGAGTGCTGCAGCTCCATTTGGCTTTTCTGGTAGGTGTTATACACACTACCTGCGCCGATTTTCCTCCTCGCTTGAAAGTCAATAAGAAATGGCAACTCCATGCTGGGTGTCTTAACACTCTTACAAAATGACTGCGTCGTGGTTTGATTGGAAATGTCTTCCAATGAGTCCAAGGTTGTTCCTAGGCCAGCTCTAAGCACAGACGATGAGTAACTCGTGCATATTTGAAATTCAGTTGGTTCCCAATTCTTTGGTGGCCTTACGAAACCCATTAGGCGCGCCAACATTTCTCCACTGAATTGATGTTCCATTTGCGTGGTTGGAGTGGGTGATGCAAAGTCAACCATAGTCGCATTAACAATAGACACAAAGTCAGGCATTGTCAGATTTACCGGATAATGATATTTAATGTAGGTAAGTCCTGGTCGCCGGTCTTGATATGTACACTGTTCTGGACTCAAAACTTCTGTGCCCTTGTCGCCCCACCATCCTGGTGTGTGAGATGGAGTATCCTCTCCACAGACACCGTAGTTGTCGTCCCGATGGTGGCACCTGGCGTTCTGAACACACCAAGTACACTCGTTTAATCCCAACTTGCTGGCAACACTAAAATAACTTGTCGAAGAGGACCACTGCGTACCATGCACCAGACATGAATGGCAATCTCCAAGCGATGGACAGATGCCGGGGCATCGTGTAATTTGTAAATTCGTCGTGCAATTCGCCCCAATTGTACGCCCGTAGCAACTGCTATCAGCGGAACACCAACCGCATTCTGGATCCGATAGACATGCTGTATGCGAAATGTGCAGCCTACACGACTTTTCAGGATTGTAGATATCATTCTGAACACGCAGTACTTGCGGCAACTCATAAGCAAAAAGATCAGCGTTCACATTACCGTGGTAACCGCCAACGATGAGCAGCGAATTGTTTAATCTAAGCGATGCTGCATGTGCAAAAACACCCTGCTTTTTGGGATACGGTCGCTTGTCATTTGAAACTTCCTGGTTTATCCAAATATGGCAGCTTAGATGATACCAATACATTTGGTTGTCGTAGCAGATCTCCTCCTTGTTGTGCCGATGAGTGTAACCGCCAAAAACAATCATATGGTTGCCGGAAATCGTAGCTGTATGGAATGCACGTTCACGCGGTATGTTTGTGTCACGTAGTGCTGTTTTTGGATAAAGGATCTCAGTCCAATGGAATTTGTCCAATTGAAACGAGTATATCCGATCGGAAAGTTTCGAAAATCGAGCCAAACTCGTCATAATGCCACCAAAAACGATCAATGAGTTAGAATGCTGATAATATACGGTTGAATGAGCTGCTAAACGAACATCCAATGATTTTCCACCTCGAGGATGTATTTCAACCCACTGTTCATCAATGTCGTCCTCAACTGTGGGCACTTTTATCCGGAATATCCTTAAGAAGATAAAATTTCACAATCGATTGGAATGAAGAATCAGATTTGTTTTTACCTTGAAGAAAAATCTCCTGTCTCTAAGGTTCCACCAAAAATGAACAAATAATTGCCAGCGCGGTTAATAGAATGCCTTGCCACAGCAGGCGGCTGGAGTTCAGAGTTCTTAGCCATGAGTCGCCATTTCCCTCCACTTTCGGTTGTGTTGTAGAACCACAGATCATTACAAAAACTGCCATTCTCAAGCTTTCCTCCAAAAATTACAAATCCATCTGAGGAAAAAAAAAAGTTACACTAATTCATTTAAAGTCGAGAAAGTCATTGCTTAATCTGGAATACACAAAGTGCAAACTGGAGAGCATTCGTGATTTTATTAATCCATTTTCATGGAAAAGAAGCTTCGACACAGGAATATCTCTTAGTATGGATAAAAATAATGGTAGACTTAAATAAATTACCAATTTCCACTAAAGGTTCAAGAAAACCGTGGTTAAGCCAAAAACACTGGCTGCTTACGTTCGGATATTTAGGCTTTTGCTTCAGAAGCCCAAAGAGATTCAATGTGAAACAGACCCTATTTCATTTAAAATTACGGAAATCCGTAATGGTTAATCCATGGCTAGAATACTTAACAGAAAAATCTGGGTAACACTAAAGAACTCAATCAAAAAATGGTTATGATAACAGTAAAAAAGATTAGCTAGCCTATTAACACGTTCTCACCTGAAAATCCAGGTAGAGAGACAAATTTTCAATAATGGTAGAGACGATTGAGAAATCATTAAATACTATTCGGCTCTATTAGGGTAGAATTAGTGGCAGTCATTCTGATCAATGGCATATTAATTTTATTAAACCTCTACTGATCCTAATGAGACATATAGTTCTCACTTTTTCTTTATAGATTTCAATTTCAATAGCGGAAAAAATGGAAACAGGACACAATCTGTAATCCCTGTAAATGTGCATTTAATTTGCAGGAAATGGAGCGATCATGAAGTGCCACCGCAATTAGCGAATAGTGATTGACAAACTACTCTGATGACCACCCACCACAAAGCATTGAGTGCTGCTGCGTCGAGTAAGTCAACGTCGAAATACTGCAAACACAATCATGAACATGCGTGTGCGTGCGTGTGTCGCGAAAATATTTTGTGATTCAGTCGATGTCGAATCTCGAAATTTGATTAGCTAGATCAGAACTCGCATAATGGGTTTATTTTCGCCTGTGCATGTGACTCTCAGAACGTTCAAGGGTTTGAAACACAGTCGATGCTAAGAATCTGAAAGAAAAGCTTCTGAAGACTATTAAACCACGATGACAAATAAATGATTTGGTAAATAATATTCACCAACTCATAATGAAAATTGAGTCGGATGAAGATGCCTGAAGAATGAAATATCGTTTGCCCGATTCAATGAAAAGGAGACCCTCTGAACTGCGCTTACTAAAGAAGCATAAGTCTCCTCAACATTGCCAACAAGATACTATCTGTGTAAAGAAGCATAAATCTACTTAGCATCGCCAACAAGATCCTATCTGTCGTAATATGTGATTGCGTAAAACAAGTTTACTAAAGACTTGATCAGCCCTTATTAGTTTGGTATAACTTGCAAAGTCATCCGTCTATGCAGGATAACGATGGAGAACTCTCGCTGATCCACCAGCGAGCATACGCCGACGATATTGACATCATAGGCCAGACTCATCGTGATGTTATAGCCACGTTTCCTAGTAAATACAGACTATCGGACTATGTTAGCCAAATCCTAAATTATTTAAAAACAGCACACTGTTATACAATTCAACAAAGCATACGGCATACCTATCTCAACATACTTTGTTAACAAAAATATACCACTCGAACGTAAAACACTCACCCGGGACATTATCTGCCGCATGCCCATACCGAGCCAGAGGCTTATTGTCCGTAACATTTTCTAAGATATCTTCAAAAAAATTTGACAATTGTTCAACCGTATCATTGCTATATGACCGTATCCTCCGTTGGTTTAAGTTGCTCTTCGCCAAAGTATGCAAGACATTTGTAAAGAACGACACGTTACTGTTAAGACCCCACAATTTTGCTTCATCTTCGTTGCGATTCGACAGCACAGCCTGTAGCAATGTACGATCGATTTTTTGTGGCTGATAAAAGTGATGTCTGTTGTGCAAAGGTATACCCCATTCATCTTCCCATTGGCTCGTGTTGAAGCGATAAATCTATAAGAGTTAACGTAAGCAATAACAACGGATTTAAAATATAGTCACTCACTTGTAATGAATCTAGTACGTGATTTAAATCATATCCACCAAATACGTAAAGGGAGTCCTGTTCATCTACATACACCGATGTGTGAGCAGCTCTTGGGGTCAATCCTTCTGACTCTGCAGCCAACCAACGCCAATTGCTTCCATTCGGATTCACAAACAGGTCGCAAAGTTTACCAGTATATCCCTATTAAAGATAATGTAGATCATTACTTTTATTGGAATTATTTGTGTCATGTGGTTTTAAGAATTCTACTTAATCTCTCCGGCATCATCATTCTATTTTAGTTTATTAAATCAAATATCTAGGTACCTATATTATCATACTTTTTAAATAAAACAAAATTATTCTCCCCCCATCAAACAAATATAACAAATATCGCTTATAGACACTCAAATACTTAAGAATAGTGCATACAAACACCAGCATACAAAGAAGAATACCAAGTCCATCATTTGAATTCCGCATAATATTTAGTAGAAATATAGGGGCCGTAATAATACAGCACTGTTTCTTTGATTTTATGCGTTATTTCTATAAAAATATTGATATAACGCCAATAACACCAATAATGGGACCAAAATCCAGTCGACCAAATTCCAAAGTGGACAAACGCTTGGACCCAAGAATAAGCAAATGACCGCTTAATAATCCTTAACATTGAATCGTTAACAAGTAGGTTACAATGGGAAACACAGCTAAGATTGGCTGTACATACTTCTTGATTTACTTGTTCAGATTTGAACTTCAAAGTCAGAAGTAATGGAGGTGGGAGTGATTATACCAGACAATCTGGTTAGACAACAACCGATCTAGACAATAAAAATACAAATACAAACGAAATTCAGACTTATCCGCTACCAATTAAGCGTCACACTTGACTCTCAAACTAATGGTTAGCATATAGCTGTCTAATCGATTGAAATTAATTCACTGATGTCACATTCAGTAAATAAACTTACATCTTCGCATTTGCACATTCCATTTAAGCACTTTCCGCGTCCAAAGAGTTCTCCGCATTTGTCAGGGCATGCTTCATCCTTGCAATCGGGACCAACCCATTCCCCATGACAGACACACTGATGGCCCACACACTTTCCATGATTGTAACAATTGTTGAGGCAGTTGGAAATATAGTACGATGCACGGAAGCCATCTAGGACGTAATTGGTGTCACTGTACAATAGAATAAGCATCTACAAAAAAAAAAAAAAACACCGTAGTAAATATCAAACAAGAGACCCTTACACACTTACACTTCCTGAGCTAGCCACGAGGCGTTGAGGTTCCGTGCGCCCGCTAAAGCTTCCGAGGAGAGTGGCATTGAACGAGTCTCCATCATACACATAAATATAATCGTACGAGCATTCTGTTCCCATGCTGTGAAACGTGAGCGTGATAAATTGACTGTCATTTCGGGCTTTAATCAGCCACTCGCAGTGCGAATCTTGGGTGTAATTAAAACCGGCGGGTCCATCGGAGATTTCCCCGAAAGGTTCGGTGAATACTTTTCTACTTCTATCGCATGGCTGAAAGTGGGTGGGGGACGGCAGCAAAGCTATTCGTTCGCCCCAAGCAAAGTGCCCTTTGAAAAGCAATAAATGGGCGCAAACATGTATCACCCAAGGTGAGATGAAATTTAGTTTCGCTTTTGGAAGATATCCGAACATCCACATCACTGTTGCAATTAAAATTGACGACAAAGTTGAGATAAGTTAATTTATGCACATTTTGTTATTTCCAAATGATTGTACTATTGCGTTTTTGTGTTGCGCTCTTGTTTTCTCTAATGGAAACTAGAAATCCCACCGAAATGCTTGGTATTCAGTACCAAAAACTCGCGGAATCTATTAGCATCACCATGCTAACAGCCAAGTGGCGTTAATTTAATTTATTTCTTGTTTATTTTTGTTTGTTTCACTGGGCTTATCTATTATGGGCGAGAAGTTAGATGTAGGGTTCACTTTTGCAAAAAAAAAAAAAACGTTTGACATGACAAAATGACAAAACTGTTCCTACATAAGCGAGAGTCTAGATTCGTCGTCGCCGTCGATAACTACCTTATCGACTTTATAAAATTATATATTGAAATTTTGTTTTAGATAACTTTTGAAAATTTTGGAATCCATTCAAAATTTACTTATTTATTTATTTACCTAGTTATCAAAGTTCAACGGTACTTACTTACTTACTTCAGGAGCTTCAGTCCGGAATCAACATGGGAATCAACCAACATGCCCATCCAGTTAGCCCGCTCCTTAGCTTACTGCGTCTATTTGCGAACTTCGAATTGGTTGAGGTAGAGAGATAATGGGCCTCCGCACATGAGATGAGTTTAACTCTAGAATAAGACCGATTTCATACCATACCCCAAGCGAACACGAGATGAACGTGCCGGCAGAAGAAATTGTCTATAGGAACCCCTTTTCATTGTGTTAGTACATATATCTATCGAAATTGACATTTACATTGAATACTTTTGACGATTGTCGAGCTCTTAGGTTTGTGTGAGAATATATGCAACAACATTGCTGTTGTCTGTTTGGCTCACAAAAAGCGTATGAGGGACGAAATTTTTCAGACCTAAAATGTGGAAAAATGTGCTTATATTGGCTTTCAACCTTGTTCTACCGCAAGCACTCGGTTGAAGAATTTCATAAATTTTCTCTCCGTTTACATGAGTCCACTCAACAACAAAACCAGTTTCATGCCAAATTAGATTAATTTATATAGCCTTGTTCATACTTTTTAAAAATTGTGTACAATCTGAAAGTTGGTATTTTTTGGTATTTAAGATCGGGTTATAATTTGCAAAATAGTTATATAAATTCAATAGAAAGTGAAGTAACCACATTTTTATCATAAAGTCATCAGATAGTCATATAATACAGCCACGAATATGTAGAAAAACCACCCAGTTCAATTTAATTTGAATTTTTTTTAAAAACATGGTGACACCAATAGTTCTTCAGGACGTGTGTCAATTGCTTTAAAAATAGGGTTGAATTTTATCCACTGTTTATTTTTTTGACATTTCTTCACCATAATAATGTCAAAAATTACCCACTGTCTAAAATTTAAACGCAATTGACACACGGCCTTAGAATATAAACAAGCTGTTTTTGGGTTAAATTGTATCCACTGTTAAATTTTTGACTTTTCTGCACCATACTAATGTCAAAAATTATCCACTGGCTTACATTTTAACGCAATTGACACACAGCCTAAATTTGCTGCTTTTATTTTGAGTATAATTATGCGAACTTATTATTTCTGCCATAAAAGGGAGGTCGTTCTGTCAACTTAGCAGTTCGGAGTTAGCATAAAACAGGAGTTCCCGCCATCGTGCAAGAACTCATGAATGGTTGTGAGAAAGATAGGCCCTGGTTACTAACGAGCCTTGTAATTTTGCTTGTAAAGTATTTCCAAAAGAAATTAAATCAGAAATCAAAAATGCAAAAGTGGATTCACAAACATCTAATTATTTTGTTATATTATACACCTAAATTAAGTTGAAATATTTAAATGAGATTATGATAACGACTATTTCTAAGGCTGTGTGTCAATTGCGTAAAATTGCACTTTAAATTTTATCCAATGGGTAATTTTTGATATGCAGCAGGGAAAAAATTATCTTTTTGCTGTGTCAATTGGATTAAATGGGATTTTATTTTAGTCCTATTTTTAATGATTTCCCAAATAATTGAAACGAAATTCCGTTCTTAATATTTTTGTTTTAAAATAATACATAATTTATTTTAGAGAAATCATCAATAAACCCTTTACTTACTTTTATTATCTGTTATAATCAGTAGCAAAAATATCGTTGAATGATTTGTGTTCATGATTAGGGTTATCCATTTCTACTTTGTTCAAGTTCAGCTTATTTCGCATATAAAATATACCGAAACGATTGAATTCATAACATTTTTGTAACCATCCATTTTCAAAAACCCATTTTATATTTTATAACCTGGACGATGTGCTTTTTTCCCTTTACATGTTAACACTGGTAATGAGGATTAATCGACGAATGTGTTTCCATCTCTCTCACCCCTCAGTAGGTACACCAAATGGCAAAAATTAGCCACTGTTTAAATTTTAGGGAGTTGTTGACCAGGTTAAAATTATGAAACCCTAATCACCAAACTAATGTCATAAATGATCAACTGGCTAAAATGTAAACGCAATTGACACACGGCCTGAATACCCACGGTAACATATACCGCCTTCGTCGCTTATTGCTGAATATTGCATTTTATATTTTATTCAATCCGAAATGTACTGCTTAAGACCTACCTTACCAGCGGTATATCCGAATGCTAAATGACACTATAATGGCAGGTGTGCACTGTCAATTGTGACGTTACATTTGGATTATGATATTTATTTTCTTCATTATACGGCCGTGTATTTTTCCAATCGGGATGTAGCTTATTTTTTATAATTTTTACATGTTTTAGCATAGAATCGAACTTGATTTATTGCAATAATATTAATACTGTTAGACTTTCAATAATAAAAAAAAATACATCGAACAATATGGAGATTCCCGAACTACATGCGCCGGTGGACTTTAACAAGGTAAGTGGAGATAAGCCAAACAATACCTGCTATGCTCTAATTAATACTTTCTCAATGTTTGTTCGTATAGTCCTTGGAGGAAATGACGCCGGAAGAGAGGATGAGGTAGGTTATTTGTACCTTAAGTGGTCTTTTATGTACAACATTAATTTTTTTTAATCTGATAGAGCTGAGCATCAACTGATGCACGAGAAGCACAAGGGCCATGAATCAATGCATTCTGAGATGGTGCTTATATTGCTTGTCACCCTTATAATAGCACAAATATTTCTAGTCGAATGGAAGAAACGCCACTACAAGTCATATTCCGTAAGTGTAGATTTTTGCATACCCTTTTTGGATGTGTCAAGCTTTTCCGTTTCAGGCCATCACGTTACTGGCAATGTGGATTATACCACTAGTCATATCATTTTTTTACGTATGGTACAGATTTATAATCATCTGGGTAATATTTTCACTAATTACTGCTGTCGTTATGCGAAAGGCACTTAGTAAACCCATAGAAGGCACAACCCCTAGGTGAGTACGTTGAATGAAGATTGCACCATTCATCACTTACTATACCTGTTCTCTTTAATTAGGTTGGTCTATAAATGGTTCTACTTTATCTACAAACTAAGCTATGGATTAGGTATCATAGGCTATCTCATTATGATGGCAACGTTCTTAGGTTTCAACTTTATATTTAGTCAACCTCCCAATGTGTGGATGGATGTTGGGATATTGTGCGTATTTTATGGGCTCTATATTGGAGTGCTGGGTCGAGATATTTCGGAGATCTGCTCCGATAAAATGGCTTCTCACATTGGTGTAAGAAGTTCTATAATTGTTTCAGTTGTCTTTGGTTGACAATAGTATTCCTCTTTGCAGTATTACAGTCCACAGGGAATGCCGACAAGACATCTCGAGGATAATGTGTGTGCAGTTTGTGGCAATCAACTTTTTGTAAGCGAGAAAGAAGAGGGTATCATTGAAAATACCTACAAACTGTCGTGTAATCATGTCTTTCACGAGTTCTGCATCCGGGGCTGGTGCATTGTCGGTAAAAAGCAAACCTGTCCGTATTGCAAAGAGAAGGTTGATCTAAAGAAAATGTTTTGCAATCCGTAAGTCTAAGCAACTTTTTGATTTCACGAATCCAAATAATCAAAAAAAATCTCTTTCAGATGGGAGCGTCCGCATGTGTTATATGGGCGACTTTTGGACTGGATACGTTGGCTAGTAGCATGGCAGCCATTGATTTTCTTTATCGTTCAGGGTATCAATTGGGCTCTGGGATTAGAATAAAGACGCTTTCTTTATTTCAATAAGAATTGGAAATAAAACATTTGTGACGCACTGCACCCAAGATATTCGTTATCATTTCCGTATTACTCATGTCGTAATTTAAAAATTTTCCTACAAAGCCTTATACACTACTCTAATTTATTTGTAAATAAAGACAAAGAGAAGCGAACTTTTAAAAAGACATAATTTTGTTCTAGCACACGAACATCCGAAGATTTCTTCACGGTTTTTAACCAGTCAGCAGATTTAAGAATGAAAGGATCGCATTGTCAATAGCTTTGCTTTTGAGCAATTTATTAGTTGGTGTCATAATGGTGCAAGGTGCAACACATTAGACTCAATGAAATGTGTCTAATCTCTAGTGAAAAAAAACTCTCAGTGAACTGATGCGTTACAAGACCTTAATATTTTTTTATATGCCCTCCTCTTATGATCTTACAAATCATCCGAGGAGTATCAATTGTAAAGTAAAGCTTATTTCAACATGTCCGTTCGGATTTGGGGCTCAAGTTTACATTAAACGCAATAAGCAAACTTACTGTTATTTTTTTATTGTTTAAAATAGAGTATTCTAAGATGTTCAGTAAAAAAGTTATTGTGAGGAAATAATTTCTTTTGCATACATCCAACATTGAACCCAAGCAGGGGGGTTGCAGAAGAGCAGCATTTTTTCCTTTGACGTTTTAATGAAAGAGACAACACCCGCGTGAGGGAGAAGTCTCATGAACCATATACAATTGTCATTGTTTTCCTCCAAAAAGATACAACACACTTGTTAGGAAGATAGTTTATGGACAGCTTATTATTATGATCTTTCTTTTTGTTATTGGACTTGTTCCGGATTTTAGATCCCAACTGCAAAAAAAGGTGAGGTGATGTAAAACTGACTGGTAAGGTAAATGTTGAACTATGCCAATCTTTATTTTGCAATTTAATTTAACAATATTTATAGATTTTTATTAAATTGTATCTATTCAGAACAGTTATCTTTATCAAAAAAGTAAATAATAACTTTAAAAAAAATTTAATATATCGGGTAATTTTACTGAATTCAAAAACATCTTCATGCACGCGTAAATTTTCGTCAGTGAATAGCGTCCACACACCACTCATGCCGGCATGCGCAATCACAAGCATGCGCAATCACGCTTCCTCCACACACTATTCATGCAAACTGCGCAGTAATCATTCGTGTGTTAATCGCTGACTGAGAAGGTTGCAAAATGTCAAATTCATAAGCACTCGCTTTTAAGACTCGGTTGCTGTAATCATCACTTTTAACCTGCCATAAAACTGGTAGGCTCTGGTATAGCTCGATTAATTCCGCCCAGAATTTTTTATTGTTCGTCAACGTCATCACTATTGCACACAGAAGGTCTGTTTCATTTGAATTCTCTCGCGCAACTGAGCAATTTGAATTTTTTTGCACACACACCACGCAGTTATGCATGCGCAAACAAGAAAATATCAAAATGTTTTGAAATCACTCATGCCGCATGCACAACCACACAGTTAGCACCACACACTCTCAGTTTGCATGCGCAATCACTATATTACGCATGCCGGCATGAGTGGTGTGTGGACGCTATGATTACCCCTTCCATATCACGTGACTGAAATGATCGATTGACCAATAAGAACAGTGGGATCTCATTCCGCAACTTTTCAAATGATAATCGTTAACAATAGTGAAGGAGTCTTTCTGTGTACCTGCCGTTTGCTTTATATACATGTGCACCCACACTATAAAAAATACACATCCGACATAGCAAGTCTCCTACTCTATCATCAACGATAATCATTTTAAAAGAAACCCAGAGTATCATCAATATATTTTATTAAAGCTGAAACCAGGAACACGGTCTACAATTGTTTTCATTTAATTAATTTGTAATTCTGTTTTCCATTTGTATTTCAGTTAAACAAATTAGATTTTGCTTAACAAACTCAAAAAGCTATAATTTTTGAAAAAATTCTTTCCTTTTGACATTTTAGCAGTCTTATGAGTGTCATTTTCTGATATTCTAGTTAATTAAATTGACATTTATTGCATACAATCGGAACATTTCCTACGAAAGAAGGCTGCCAATTATAAGGGGATTCATGCATTGTTGGAAAGTCGTTCTAAACAATGTAAACATGTGTAAACTGAGATGGTAAATGTTATACATTTTTGAAATGCTATTTTGACATTGAGTTACTTTCACACATCAAACGTATTCGCTAAACTGAAGAAATTATGAAGCACGGAGAGAGAACGAAAATAGGAACATAGTTCTATCACGTAATAAATTCTTAAATTGAGATTCAATTCGGTGGGTTACCGCATATATGGAATACCCTTTTTATACCCTCTTATATTATAGATATTTATATATTCGGCAAGCAATTAAAATTCAAACCCGGTCTCAATGTTTCGTCTGAATGACTCCATTTGGTTAATATTCGTTGACGCTTGTTATCATCTCCCCAAATGTCAAATGTTCAATCGTCAATTTTTTTTTGTCATTGAAATTCTGACATGCAGTGTATCGAAGTAACGACCGGGATCAGCATTTCTCTCGCAATATATATTTTTTCTTGCATTTTCTACAATTTTAGTGAATTAAACTAGAAGATCACATTAAAAATTCACTATGATACGTACACGACTCTTGGGCTATAATATTCAAGCATGTCGCCAGGCAATGACTTTTGTAGGCCAAAGCAGATTTTCTCTTCCTAGGTGTATGTATAATTGTAGGTTAACTTTTTCCAAGTGATTCAATCTTTTTTATTCATTTCAGCGGAAAGTAAAGTTGTTTCATCACTTGTGTTTAGTCGTAACTTAAATCAAACGGTAAAAAAAAGGGCCCTCGACGCTCGCTCTAAACTAAAAAATTCTGAATATCCCTATAAGCATCCTTGTCCCGATCATGCAATTGCGAATCAAAAAGAAACCAAAACCCAAAAAGTGTTTTTTCTTCGTTATAAGTTAAAAATATTTTAACGTTTTTTGTTTTTTACAGTCTAGATGTAGTCAAGAAAATAAACAGCATTCAAAGTCTTCAACACCGACATCAACTACGGGATCGTCTGAGAACGGGGGAGGAAATATAAAATGGATTCTTGCAGCTTTGGCAGCGACTGGTGCTGGTGCAGCTGCATGGTTTGTTTTGGGTAAAGAAGAACAAAATAAAGAATCTAATCAGTCCGGCTCGGAAATTTTACCTAAAAGAGGTAAGGGTCTGCTAAGTTATTAAAAATTCCCTGATTGATTGTAGAAGGAACCTAATGCCAAATTATGCTAAATTTTAATTATCATATCAGTAAAAACATGGAGATCTAATTTTTCTTCTATTTAGTTCCAGCAGACTCCGCCAATCTACCAAAAAAAGTTCCATATCTTCTGGTGGGAGGTGGAACTGCCAGTTTTTCAGCATTCAGAGCAATAAAATCAAATGACCCTAGAGCAAAGGTTCTTGTTATTAGCAACGAGCTACTGAAGCCATACATGAGACCTCCTTTATCGAAGGAGCTTTGGTATGCATCTGAACCCGGTGTAGTTCCCAAGGACTACCGCTTCAAACAGTGGACTGGCGCCGAAAGAAGGTAACTCTGATAAAAAAATGTCTTGCGCATACAATATTTATATCTTGATTTTCCAGTTTATTCTTCGAGCCGGACGAATTTTTTGTTGATCCTACAAAACTTGCAGAGTCCGCTAATGGGGGTATTGCTGTGGCCCAGGGTTATGCTGTTAAGAAAATAGACGCTAAGAAGCGCATCGCAACACTAACCGATGGCACTGAAATTGAATACGAGAAATGCTTGCTGGCAACCGGTTGCACGCCAAAAAATTTGCCAGTTTTCGAAAACGCACCGAAGAATACCCAAGAAAAGATAATGTTCTACCGGTCACCGAACGATTTTGAAAAACTTAAGAAGCTCGTTGACGTGAACAAGTCGATCACGATAATTGGAAATGGGTTCTTAGGAAGCGAACTGAGTTGTTCATTAGCCAGCTATTCTAAAAATTCGAACGTTAAAATCAATCAAATCTACCCCGAGTCAGGAAACATGTCAAAGATTCTTCCCGAATACCTTAGCAAATGGACAACAAAGAAAGTGGAACAGCAAGGTGTCTGCGTTGTCCCTGGAGTTCAAATAACAGAAGTTAGTCGAGAGCAGAATGGCTTAAAATTGGCTCTCAGTAATGGCCAGAATCTGCTTACGGATGTTGCCGTTGTTTGTGTGGGATGCGAGGCTAATACAGACATTGCTAACTTATCTGGACTGGAAGTTGACGGGGACCTAGGTGGGTTTGTCGTCAATGCAGAACTGGAAGCGAGACAAAATCTGTTTGTGGTAAAAGATTATACATTGTGTATGATTTGTATCTTGTTTAACTGTTTTTGTTTTTAAGGCTGGAGATGCATCATGCTTTTATGATCCTCTGTTGGGGAGAAGGCGCCTGGAACACCATGATCATTCCGTAATATCTGGACGGTTAGCCGGCGAGAACATGGTTGCCAAAAACGATATTAGTAAGTTTAGTAGACTTTCTCATTCCGCATGAATTTCAATTCGAACTTCTGCACAGAGAAACCATACGAACATCAGAGTATGTTCTGGTCGGATCTGGGACCAGCAATCGGCTACGAAGGCATTGGCAGGACTGAAGCTTCTTTACCAACAGTCGGTGTATTTGCTTTACCTGCCAAAGAAGATAGGAAAACGGATAATTTGCAGCCCACTTCCGAAATTACTAAATCAGAAATTTCTGAACAAACAGAAGTTGTTCAAGTTGATACAGCAAACCCACCTGCAGCTGCATTGGAATCAAATGAAAAAGAATATGGCAGGGGCGTTATATTTTATCTTAAGGACGACAAGATTGTGGGCATTATTTTGTGGAATTTATTCAACCGTATAGGTCTTGCCAGGACAATTGTAAATCAAAACACATCATACAAAGACCTGAATGAAGTGGCGAAGCTTTTTGAAATTCATTCGTGAAAATAGCTCCCTTTCTTGCTTGTGCTTTAGACAAAGAATGTATCGTTAATTTTTTAAATAACTTGTAAGTGTATTTAAGTCATGTTTGCATTTTCGGAGTCAATAGCCTGAGAAATATTTTCGGGACAATTTTTAAAACGAATTGAAATAGTTCTGCCAAAACTTCAACACGCGATTTCTTTTGACATTCTAACTTGAGAAAGCTTTTACTTGTATATACCTAATTATTAAATTGTTGAATTAGAAGTAAATTAAGTTGTTTTTTTCAATTTTAAGGTACAATAATTATCAAGATTTATTTTTTTTTTATAAGAAACAAATGAAAGTGGCTAAACTGCCTTCAGTTGTATAAGAAACATGCGATGATCTCCTGTTGGATTGTATTTATCGTGGAGAAGTTCAGTTCAGTTAATTGGTAGACATTTCTTTAATTTTACTAAATTACTACATTTTCACGTTTTGGTATTAGCTATTATGTACATTAATATACATTTTCTAGTTTTAGTTAACGTGTGTTTTAACAATGTCAGTCAATGTATGCCTACGGTGTGAACTTCACCGCTCAGAGAGGTATTATGAGAACCGACCGCTTCTGTAGTGTTAATCGCGGTTGGTAGGTAGCTTTCCAGCGAATGCACTTACTAATACCGTCATTATAAACCGTCGAACACTGCTGTTCCTTGTATTCTCGTCCAGAGTATGGTTATTTCATTATTGCAATGAATACGAATACGAGTACAAGGTTTGCGAGCAAAGTTTGTTACTTCGTTACTAAAGGTAGCAATTCATTTCTTACATACCATGGAGCATGGAGTAGAAGTGTTTTCTTAAATCCTATAACTCATTCTTGGGTTTGTTGCAAAGATGGTTTAAATCCTATTTTCTCGTACGAGGTCTTTGATTTCAGGCTATAGTTGACTTTATTGTTGCGTGTTGCTATCTTTCGGAAGAGAGAGTTTTGCGAGTTTTCTTCTTTTTCGAGTGGTGTCTGTAGTCAGTAGTGGCACATTAAAAGCAACATTGCCTTTTCCGAAAACGTCCCATTTTATTTTGTTACTAGTCAACCTAGGTCGTCCTACTTTTTTTGTTAGACTTGCACCCATTTTCAGAGTGACGCTGAGTGGTAAAAACCGACGATTTGAAAGTTGAAGAATGCGATGCGATGCGATTTCGCCAATTTATGGTGCCCATCATTTTTCAAAAATGCAGTTGCGGATTGCATTACTGTAAATGGGGCCCGTTATCGGGCACGATTCTAACCAGTGAATTGGCCAGCAAGATATTGCGATATCACACCGTTTGACTTTTTCCTTTGGGGCTACATGTCTAAGGTGTTTGTAGATAAGCCCGCTACGATAGAAGTTTTCGAGGCCAACATTTTTCGTGCTATTCGCGAGAAACCGACGAATATGGACCGTCCACATGGATGAGCTAAGACACAGTTGCGGTAAACAAGGGAATATTTTTAAAAAGTGAATGTGAATGATATATAAAATTGAAAGTTTTGATTTGTTATTTCGCATTTAAAAAAATACCTCGTGTTTGATCACACTTTACAATCTATTTTTAAAATGTTTAAATATTTTCCTAATTTCTGACATTTACTGTAACATATTGAACGTAGGGTAGACCGGGGACAATGGTAACACTTCTGCTTTCAACTCTTATAGAATTTATGGAATAATATTTTTCAACAACATTATTATTATTATTATTAAATAAATAAACAAAGAAACAAACAAAAAGTAATTTACAACAATAGATTACGGATTTTCTTCCCAGACAAGGAGTGATAAGAAGAAATATATTAATACGCACTTTTAATGCAATGGGAAAATTGTTACAACTGTCCCCGTACCCCGTACCCTGGACCGTTGTAAAAGTGTCTGAGGACAGTTTGAACATAGGTAAGAAGCAAACAAATCGTTTTTTCTCTACTTTTCGATTACTTTTAGTATTAGATATGTGGTTGATTTTCGCGTCTTGTTGTTTCTTGAGTTTTTGGTTTAATAGCTGACGCTTTTTAATAAGGTAGCAATACTTCAGGTGAAAAGTAAGAACAAATTAGAACTACCAGCGGATAAAACGATTGATATTTACCTCATCGTGTTGGTAAATGGAAACGTTTTTTGATTATCTATTGTTTTTTTCTCTCTACTGCGAGACATACTAAAATAAAAAAGTTATAACTGATTATAAAGTACAGCTGGGGGCAGTGTTGTAACATGTTAAAATCGTCCCCAAACGGGAATATAACAACCGTCCTCGTGTGCCTTATCTACACATAGTACTAATACGTCTTACATGCTTTATTAGAAATGGTCGGAGTAAAAGCAACACACAACGGGTGGTGGGTTCATGACTATGTCGTACGCAGCTTACTCATTCACAGCGAGTTAATTTGTCGTTTTTAATAATTTGGCCAAAATGCACAATTATATTTATTTTGATTAATGTTGCTAAAAATTATAATAATAATGTATTTCTGTTATTGCCCAAAACTGGAAATTTCGTTTGGGGATAATTGGGACAAAACAGATATGTGGAATTCATGAAAACAGTAATAGAAGCATATAAATTAAATTTCATTCGATTTGTCCAAAAAGTTTGCGAGAAATTGACATTTTTCTTTATTTGGCATAAGTGCAAAAATCCGTTGTATTTCTTCGAGAACACTGGGTATGCAGTTTTGTAGGAACTAATATGCTTATAGTATATATATGAAGTTTAATCAAAATTGTTAGAGCCGTTTTATCTAAACTCAAGCTCAATAAGGCTGGCAGAAATGAAGGCCTTCCCGCCGAGCTTTATAAAGCCGGCGGAGATGACTTGTTTAGAAACTCATAAGCCAAATCTGGTCGGAAGAAAGTATGTCTGAAGAATGGAACCTCAGCATCGTTTGTCCGATCCACAAAAAAGGAAACCCTCTAAACTGCGCCACCTACAGAGGCATGCACGCCTGAAACCGTTTACCAACAACCTGACCTGCCCTTATCAGTGTGGTCTTATGCCGGGAAAGTCCACAACTGATCAAATTTTCACACTTCGGCAGATCATAGAAAAAAAAACCCAAGAAGTGCAAATTGATACCCACCACCTATTCATCGATTTCAAAGTCGCATATGACAGCGTTTATAGAGACGAACTTTACAGAGCCATGTCTAGTTTTGGTATACCGCCCAAACTCGTCCGTTTGTGTAAGATGACGATAGAAAATTCTCGCTGCTCAATCAGAGTCGGAAACGACCTCACCGACACATTCGATATCGAAAAATGATTTATCAAGGCGATGCGCTATCATGTGACATCTTCAATTTGATTCTTGAGAGGATTGTGCAAAACTCTGGAGCCAACAACAGAGGCACAATTTTCTAAAAATCGTTGCAAATACTAGCATGCGTCGACGATATTGACATCATTGGTCGGACCCAACTTGATGTCCTAACCACGTTTGCTAGTATAGAGAAGGAAGCGGCAAAGTTGGGCTGAGTAGTAATTGAGGGCAAGAAGAAGTATATGCTGTCAACATGAAAGGACACACAACATCGACGACAGAACGTCACCATTGACAGATATAACTTTGAGGTAGTACGGGACTTTATCTATCTCGGCTCCGCTATTAACTCTGACAACAACATCTCGTCAGAAATTAAACGAAGAATTACTCTCGCCAACCGCTGTTTCTTCAGGCTAAGAATGCAATTTAGTAGTAAAGTCCTCACTCGAACTACTAAGGAGATCCTATATAAGACCCTGATCACCCCAGTCCTGCTCTACGGCGCTGAAGCATGGACCGTCTCAAAAGCGGATGAAGAAATCCTTGGTCGATTTAAGAGGAAAATTCTTCGAAAAATCTTCGGTCCCGTTTGCGTTGACGGGCTATGGAGACGGAGATTCAACCAAGAACTATAGGAGCTGTACAGCGACATGCCCCTGGTCAAAAAACTCTGCATTGGACGTTTAAGATGGTCTAGCCATCTTTCTACATGTTCTAGACATGTAGAAAGCATGGACACCAATACTCCGGCTCGCAGAGTCTGCCATTCCCTTAAGTGGCGCGCACAATTAGAAACCGACCTCAACTAACTTGGAGTGCGCAACTGTAGGCAGTTAGACCGGGCTAATTAGAGAAGCATGTTGGTTGAGGCCCAGGTTCATTCCGGACTTTAGCGCCACTTAGGTAAGTATCAGTGTCCGTGTGGTACCTAAACAATAAATAACCGGCACTTACATACGTACAACTGACGAAGACAAAATTGCGCTGCATGCTTGGTTGATTTCACGAGAAATCAATTGCGAAAAATTAAATAAAAAGTTCTGAGTTCGTGATACATCCCATGCATGTTGGGCAATGGAAATTATGGAGTTCAGAATCATGCCTTGGTTCCAAAGAAAGAGCTTACGAGAGGCCAAATAGTTCCCCTACATAAAAACATACCAACATTTACTGCAGAAAATTCTATTGGTAATATTTAATTTGTTATTAGTTGGTGTCTGAACGTGAGCCAAAGTATAAGGCGGACTGCACGTCTTTGGATAGAGCCTAAAAAGTTAAGCGGATGTTTCGGGGTCGAATTCCAAAGATGAGAATAGTGTTCAATACCTTGCCGGACTTCAGCTTTATATATTGGGTGTTTTTTTTAGAGGTACAGAACTTCGAATTAAAATAAAACACGCGAAAATCATTTTAATGCACATCAATTTGGCTTTTTTTGAAAGAATAATTTTATGCCATTATTTTTTAAATATAATTTCGGGCATGTGGTCTCCGCGGCTGGTTCGAATAAAGCCAAGTCTAGAAGTCCAATTTTCAACCATTTTTTCGAGCATTTGAGACCGTATGTCGGCAATAACGCCACGAATGTTGGCTTCCAAGTCCCCTAACGTTTCTTGTTTGCTGGCGTAGACAAGCGACTTCACATATCAAAAAAAAAAAAAAAATAATAATCCTATGGTGTCAAATCACACGATCTTGGTGGCCAATTGACAAGTCCATTTAGCGAAATTATGCGCTCATCGAATGTTTCCTTCAATAAATCGACTTTGACGTGCGCTGTGTGGCATGTAGCGCCGTCTTGTTGGAACTACATCTCATCCACATTCATGCCATCTAATTCGGGAACGTCGGTTATCATGGCTCTACACCGGTCTCCATTAACGGTAACTGACTGTCCAGCATCATTTCGGAAGAAGTGTGACCTCACCAGTCCATAGAGCACAACAAACAGTCAGTTTTTGTGGATGTAATGACGTCTCAAAGGTCTCATGTGGATTCTCCTCACTCCAAATGCGGCAATTTTGCTTGTTGACGTAGCCATTCAACCAAAAATGAGCCTCATCGCTGAACAAAATTTTGCGGTGAAAATCAGGATCAAGATCAATTTTTCGGCCCATACACCAAAATCACGACGCATTGCATGGTCTCGCGGCTTTAATTCTTACACAAGCTGGATCTTGTAAGGTCGTAAACCAAGATCTTTGCGCAAAATCTTCCATAAAGTTGATCGACAAAGCTCCAATTGCTGTGCACTGTGGCGAATCGATTCATTCGGGCCCTCTACAACACTTTACTCTGCAGCGGCAATTGTTTCTTCGGTTCGCACTTTTTCACGTCTCTGTGGCTGTGGATGCATATTATCACATAGAGTAAACGTAGTGCGAAACCGATCCATGGTTAATCGAATTAATTGCTCTGATAGAGATTGTGTCGACCATAAAATGGACGGAGCTAGCGGTATACTTCAGGATCTGAACCAATATTTTCGAAATTAATTTGCATTTTCAAGCGTTGTCAACCTGTTCATGATGAAATGGCAACCCAAACTGAACATAAATGACATTAGAGTTGCACGATTTGACCACAAAATGCCAGTTTTAAAATTTCAGTGAAAAAACACCCTATAAAAGAAACGCAGGGCTATGCGTAAAATATCTCTTAGCTCTGAAAAGTTAACTTAGTTTGGACGCTGCTGATTTGGCAATATTCTTTATATAGCAGTTTTGAGATTCTGCGCTCAAATATAATAAAAATAACTATCGGCCCCTTAACACACGAGCTATGTATCTAACGGATAGTGAACTTATGCCATAACTTATATGATGCCATAACTTATACACGAAATTCGGTGATTAAAGTTATCTGTTGTACAAATATTTTTTTAATAAGAATTACAAGTTAACCGAAGTGTTGCTAACTCACCGTTATTCTTTGATTATTAATAAGGGGGTAAATGTGTAAAATGGGTAGGTAGTGTTTTTTGAGTCGCGAATCTCCCTCTTTGCTGAAAAAGGGTTTTTAATATTTTGGATTCTGGAACGCTTATTTTGTCAAAGAAAATATAGTGTTCCACATACTTATATAAGCTATATAAGAATTTGAATTCATTAGATGTACCAATTGCTCTAGTTGTCTATTTGCTCGTTAACTTTGATCTATAATTTTGATTATAATAAACAAGTTGTATGTAATAAAACGGCTCAAAATAAAAGGAATTAACAGCAATATACGATTGTCATATCGATGTTTATATAAAACTAAAACTAAATACTATCGGTGAAAATTCATTAACTGACACTGGAATTTGCCGATCATTTTGTTATTTCTGAGGATTTGGCATATCGCGACAGACAGGCTATTGTTATGTTAAGAAGACTTATACCCCTGTAAAAAGCGAAGTTCAGATAGTATCCGTTTTACTGGATCGGGCTAACGATTTAAAAACTCATTCTTACGGAATACCTACCTTACTATCATTTCCACCTTTTTGTATTTATGTTGATGATAGTTTTCGCTGTCGTTATTATTAAATGGTTTATTTCATTACACAGTGGCAATTTGCTCTCCATCACCGTCAGTCTGCAAACTCCCAATAGGAAGTGACAGTAAACATCGATTCGGAAAACTGTGTAGTTGCAAACCATTCAGTAAGTTTTAGATGTATGCGTTCTGTTGTAAGGAATAAGAGGTAGAAAATCAATCTTCATTTGAAACTAGTTATTTTAATATATTGATACTACTCGGATGATTTGTCAGATCATCACGAGAGGACGGCCAGTGAAAAATCATTTAGGTGTTGCTACAGCTGGGAATCGAGCCCAGACCTTCTACACGGCAAAAATCGCTCCACTGAGCCCCTAACTAAACGTAAATTTAGTTTATGATACGAATATCACGCGAGACACTACCGAAATGCCTTATTGAAGTTTAAATTTGCTGACTATTGGTTTGATACACATATGAGATATAAAGTAAGAATAAATATATTTCCTTAAAAATTTGTATTTCCATAAGGTCCTAATTCCTTAAAAAAAAATAACATCTTTATCATCTACCATTGACGGATATGACTTTTGTGTAGTAGCTTTATGAATTTTAATACATATCGGCTTCTTTAAATTTGTTTTGGAAAATGTTGTTGCATTTTAGTTTCACATTGATTCATTTCTAAATATCAATCAATATGCATAACTCAGTTAAGGTCAATAACGTCATCAAAATAAAAAAAAATCATAAACAACCTTCATCTCTTAAGAAATATTATAAGAATTCAACGAAATAACACCTACACACCTCGATACTAAAGAAGTAAAAACACGTCTTGTTTGCGCCCTCCAAGTGATTAAGCCTGACAGGAAAAATGTCAAAACGAAAACTCGAAAGAAGGCCAGAGGTTCCTCTTGGATTCTGAGTACTATGCGCACCAATATATTATATATATACGTTTGTATGTACTCAGACGAAATCAAAGCCTGGATATTCCTGTCGCCTGCGCCTCGTTAAAGCTTCAAACTGTATACTGGTTAGTGGCTGCACTAACAAGCAAAAAGAAAATCAAAAATGTAATACGATCTCTTCTACGGCTAGCATAGCAGAGAGTTCGTTACAAATTTCAGTTATCTACCTCTACGTCGATGTACCAGAACCAGGCTCAGACACAAGCACACCTATCCAGCTCGATCAAATGTAATAAGAGCGCATTTTGTGTGTGGTTGTGCTTACACAAATACACAAACGTGGTAGAACAAGGTGATTAGCAAACTTGTTAGACACCAAACTCAATTTCTGCCGCTTATTTAGCTCCCATCCCATCACCATCACTTCCACTCGTTCAGTTCCGTGCTTGTGGGTTCAAAGATACAAAATGCAATTGGATACTCTTGTTAAAACAGTATTAGAGAAAAGTTAACATTCATTTTTATTTTATTGGGATATGCAATATGAAAATCAAGAGTTCGCATTAAAGGATGGTTTGTTATGTTTGTGGTTTTTGTTATGATGCTCAAAAGACATGTAAATAAAATGTCCTGAAGCGAAAATAGAACATTCACGTATCAACAGGCGTGAACACATGGTAACAGCTCTGAAAGAACAAAACAAAAATTAACAAATAGCTAGCTGATGCTGTCGGTCTGACAGTTTGTAACGCACCTTAAGGTAAACGGAGGTGTTTTTAGAATTGACACATTAGGTCTAAGACAAAGGATAATTTCCATTTAATTGATTTAGTTTTTCAATTTTGACCACTTGGGGAAATTGATTAGATATTCTCTGTCGTGCGATCACCTTATCTTGAGATATGAATGAAACGTCATGACGCGACGTGTATATTACAATCCATTATAGTTATGTTTTATTTATGTTATAGTGCGTAAGGAGCAAGTACGAAAGACACAGCCATGCACCCACCATTCGTTTTCTATGTTTCATCAGAAGAGCAAGATGCAAATGATGACTCATTACGTACAATTTGCACCATTAAAATTCAGAAGTTAGATAAAATTCATAAACAAATGAGGCATCTTACAGAAAGTGTAAGATTTTACTCAAATGCCTAGAATTTATAAAACTTATAAAAACGTTAAAAAATCACACTTCAGAACCAGATAGGATCAACGTAATTTATTTAACTATTCAATAATTTAATGACTGAAATCAAACGTGTATAGTTGGTAATGAAATATAAGGAGAGTGTCCCGTAGCAGACAAGACTTATAACAATTATTGTCTTCGTACAAAATTTAAATGCAAATATTTAAAAATCAATAAAATGGTTTTAATTGGATATAATGACTTGAAATTTATGTTTAGTCGGGGAAACGTGTATGAAGCATACAAAGGAGGCAAAAGACTATAGACTATACTAAAGATATTAAGGGAATGCGTTATAAACGCGAATGGCAGGCTTTTGTGAATGTAGCGGTTATTCGCTACATAAACTAAAATAATTTTTTTCAGAGTATCATAAAGTTATCTTAAAGTTATTCATCACTGACTGTGAACTGGGAACTGCTTCATTGATTGACAGTATGGATTGCTTCCAACCATCCAAATTAGTTGATTTTGCCTTGGAGACTTTCTGTTTACAATAATCCCACAAGAAAAAATCCGGGGCCTTCTGGTCTGGACTCTAGAAGACTGGAGGTCAAGGAAATGAAAAGTTTCTGTAAATGATTTTATTTTGAAATGTTTGTTGTAATTCTGCCATATTGTGACAGAAATTCTGAAAAAAATTTCGCTGGTTCAAAATTGCCATTGAAGTCGAAGTAGGCTTAAAATACAGTTTAGCATGGTTTCGTCCTCATCAACCATTTGAATCAGCTTCTGGCAAAATTTCAAGCGGATCGGAATGTCGGAATTAAAATTTGTCTGAATTATTATCTGCAATGTCTGTCTGCTGATACCATTCGAGGCCTTCGAGAGATTGTCCCACGATCGGAAAAAGAATTTACCGATCTGCTAGGAGGAGTGCCGAACGTGATACAAAATTCTTTTTGGGCACAATTGCGTGATTGCGGCGCATAGCCCAAATGAGGGTTTCTCCATCCCAATTAACCATTTTCATTACCTAAATGTAAACAACGATCGGCAAATTAAAAAAATGGAGTTTGTAAACTATTCAAAAAAAAGAAAAGTTATTGACGATTCTAAAATTTTTAATTGAACATAAATAAACTTTATGGACATGATGTGGGGATTTGTAGATATTGACAAAAAAAACAATGTTTCGTTGGAGATTTTCTCCATGAATATTTTTTTTTAGGGTACCTATAATATCTGGTTGGATTTTTTGTGGGATTTCGTACTTGAACTTAAAATCAATTCATTGTTTACCATTTAATATACATATGAAGAATAAATAATATCTACAGAACAATAATTTGCATTTCACAAAACTAACTCACTTTTCTTACACACATTGCAAATAAAAAAAATCAATACAAACGGTGGGCTGAGATGGATGAAAAGGTTTATACGTCTGTAAGTCTTCGGTGTCGTAAAAACTGGAGATCATATAAATTCAAATAGGAGAACGTCATATGGCATAACTGGCCGATATTTAGAAGAGGAAATTTTAAGGGTTATTTTCGAATCTTAGGGGGGAATCAATTCAAGGTATATATGTAATTAATTGAAACACAAAACAAAAACGTACTTTTTATTCTCCTCTGCATTAACCTCAATCGTTTTAAGTTTAGCCGCAATGTTGCAAATTAATAATAATTTTACAAACATAAGAATTTAAATTTCTATAAATGTTACCTCATTCTTTCCTATACTATTTCTTTATTCCTGCAGGAGTTTTGAACGTATATAAAAGCGCATCTACTCCAGTTCGATACACAACTCTTTTATATAAATAAATAATATTGTGGTGCTTAATTATTTTTAAACCATCTTGTTGAATATCAATTCAGTAGAACGAACGAAAGAGGTAGTTTTCGTATGACAAGAAGTTCATACTCCTATTGCAGATGCGATTTGAAATGCTTGTGACTGTATTACGTAAGAAAATGTCCACCTTAACGTTTACTCTAGCAGCACTTGTAAATTATGAGTATGCATCACTAATCTCTCAGATATTGGCGTGTTCGTCAAAAATTGGTTTCTTATTGGAATCAATTGTTGCCAGTTGCCACCTACCTGATGTTTGACACCCACACTGGGCTCTAGTTAACTGATAGCATTCCTCTTTGAAATACTTTTCGCCCCTACTGTTTGTATATCTTTAACTTCCTCTCTTCGTCTTCATATTGGAAACGCTTGCTGTAGGCGCAATCGCACACCAGAACCACTTGGGCACTTGGCTTCTTCACAACGTAGACTATTCGTTCGTCGGCGGTCGCACTCAGTCAGAAGTGAGCTGTTGCGTCGTCGTGACGTTGGATTCGGCCTTAATTTACTCACCTCAATTCGTGTTCGGAATTATAGTATTCACTGTGTGCCGCTTTGTATATCGTTACATTTTTTTTTTTCAATTTAACAAAGTGTTGTTATTGTTGTTAAGTTGTTTTCGCGCAGCGATCAATACGCGCGCGGTTTTCGGTAGTTGATCGAGCAGAAGCATTAAAAGTAGCTGCACCTCATCAGCATCATGTTTTCGTTATGAGATATTTTATTTTTTTTTTGCAAGATTTTTGGAGAACTTTGGAGAATTTCAGTATGATGTTCTTGTGCTGCTTCCTTGAATGTGCGTAGTGCGTTGACTGTTTCTCACTTTTTTGTGCTAGTACGACGTGTTACAAAATTATTCAAACCACAGTCCGAGTATATGAATACCGTGCTTAGTGAAAAATTGCTTCGGGGGATCAGAGTTTAAAATCGATCGCTTCAGGTGTGAAAATTCGATTGCTTATGTTCGGTTATTTTTATTTGTAAAAGCAACAAAACTAGTTATGGCCAAGTTGATCGCAGCAGCTCTTTGCACATTGACGCTTTTAATCGGCGCTGGAAACTTAGCAGATGCAGATTTAGTTCCAAGAGTTTGTGAGCCAATTCGAATCGAGCTGTGTCGCGGAATCGGCTACAATGAGACTTCGATGCCGAATATGGTGGGTCATGAATTGCAGACTGATGTCGACTTTACACTGCAGACATTTGCGCCGTTAATTGAGTACATTTGCAGTACGCAGCTCAAGTTGTTTTTGTGTGCAGCCTACGTACCTATGTGCACTCCAAAAGTTCCAGTACCAATTGGGCCATGCAGGAGCCTATGTGAGTCTGTGAGGACTCGATGTCATCCAGTTTTGCAAGGATTTGGATTTCCTTGGCCGCCTGCTTTGGACTGCAATCGTTTTCCGAAGGAAAATAATCACGAACACATGTGTATGGAGGGGCCTGGAGAAGTTGGAGTTGGTATGGCTCCGCCAATCTCAAAGGTGACATCATTCCATCCGCCCGGCTGTCAAGGTCTTGCTAAGTCACATTTGTACATACGACTAAATCGATCGGGCCGTTGCGCTCCATTATGCGAGGCAGATATTCTTTTCGATCAACGGGAGAAACACTTGGCCGAAATGTGGGTGACCACATGGAGTTATGCAGCTCTGGGAATAGCCGTCATAGCCACACTTTGTTTGATTCTTTCCGATACGAAGTGGGATCGCATTCTGTCACCACTTGTCACCTGCCACAGTTTGGTGGCAGTAGGATGGACAGTAAGGTTCGTTTCAGGACGAAACACAACTGCCTGTGGCTATGATCCACAACTTCCGAATGTCTCGTTGCTGCTAATTGATGGATTATCAAACGCCTCCTGTGCTGCGACATTTCTCCTGCGCTACTACTTTGGCATGTCAGCTAGCGTCTGGTAAGTTGTTCTCATTTCTAAAATTTTAGGGCGCATTTAAAAAGTTAGTTTTATGGAGTACATTATGTCATTTAATATAATAATTGTAGTCGTCGACCACTACCGAAAAGTAATAACCAATGCAGCCTTAGATTAGATATAATCGAAACATGTTTTCATTCTTACATAATTATATGTACAAACGCACTCTCGAATACCTAGTTGAGATAAAACCTCCCCACATAGGTATAAGTACCTACTTTTTTTTTGTTTTGTCTCTTCGATTTCATTCAGGTATCGCAATAAACTTGATAGCACACTGTCTAAAATCGTATACAAATACTGAAAAAAAAATAAAACGTTCGGTTGAACCATTGAATGTTTGTTTTATGATAACGATAACGAAAAATTGTTGAAATATTCGTAGATAAAGTACGTCAGTCGATACAAACATTCCCCTTTTTTTATTGATTTGAAAAAGTACCTAGATAAGGATGTATGGAGTCCGATCGAGGAAGCCAACCAACGTCTGCAAATATTTATTTAAGCTTCTAAAAAACTCACACTGCCAAGGCTTGAAGAAAACTGAAAAAAATTGAAATTCCATAATATTTGTAAGACCGAATATTTATTAGAAATTCGAATAGAAAGAGGAAATTGTAATTGTGCATAAATTGGATGCCTACACTGAATGCGTATCTCTGCATTGCAATCCTTTGAGATCATAACAAGCTGGCATATACATACCCACTACAATTGAATCGGCCGAATGTGGATATAAACAATTTTATAATGGTTACCCAGAATGGCATACAAATCCCATTGGAGTCACCCATTATAGCAGTGCCCAGCCTTAGTCTGCACACAACTATACAGAAATACGCTCTCCTTTCATTTAGTAGAATGATATGCAGGTCTGATCATAATCTACAACCGTATGAGGAGAACGGAGAACACAGCCTTGATTCAGATGGACACTCATTGTGGAAGATTACACGTAAGTGCTGTACTTTGCAGTATTTCACATCAAAACATATAATTTGGTATCAGAGGGCGTGGGAGTTGTTATGGTGAGGGACTTATAAATTTCGGTTAGATAGTATTGTAGGACAGTTGCGATGCTACGTTGACTTTTGGTATTTTTGCCTACCTGTGAAAAGTCGAGCAAATGAACGAATATGTACGATGGTTGGTCGACTTCGCTTCTATGTATTTAAAGATTTTGCAGAAGTCATTTGCATGGGGCTTAAGGTATCCTTTGATGACATCTAAATCTACATAATCAATCTACAATCAAATATATTTACGTTTGTTAAATTTTCACACCAAACCAAAACATTGATTTTTGCTATCCATATTTCGAAAACTTGAGTATTGGATTGGAAAGCTAATAAGAGAATTTATATTTAAAATGGACAAGTGGTTACTGCGTTGGACTACCTGGTCAAAACGCCAAAGTTTTTGTTCACTTATCCACCTCTTTCGAAAGTCTGACAAACATCCAAGTGTAGTAATGTCATGAGTAGCTTCTCAATTTTTCGGTATGCGGTGTAAAAGTTTCTAGTAGTTTTCGAAAATCCATTCAATGCGAAAGTCGTGGACATCTCTATATTAATTTTGCACATATCAACCACAATATGAACAGATATGAACATCAATGCCGTGAAATAAAGCCGAGTGAAACAACTCCGGTGCGAAGGACGTGGACATCTCCATACTAATTTTGTACATATTAACGCAACTATGAACAGATATGAACATCAATGCCGTGAAATAAGGCCGAGTGAGCTTAAACACCAAAAAGAATTCGACAATAGTGACTAAGAATACGCATAATCGAATCTAACAGACTATTTCTGGTAACTACTCTAATTTTGGAATAACGTCTGGCGGTTTGAACGATTTTGAAAGTAAAATACTTAATTTCATACTTAATAGAAATACTGCAGTCATCGATAGAAGTCGGTTCAATACTTCACTACATATTATCAAAAAAATGTACCCCAACAAAAATGCCTTTGAACCAAAACAACGTAACTGTACCAAAGTTTTGATATAATTTTTTCCAGTATCTATGGTCAATTACTATATTGGTTGTATTGATGTACTTTACTGATCACGATAATCAAAGATAAGCCCTTAAATTTGCATCTTGAAAATAAAACAGTACGTTTTCCTTGGGCACAATAAAACCTAAAAATATTTGTCACTGTAGGTACATACCTACTTTAAATATATCTATTTCGTTCTAGTAAAAATACGACTCCCATAAACTTACCATTACAAAAAGGGATTGTCATAAAAACGTTTCAAACATTTAAACAATTCAATATCTCAAGCAGTTTCTTTATTAACACTAGCTTTTGAGTCCATCGTTCCATTTTATTACCCCATACAAAGTCCGATTAAGTATCGGCAGACCATAATAGTACAAAGCAAAATCAAAATCAATAAAAAAGCAAAAACTCGGTAAAACTGTCACGTAAAAACTGGTCCGTGATCTGTGCAAGGTAGTTCTTTCAGAATTTATTGCACGTAAAAACAAAAAAGGGTCTCAAAGAATGTATTCAAACGAGATGTAGACGAGGCTGTTGCGCTGCAGCAAGATGTTTTCCCATTCCTATTGAACAATTTAAAGAAAGAAAAACCAAAAAGGAAAATAAACACAACAAAAAGGGGAAACAAAAAGAAAAATAAATTAATAACGAGAAATGCCCGAGAGGTACAAGTAGTCCCCTAGGTACCCGAACCAAACCAAGCCCAACAAGCACACAGCAAGCAGCTTGCGGTTGCGCTCTTACAAACGACCATATACACCATGGGTCGTCAGCATCTTGTCGATGTATCCCATGTCCATTCGGCCCAACACACAATGGAAAAGAATTACAACAACAAAAATCGCCGAAGATGAAGGTACATGTACCCGTGGTTAAGATACATATCAGCATTTAACAGGGAATGCCACGTTTCTTTCGTTTTTTGGTTCAGACGTGCAGCCGAGCTCCTAACGATATCCGTGTTCATGCTCGCCTCTAAAAAGGAAAACAAGTAGGTGCATACAGAAATCAGAATGAATAAATTTGCGTTAAGCTCCAGCTGAGTCTGTATAATCTTGTACTGTGCTGTGCATGCCATCAACATCATCCTCCTGATAGTTCCAAAGTTGCGTTCGAGAACATGACAAAAAAAAAACACAGAACAGACACACTCAACTGGAAACCACCTTTTGTGAGGCAAAAGATCGTGCTCCTGCGCTATACATATACTTTGTAGTGTAGGATATAGGTTCACTACCTCTGCCTGAATAGGTGTGCTAACGAAGCGACTGCAGCAGCTCTGCACAACGAGCCAGTGATAAATCGAATTTGTTGGATGGAAATTTATAGGACGCATGCATACCCAAGCTCCGTAAATGCAGAACAAAAAGAGTGGCAAAACGCCTTCGAAACAGATTTGTAGCATAGCTAACCAGCCGCCAGGCGGGCAGGGTGCCATTATTCGAGCCTATGCGGAGGATGTACAAACGCTGGGACGTCATAATTCATCAGTTCTAGGATATGACTTGTATCTCCCATCGTGTTGGCAATTAATTGCAATTGCGAGAGTACCTCGTATCGTATTTACCAACTCGACTGGGAAGTGGAGAATGCGAGTCGAACTGGTTCTCAAAAATTATCATAAGTTGCATGGGGCAAAACAAAACCAACAACAAAAACAGCACCGATCTCGTCTGACTAATGACTGCTTGTTGATCTGCCTGTTGAGATTGTGTATACCGCCGCCGCACCAAGATTGGGACAGATATTTGGAGTTTTCAAACCGTTTTTTTATTTTCCTTCGTTGTACGGTTGAGATTTTTCGATTCGAATCCCTCTCCCCTCTTCAGCGTCACAGTAGGGATAGGACTTGGTTGTGTTTATTGGTTTTAAATTATAGCTTTTTGAATTTATTGTTTTTCTTGCTCGTATACCTCGTTCCTCCCGTGGTCCATCCTCATTAGAATTCAGAGTTCTGGTTTTTCGTTTGCATAAATAATTGGGCCTTTCGTCGATGCACCTCTTGTTAAATGGACAAACATAAAATCGTGGAGAATCGAGAATATATTATGTTTTTTATTTCATCCCATTTTAATGTACGACGGTCTGTGGGATACCTCGTTAGCCATAAGACATGCCTAGTAATAGTAGGTAAGTGGAACAAGAGAAAAATAAAATACCAAGCCAGTCTATAGATGCTGCTGTCGTATTAACAACATTTGAATAGAAAAATCAACTTTGCCAAAATCAAATGAATCATTTTTAATTTGTATTTTGTATTCTTAGTTAAACAAGTTAAGTGTAATTTTCTGAGACTTGTGTGCAAATACCTTAAGCCAAACTTTTTCATAAAGGCTTTGGCCCCATACAAAAAAAAAAACTAAACTGAAATGATTGCAGTTTTACGGATGAAATACGGCGAAACCTAAAAGTAAAGCCTTCACCTCTTTACGTGAACTGAGTTTACGTAAAAACATCAGAAATCTTAACAAAAGTTTTTCCGTACAACTAAAGGTTTCAAAAACTTTTAGGTTACGACAAGTAACCACCTCGAATCATTACATTAACGTCAATTTGTTGAAGGTTATTACTGTAGATATACAATCAAGATACACATATGTCTTATTTTTGAATGCATTGAAGGTTCTATTATGTTTTGCAAATTACATATATTTTTAAAGTTTTTCTAAAGTTTGTTAGTCAAAAACAGGCAATTGTTTGATTTTAAAATTTAATGAAAAAAAACTTACATCCCCCTACCAAGATTTATTTTTGAAATTGATACTCGGTAGATTTTAAGTGCAATATTTTTTTCTCTTTTTTGGCTTACATTGAATATACGTGTGTCGTTTTCTGACTTTAATTGCAATGAACGTAAAGCTACCATTTTGTTAGGAACGGTACAGCAGCTTGCAGGGAGAATTATAAAAAAGTTTCCCATTTATGGATTTAATCATTGACAAATTTTTACCTAAAAAAATCCTTTCACGTATTGCGTACCTATTTCCCACGATAAACCTCCAACAAGTGATGAATAACTCTTCTTAACCTACAGATTAGTTATTTCACTTTTCAACCACCACAGATTAACTATGAAATTTATTTTTATTCAGGAATTGCATTTGTACAAAATAATATAAAATTTTGAATACTGAGCGTGAGTATTTCACAAATTTTACTAATGAAACCGTTTGTATATTTGCGGCATGGCTTGTATTGTAAGTCATTGAAATTTCGCAGCCTAAAATTGAAGATCTGCTGTAAGAGAAGAATCCACTATCAGTCAGATGGCATAATTTTGATTATATCGGCTAGCAACTTACGTGCTTTATTGAACTTGTTTAATTTATATTAACAATCTTAGGCTACCCAACCATATAATGTTCCAAGAGCGCCCTGAGATGATGTTTGCAGATGTTTATTGACTCTACTTTTGAATTGTTTACTTGTATACTTGTGGTAAGGTTAGTTAGTGACTGCACACATTGCGCGTTCACCACGTGGATCTGTTGGCTTTCCCTAAAGATTCGCTTGCCTTAGTGAACCATTTTGAACATTCAAACATAAGTCTTAGTCAGGTCTTCTAGATTGTCAAAGAAGAAGTCTCCTAGATGCATTTTTCTTTTATTGGATAGCGCTGTAGAAGAGTAAAGAAGATGAGGTATACACTTCTTATCTTCCTCGTCCAAGCATCTTCTGCAAGTCATGACTAAAAAGCCCTAGTCTCTTTGCATGTAGGCCTAAGGGGCCTGTATATCCAATGTAGCGAGGAGCATACTTAACATTTATACAGGGGTTAGAATATCAAGGTTATTGCCTAATCTGATTGCGTTGCATGCTATCTTATCCAACGCAACCACGTTAAAATATAGTCGGCATTCGTTGGCTGATTTCAATGAAATGGATCAAAAGGATTTGATTGCCACTGAAGATGGTAATATCAGCAGTCAGGACAATGTTTCCTCAATTAACCTTGCGTAACCTATGCTGACCGGCTCAGTGGCGCGATGGTTAGTGCGATGAACTGCCGCGCAGAAGGTATGGGTACGATTCCCAGCCGTAGCAAGACCTAAATGATTTTTCACTGGCTCTCCTCTCGTGATGGTCTGACAAATCATCCGAGTAGTATCAATTGTCATGAAAAGCTTATCTCAACCCAGCCGTTCGGATTCGGCATAAAACAGAAGGTCCCGCCATCGTCTAAGAAGTACACACGCACACGTGAATGGTTCTGATACAAAAACTAAGCCCTGGATACTAACGAGCCTGTTGCGCCATAATTTTTTTTTTAACCTATGCTGATCCTGATTATTTCGGCTTTGTATAGTTAGTGCATTGGCCTTGAGGACGATATACTATGAAAGTACCAATACCTTGTGATCTGATAAACATCCAAAATATGAAAACTAACAACGTGTTATAGAGGCTTAAGGTTCAAGGAATACTAGGATAATTTTAATATTAATTCGTTGTTTGTTTTTGCTTTTCACGAACGGCAGATTGCTCTATGGATGAAAAGGCTATCTGAACTATTTGAAGTTTTCTGAACTTAATCAGCCAAAAATAATAAAAAAGGAGACCCTCTAAACTGCGCCAACTACAGAGGCATAAGTCTCCTCAACATCGCCTACAAAATTCTATCTGCCGTAATATGTGAACGTCTGAAACCGTTTACCAACAACCTGATCGGCCCTTATCAGTGTGGTTTTAGGCCAGGAAAGTCGACAACCCTTCAAATCTTCACACTTCGGCATATCCTAGAAAAAACCCAAGAAGTCCAAATCGATACCCACCACCTATTCATCGATTTCAAAACCGCAAACGACAGCATCTACAGAGACGAACTATACAGAGCGATGTCTAGTTTTGGTGTACCGCCCAAACTCGTCCGTTTGTGTAGGATAACGATGGAGAATTCTCGCTGCTACATCAGGGTTGGAAACGACCTCACTGACACATTCGATACCAAAAAAGGATTTATGCAAGGCGATGCGCTGTCATGTGACTTCTTCAATCTGATTCTTGAGAGGATTGCGCAAAACTCCGGAGCCAACACCAGAGGCACAATTTTCCAAAAAATCTGTACAACTACTAGCATACGCCGACGATATTGACATCATTGGTCGTACACAACGTGATGTCATAGCCACGTTTGCTAGTATAGAGAAGGAAGCGGCAAAAATGGGTTTAGCAGTAAATGAGGGCAAGGCGAAGTATATGCTGTCAACACGAAAGGACACACAACTTCGACGAATTGGACAGAACGTCACCATTGACAGATATAACTTTGAGGTAGTAACGAGACTTTATCTATCTCGGCTCCGCTATTAACTCTGACAACCACATCTCGTCAGAAATTAAACCAAAAATTACTCTTGCCAACCGCTGTTTCTTCGGGCTAAGAAGGCAATTCAGTAGTAAAGCCCTCACTCGAACTACTGAGGAGATCTTATATAAGACCCTGATCATCCCAGTCCTGCTCTACGGCGCTGCAGCATGGACCGTCTCAAAAGCAGATGAAGAAATCCTTGGTCGATTTGAGAGGAAAATTATTCGAAAAATCTTCGGTCCCGTTTGCGTTGACGGGATATGGAGACGAAGATTCAACCAAGAACTATACGAGCTGTACAGCGACATACCCCTGGTCAAAAAACTCCGCATTGGACGTTTAAGATGGCTAGGACATGTAGAACGCATGGACACGAATACTCCGGCTCGCAGAGTCTCCGATTCACAGCCAGACGTCGGACGCAGTAGAGCCAGACCTCGCCTTAAGTGGCGCGCTAAAGTAGAAACCGACCTCAACCAACTTGGAGTGCGCAACTGGAGGCAGTTAGCTAAGGACCGGGCTAATTGGAGAGGCATGTTAGTTGAGGCCCAGGATCATTCCGGACTGTAGCGCCACTTAAGTAAGTAAGTAAGTAAGTAAGTAATCAGCCAATAGTGAACCCATTTTACTCTATCAACAAGTGCTTTAAGGTTGAAAATTTAGGTGGGATTACAAAAAAACATTTTTCCGCAATGATTTCCCCCTCTTTTTCAAAAACAAAACTGCACATTAGTTTACTCGAACCATGAGTGACGACTACGTAGGAAGGATGTAAGAGCATGTGGTTGTTAGACAATAGATAATGACAAATTTTGAAATAGCTTTTTGAAACATAACAAAAACGATTTTAATTCTTCATCAATTGATTTCCATCTCTGAACAATATTGTGAATATCTTAAAATTTAAGAGTGTTGACGAGACCTGTGCAGTGAACCATTGACCATCCCATTACGTTGGCTTGCGCTATAATTCTTCTGAGTTGTTTTTCAGTTTAAAAAGCTAATCATAATTGATAACACATAACCAGCCGAAAACATGTTTTACGAAATAACATTTGATTTATCTTTCTACTCAGCCTAACAGCCTGCAGAAGGCAGTACGAAAATATGAAAGAATTAAGCTTACAATTAACAAAACATCGAAAACTTTTCAAATCAATAATCCATTTATTTGGAATAACCTATGAGTAGTCTATCCCTATCCCATCCATATTTTTTTCTTTAACATTTCAATGAATTCTAGAACGGAATACATAAAATGGTAAATGACTTGGATACTGTGTGTATTACATTTTTGTATACCTTCCGAGTGTACAATTAATTAGTTGTAATTAATCCGTTCGGATATGCTAAACAAACAACGCAGCAATTACAAAACATATTGAACAATAAATTTCAATGGTTATGGCTGCCTTAGTCTCGCTCCTCATTAATTTAAATTTTGGGAGGCTTTCCTCGAGTCCTCTAACAAAAATCAACAAACAAACTGTCATCACTCAAAAAGTGTGTTTGAAAAATTTACTCGAATTTATCTACATTTTAAAAATACCTACCTACCCAAGCAAACGAATATGGAATGTGCTCGCTTCGCAAAGAAATTGATTCGAATTTCTTTGATTTGTATGTCCATCAAGTTTGTTTCCAAAAATTTGTTTATTTCCAACTATTTTTACCAAATGATCTACATAGCACATCGTTGGGGGAGACGGCACGACCGGTGCCAAATATCGTATCGATCGTGATGCACTTGATCTCGGCTCTCAGACTTACCTCCTTGTAAGTTGTAACATAGCAATTACTAGAAAAATAAGACGAGAACATGGTAATGGGAATGGGAAGAGCACAGCCAAGCAAATTGAGAACGAATACGGAAGATCAGCGATCATCAACCTGCAGCTGGTAATTGTATGTATATTTACGTACAGTGAGCCCCGAGGAAAGATAAGACACGAGGCGTACAATTGTATACGGCTTGTGTATACGCCACATTCAGATACAGTAACTATGAGCTGTCGATAGATAAATTATTGCTGCTGCTGCTGAGTCACAAGATCTGTTTACGTAGCTAGAATGGGCGCGCGCGCACACACATAAACGCATGCTCGTATCTATACACGTAATTGTTTAATATTTATTTATTGTTATTTGTTATACAACGAACCGAAGACAAGACACGAAGAGATACGGCAAAACGAGTACGCTACGATACAGGGTAACGATTGTTTCCTTGTAAATCACCTCCACTCGGTGGATGATCGCACGCTGGCCCGATCTGCGCAGCCCCTTTCGCCAGTTGGGGAGCCTGGCATATATGCATCGGAACCTAATTATTACATGTGTTGTCACTTGTGACAGTTCTACGATTACCGAAGCAGCGATCCTCCTGTTCAGCTGTCGAGCAATGCAATAAAACTGCTTGTAATTAAGATAAGGCGGGCATACCCAACATTTTCTTGGCCATATTCTCTTCGATGTATATTAGCCAGTATAGCAGCGGCAGAGAGCGGTTGAGTTCGTTTAAATTTCATTCGTCTACTTGACTTATCTCGTGCATGGATCGCGGTTTACATCGGTTGATTGTTATGACCACATTCGGTCGAGGGAAATAAACAACCAAAGCAACAACTGTACGGACTGCACTACGATGCCGGTGGAAGAGGTAAGCGAAATCAATTCCAAGCTGCCCGGCCCTCTCCCCAAGTTAAATGGGTGCCTTGATGAGGTGATGATGCTATAGCAGGTTCTGGTGGTGTGCTTCCTTGGGTTTCTCTGTCTTTTGCACTGTGCGCGTGCATCTTCATCTTCTTTGCAGACATTGTTGTCGTCGTCGTGTTCGCGGAGATGATTTCTCGGTGTGATGGCAATCTTTAGCACGAACACGATACATGCGCATTCCGATTAGGCTCAGCTCATTAAGTCGAAAACTCCATATTTTGTTGTACGACCATTTTTGTGCCTCATGTTTCGTCTTAAGGTACACAACGCACTACCGTTCCGATTCGATGTTTGGATTACCTTTCATAGAGCATTTGTTTACATTGGACCGGAACCCCAATACTGCCACTGAGATTATTTCCTTTGCGAGTAAATATTTACCCAATAACGCGTATACCCTGTCTGAAGCGGATTGCATTTCTCAAGTATGTATCATGTTAGTGGGGCCGCAATACGCCATCATCAACAACGATCGACAGCAGACAAATTTGTTGGGTTGAAGAGTTGAAAAAGTGATGCTGCCGCTGGGTGGTATCGTATAGTGTACTCCAGAGTTTGTCCTATGATGGATGTGTGTTTTGGTTTGTTTGTTTTTTTTTTCTTGAACTAATAATAAATGTCTTGTTAATCTTTAATGTAGGTGGTCCATTCTTTGCCTGGAGTGGCATCGGGGCGTTCGACAGACGAGGAGTGATTTCTGTGAGCCTGCTAATGCATTGGGTCTTATTGGCGGTGTGAATTGTCAGCGATCTGTACCGAAGGCCACCACTGGAACTTTGAGGAAGAACAAGGACACATACAGCAACGTTGCACAGGTGGCTGCATGGGGATTGCCAGCGTTGCAGACTGTTGCAGTATTGGTAACACGACTTGTGGATGCAGATGAACTCCTAGGTGAGCTAAACTTTAAAACTCAATATTTTTCAATAATTTTTTTTAGTTTTTTTTTTTAATAAAGTAAGTTGTTGATCGTGTCCTATTTGGGAGGGATGGGTAAAAAATGAATACCTATATCAGATTATAATAAAACAACGACAGACTTAGATTGATATTTATACGACCAATTGAAGAACTTGTTATACATTTTGTGGGATTCGCCATATTGTTATATAGAATTAACAAAGGCTAGAATTCAGCGATTTCAAAAACATTTTGGACCAACTTATTCGAAATTATCTTTTTATTTAATACAAGTTGAATGTTTATATAGCATATTTTCCGAAATCCGCAATGTATATCTTATAAACAAAATATTTTTTTTAATTAAAATTATAAGAAATGGTCGTAATATATAATTCGAAATACTTCAAATGCGGAACAAAAACAGTAGCAAATAAGCCAAGTTTCATTTTCGGATCACTTAGATATTTTCGTTTCCTCAGATGAGATTTCATGGCTAAGTGGGAAAACTGTCGCAGCAGAGGCGATTTTATATATCATACAACATTTTACCAACACTTACCATACTTAACAACCTGCTTCACCGTATTGTAATGATAAATGTATTTTATGAAACGTCGAAAGTATGTTTGTTCTCATATGTTAATAGCTTTGTTGATTCTAACTGAATATTACTAACATATTGCTGTTCCCGTACTCAAAGAAATTTAGAGGAGAGAGCTAATGAGGTAAAAAAACGCCACTCCTCCATAAAAATCTGGTATCAGAAAGTGACAAGTGGATGTTGTAGAAGTCTTTTATGGCATTTTTTCTTTAAAAGCCACACGAACGGAATGATTTTACTGCAATTTACTTAAACGCGTTTCCGTAATTTTCATTCATTTTGCCTCATTAATTTTAAATGCAAAAGTACGGGAACCGACTTAGTATCATGCTCTCTTTCAGTCAAAAAGGTAAGGAAATGAATCCAAAAAAGGGTTATCTCAATCAGCAGCCGTAGGGCGAGGAACAAGTTTATGTGTTTTTCAGAAATCTCTGAGGAATATTTTTTTTCCTAAAGCTATTAAAGAATAGGCCAAGGATTTAAGTCATATGGGCACACAACAAAAACAAATACAATTGTTTATATTTTTGTATTTATAATTATAGAGAGAATGGATGTTATATTGATAAATGTTTTATTTAATGTCGACAATTATGCATTGAATACATTATCAGGTAAATGTCCGCCTTTGTTAGTCTCACAAATGCGAGGCCTTTTGAGCACATTTTTCACTACATTCTTACACATTTTACGCGGTATTTCATTAATTTGGTCACGAATATTTTGTTTGAGTTGCTCAAACGTTTTTGGTTTGTTTGCATAAACCTAGCTTTTCAGATATTTCAGATAGCTTTTCAGACCGTGGAGGCGAATCAACATCACCATTTCTTGAAATAATATGAGGTCTCGCAGTAATTCCATTGTAATCCTGGCTGTATGCGATGCGGTACCGTCTTGTTGATACCATATGTTATTCAAGCCCAAAGCGTGCAGTTGTTGCGGACACCTTGTAGTATAAGGCCGTATGACAAAATTCGAAACCCATAAATCAAATTGGCAAAGATAGATCAAAAAATATGTGAGAAGGCTACAATTTGCTGAGCGAATCTTTGAACGACCTATGCCATTTCATTCTCAAGTTAAACGTCCCCAAAAGTGGGCGTAGCATTGTCACATTATATTACTCTGACGTTAATGGTTCAACAAAAATACGACGTTTTTTTATGTATATGCTGTGGGAGTGGGTCAAAATGAGCTATAGACGATATTTCATAGTATTATTTTCAAAATATTTATATCGAAAGTTTTTTTCAAATAAAAAAACTTGAACAAAATATAGCTATTGACATTGTCTAAAAATCTTATTCAGATACTTTTTAAAATATCTTAACCATTTGGGCAAAAACAATAATGAAAATGGGGCGTGGCAGTGGGCGGATTTAAACATTTTTTACTGTTGTTCTGTAGCCTCCGACAAGGATCCTATACACCAAATTTGATTATACTAGCTGAAAATTTAAGGCCCAAAATCCGGTGACACAAAGGCAGACAGACAGGTATGGCTAAATTGACGTAGCTAGCTGTTCTCAGTCGATCCATATACTTGAGGTATATCTAGCTAAATCATTTCTCTATGTTACAAACTTAATGTCAAAATTAATATACCCCTGTAGGAAAGGGTATAATTATGGCAGTCGGGATCAACCCTTGTGCACAAAGAGCTCGGTAGAGTTATCATTGGATATTTTGTTTGTTGGCGAAGCTTATGGTGATCACATTGTTTTCTACTCTTCAAATATTGGTGAATATGTTGACTCATTAACATCGTTTACAATGTTGGGCATGTAGATAAAGAATTAAACAGCAAAACACTGAACGATTTTTTTGCAACATAAAGTTTTGTCATTGGAAGCTCAGCCGGTAGTGACATAAGGATATTGATGTTTTGTTGTGAAACCTAAGTTCTTATATAATCCGTATTGCATAAGATTTGGTTATCAAATAACGCCATAATCGGTACTACAAAAAATGTTGACCTGTTGGGTGTTAAAGGCAAATCATGCAGCGCCACGAATGTTACGAAATATAAGGCGTATATACAATTGTTTAAAGGGTTTTGTTGTAATATTTTTTTTTACCGATAAATTGATTCGCATGAAAATCTTTCTATATGTTAACTGTGTAAATAACGCTATTCAGTAAACCATAACCCTGTAACCCTGCTTTTGTGTGGATCAGCTAATTTTAACAGATTTGATACAATCTGAAACTATACAAACATTCTGTGGTGTTTTAGTGGGTTCTAATCAGAAAGGCTGAAGGTGTCTTATCGTATTGTATAATTAAGACATTTGACAGCCGACCTATTTGACAGAATTCAATTTCAAATTTATTTGATTTTTACAAAGAAGGTTGACAGTAAAGGGCCGCCCAGAATGCATATCTGTAACTGACGCTTGCAGCTGAGTCAGAAGTTAATAACAAGGCAACTATAAATTTCTATTAACTTTTATCTATTCAGAATAATTAGTCTTTATCCGAAAAGTAAAAAATAACTTGAAACTATAATACGAGTAATTTTACTGAAATCAAAAACATCTTCATAACAAGTCGAAGAAAAATTAGCTCTTACACGTATATCTGAATTCCCTTGTGTAAATCTTCAACTCGTTTCGTCAGTCATTGCCCCTCAAATGTCACTTGACTAAAATGGTCGATTGACCAATGAAAGCAGTGCACCGGCAAAGTTAACTTGGTAAAACTGGAATCCGGAACGCACCCAATGGGTTTATATTTAAATCTGTAGCTTGAAGTTGAATGGTGGGCAACTTCATGCAAGAAATGTATCTCTCTTTTGAAAGCGATACAGGATTCCAGCTATATAGATACGCATTATTAACCAAATCATTCGATACCGTTGCGCTATTCTTGAAATGTCTTGTAAATATTACAGTTACATACGCTACTTAACTAAAAGGACATCATTTACATTCACAGCGTCAATACAACGGTACAAAGAAGCTGTCAAATGGCATATGAATCAATTTACTTAACATTTAACTTTTCTTGAAATTATGGTTTTTCGAAACTCTAAGGTAAAACCACATATTTTAGGTCTACTATCCCATAAAACATTTTTGTAGTTACCCACACCGATTTTTGCTTAATCCTGTTCCGGTAAGCAAAAAGTGTTAAGCAGAGAGCAAATTAGAGACATTAAACCTACCAACACATGAAAATCGTGTAGAAATTATCCTTCCCTTAGAAGCCCTAAAATGTCAACTTCTGTCTGACAAGTGACAATAAACTTGTATATGTTTTTGTAATGGCCGCGTAAAAAAATTGTAAAATGTCGTAAAAGGTGTGTTCCCGTTCTTTATAAGTTAAAATTATTTAAATCTCCCCAGAGAGTAATAAATTTACGAAAATTAACAGAAACGCGTTTAAGTAAAATAATGTAGGTATTTTCAATTTATTCATTTCGTTTGCTTTTAAAGAACGGACTACATAAAACATATTATATATTATATATAACTTATAATTATAACTCAACGCCTGCCCGCATTGATCGTTAATGTCATAAATTTCATTTCACTTATCAAGTGATCATATTGGTCCATTGACCTAAAAGAGCAGACCCACGGACCCACTTTTTCCATTAAAAGGGAGATGAACTGACAATTTTACTATCTTTTGCCAACGCTTCCATAGTTTTTCATTAAATTACAGTCTCTCTAAGTGAATTTACCCTCAGTTCAAAAGACTCGAAAGTTTACTAATTTTTACTGCCATTTACAGTGCGATACTTGATTTAGATTACTTTAAGCATGTCTGCCACCTGGATATCGACTACCGACCCTTTACTTAAAAAGAAAACTATACACGCAATCATTTTTACCACAAATGCAAAGCGTGTTATTTCACCGCCAGTATATTCTGACAACACCTAATGGATGTGTGAAAAACTCAATCATAAACGCGCGTACACAAATCGCGAGATCATCTATCAAGCGGTTATTTTTAGACGCTTAAACCACTAACAACTAACGGAAGTATGTCAAACTACTCAGCACCGAGCGCCAAACTAAAAGATCATAATGCACACATCTGCTACATCCGCGAGGTTTACGCTGGAAAACTAATTACACCGTGGAGATTGGATAGCTTTCAAGGCCGATCAGCGTGAACTGATATCCATTTCGACTTCATGGCTAATGGAATACAGATGTTCTGCCTCCATGTGCCTTTTGAATGAAGAAATTATTTGCTATTGTAATATTGAACAGAACATACAGAGCACATGTCGATTTCGTTGAACTCTGCCTGTAGACGCGCCAAAGTACTGATGTGTACCCCACACCTATTTGATAATCCGATATTGGACGGCTTCACAGGTGAAAATCCTAATGTGCTTCACAACGCGGCGACGACGACGACGACGACGACGATAGCAGCGGTGGTGGTTGCTCAAAAAGGTCCCATTGTGTGTTCGCCGAAGTCGTATCTTATTCTTTAACTGAACTGAGTTTACTTATTCACTGGAAAGCTCTTGTGAAAGGAATCCTTTGTTTAATAGTCCGCAGTGGTGGTAACTCGATACTTTCTGCCATCAGCGTACAGGAAATCCATGTAGAAGTTCGGCTTCATTTTTCGACCGAATTTGCTTTTTGCACCAAGCCAAGCATTGAATGCGAGGGTAGCTCGAACGCTCATATTCCGCTCCGTGTTCTAGTAGTGAGTGTAATAAATGCAGAAATGCAAATTCATTTTGTGCCTTTTCATGCGTTAAAGTATCAAGTGCCCGTTTCCTACTAATTTTGAATTTTTTTTTCTGTTTCATTTTAGGTGCCTGTTTTGTGGGCAATCAATCGGATAGAGGTCTGCGGATACTAGTGGCGACACCTCTATTCTGCTACTGGATTTTCGGTTCTGTCAATTTGTTTGCAGGATATTTGGTACATCGCCGTAACCCCATCACGACGCCATACGGTCAACCAGGTGTAGCAATTAACATCAAGAACCTGAAAGCAGTCAACATGAAGGGTGTTGGAACATTCTTATTTATCTACTGTATCCCAAGTGCACTGCTATTGATTTCTGTTTTTTACGAATTCGCTAATAGCGACGTTTGGCTTAATCTTCCGGCTCCCACAAATGAACCGGTGTCGGCTGTTAAAGCACCTATGTGGCCTTTCATGACAAGAGCTTTTATGGAACTTATGCTGGGTGTTGTATCCTCATCCTGGGTACTCGGACCGAGAATTGCCAATATGTACAAAAATCAAATGACGCCCAAGTGCAAACACACACCGGCAAAATATCCTCCTGCGCCCGCCTACAGTACTGCATCATACCAGACCGTTCGTCAAGCGCCGAGCACAGCCATCTCTATGGACAAGATCTCCAGGTACTCCTCCGCTCGAAAATATCCCACTACTCATATGTCAAGACAGGGATCATCACGTAATGGTTATAAAATGCCCCCACAGGCATTCGGTCGTTACGGCAATGAGACCGTTCTGTAGAACAGTTTCATGCATCAAAGTTCCCATGCGCAGAAGTCTGCTATGTTTATATGTGATATGTTCCTTAACGAAGGATCCTGAAAGGTCGATATTCGCCTAAAAGGTGACTGCTGGAAGGTCTACCATTTGACTATTAGTTTCTTAAATTATGTGTTTTTAATAATTTAATTTAATTAAACATTATGAAATATATTGTATATTTAAATCTATAATTTATATCTGTAAGTTTATACTAAATTAAATAAATATAGTTTTTAAAACATTGTGCCATTAGATTGTAAATGTTGAACGCAAATGACACACTGAACTAATTTCTATTTCATTGATATTACATTAATGTCAAAATAATAAAACATGTTTAATGTATTAAGTCAATCATCAATAAATAGAACTGAATACTTTATATAAGTCGAGATCGCTATCAATTTTATGAACTAAATAACGAACACATTCAAAGTTAAATTTCTATTCTTCAGGTGGCAGATAGAGGAACATTCTGTGTATATGTAGGTTAGGTGACACATAAATTATCACTCAAAAATTAGGGGTAGAAGAAGGGAAGAATTCCCATGATGTAATCGGCGTGTCGTCTACAGTCCCAGACTAAAATAAAAAGCTACACGACCTGTTCTGAAATATTTTATAAACAAGCCATATACGAAGGAATTTCAATGGCTAGTCAGGTCTGAAAGCAAACAGCTCAGTGCCGTAGAGGATGCTGATGCGATGCCCAATCGATTATGTTGATTAATGTTGGTTTTGGTATTGTCTAAGACAATCGGCAGAGATCTTGATTATTGTGAATACAAATGTATTATTGTGAATGTAAACATCTTTGTTAGCTGATTTTGTTATACTTCATCCCATTTTTTAATCAACTTCTTATTGACTGGCAATCAACTATGCATTGAAGAACCTAAAAAATTAGCAAAATTTATTTGGAAATCCTTAAATAACAGTGTCAGATCGAAGTACAGTGCTTACGTCACAAGGTTTCAAGGAATTCGTTGACACCATAAGTATTTATAAATTACCATCTTATTGCGAATAACGTTCCGCATTAAAACGGACTTTCCGTTGAAAATCACCAAATTGACCTTCCGATGTAAAGAAAAATGTAAGAAGGGAATCCCACTTCAAACAATGGCCGTTTTCGATAGACACAGAAATCTTTTAAGAACAGAAACAAAATATCAAAACAAAATGGTGCAGGATGGAATGAGAGCGGCGTATAAGTTAAGCCGAAAGAAGCAAATTATGTAAATTTTAAAGTAAGCAGTCATATAAAGTATCTAGATCTGGACTATATTTATCGAAAGTTAATTGCACATGGCTTAGTTTAAATTAAACGTTAAATCAACTGAAATATATTTACTTACTTCATACATGTGTTTTTTTTCAATAACCAATATCATTCTCAGGATGTGATCCACAAACACAATTTTGGTGTACAGCTTTTTGTATTGTAAGTCCGCCTCAACTGAGAAGAGTGTATAAAAAAAGGATATAAAGGATATAAATAAAAGAGCATGTCCAATACACGCTGTCTGTGTTTTGTTCACTAACTTATTGATATATCCAGAACTACGTCATTATTTACGAAAACTCGTAGCATTCAGTAAGCGGAACTGAGCCGAATGAGATGAACTCTTAGCTTAGAGAAAAGTTTGCTAGTAAATTTATATGGCGTTTTCGATTGGTAAAAAAATCTTTCGGAAGCATCAGGATTTGAGAGAACTCTTCTCAAACCGTTAATCGGTAGAGAAATAAGTTCTGCTGATAATTCTGAGAATAGATATTGTTAGTCAAATCACAGGTTAAGGACAAATTTGAATTATTCATGCGTTTGGTTGAAAAGCAAACAGGCAACAAAATAAAGACAATACGCACCGACAACGGTGAGAGTTTTGAAATGAAGAATTACAGAGCTGCTTACGTAAAAATGGAATCAAACAAGCGCACCATATGCTCCAGAGCAAAACGGATTGGACGAGAGGACCAACAGAACAATAGTTGAGAAGGCTCGTTGCCTATTGTTTGGCGCTAATTTAAAAACTGAGTTCTGGGGCGAAGCTGTAACGACTGCTGTTCAAATCTTCAACCGTTCGCCAAGAAGATGTTTGTCAGAAAAGACACCGGAGGAGATCTGGGGTGGCAGAAGCCGAATTTGGAGCTGTTCAGAGTTTTTGGATGTCGTGCAATGGTACACATTCCTAAGAAGCTACGGAAGAAATTTGATCCGAAATCCAGAGATTGCCTCATGATGGTATATTGCGAAAATTCGAAGGCTTATCAACTAGTGGATCCAAAAACAAACCGAATTTACATCAGCAGAGATGTGGTATTTTTTGAAAATGGCCTGCGAGTAACTTCGTCTCATTATTGACGATAAATAACGATTTAGATGATCCAATCATCATCATCAATGTAAGTGAAGCGATGCCTAGAGGTGATTCAAGTTTATGGAAAGAAGTCATGCAGGCTAAGACGAAAAGAGATTCAACTGGAAGTATCTGCAAATACAAAGCCCGATTAGTGATTAAAGGCTGTGATCAAAGACAGTTTTTTGACTATGGGGAGACATACTCTCCTGTGGTGTGCTACAGTTCTATCCGTTTATTATTAGCGTTGGCAGTGCATTATGATTTTGACATCCACCATATGGATGCAGTTTCAGTTTTTTTAAGGGGATTCCAACGAGGATATCTATATGATCCATCCTTATGGGTTTTCAAAGGACACATTGGATGTTTGCAAACTCAAAAAAATTACTTTATGGCTTAAAGCGGGCTAGCAAAATTTGGATCCATAAATTGCATGCAGCATTAGTGACGTTCGGCTTGAAAAGATCCGAAGTTGATCCCTGCATTTATTTGAAACATTTTGGTAAGAAAACTCTTGTTGTGTCAGTTTACGTAGATGTTCTTCTTGTGCTGTCAAATAAAAATGAGCTGAAAAAATCGCTTAAAAAGAGCTTATAAGAAGCTTTCTAGATGAAAGGCCTTGGAGCAGCGCGTTTCATATTAGGTATGCAGATAGAGCGTTACCGAGCCAACGGTCCATTGATCAACACCAGTGAATCAAGGATATTCTAGAGAGATTTGGAATGGGCGATTGCAATACCGTTTCAACTCCTTTGGAAATTAACCAGTGGCTTTCCCGAGAGATGTTGCCTCAAACTGAGAAGGAGGCAGCAGAGATGACAAATGTGCCATGTTAAGAAGCTGTGGGCAACATAATGTTTCTTGCTCAAGTGACCCGACTGGACATAGCATTTTCCGTTAGCAGCGTTAGCAGAATATACAATCAGCACCCTGGTAGTGATAAGCCTCATTGGAATGCAGTTAAACGTCTTTTTCGTTATTTAAAGGGTACCTACTGCTGATGCCAAGTTGGTCTTTACAATCGTAGAAGTGGCAACAGTGACACTGTCGTCTACGGAAGCCAAGTATATGGCAGTGTCAGCAGCGACTCAGGCGACTCTTTAGTTACAGCGCAGAACTTGTACAAGACACTTCACCAGTAACCATCTTTTGTGACAACCAGAGTGCTCTAAATTTAGCTACTGTTGAAGCTCTGTACGCTTCACGTACGCACGTTCCAAACATATAGACGTCCGACACCATTTCGTTAGAGAACGAGTCAGCGATGTAAGAGTAATCTTGTGTCATATCTAGACTGGCAATATGAAAGCGATATCCAGAGCAAAGATTGAATGTTGTTGTAGCGACATGGGACTACACTTTGCTAATTAATTTTTGTTTTTGTTCGTTTTAGTGGGGGTATTGTGAAAAAAACTCAAGAAGGTATTCAATACTAGCAACTCTGTAGATATATGTATACTTGTGTCAAAACGTCATTCTTTTCATTAAACTCTTCTTAATGTGCTGTCATTTTTATTTCTTGTGCTCCTTTATATTACAGAATTCTTCAAAACTCCCCTTAAATTGCAATGAAATATAAAAAATCCAAGCATTATAATGGGTGATCCAAGTAGAGATACTTTTTTCAATAGCCCTTTTTTACAGATCACGTGTGAGTCGTGTCATGCTGTCATGTTATTTTTGTTTAGTATTGTTTGGCATTTCATAATGAAAAGACTTACGCGTGAACAACGTGTACAAATTGTTCAACTTTATTATGAAAATTCACGTTCTGTGAGAATGTGTTTCGTGCACTTCGCTCAACTTATGGTCAACATAATCGGCCTACTGAGCGTACTATTCGCAACACCATCACCGGCCGGTCGATTGGCCACCAAGATCGTGTGATATCACACCGTTAGACTTTTTCCTGTGGGGATATGTAAAGTCAAAAGCTTATGCCGACAAACCCGCTTCGTTTCAGGCCTTGGAGGAAAACATCACGCGTGTCATTCGCCAGTTACCAGTCGAAATGCTCGAACGAGTGATCGAGAATTGGACTCAACGGATGGACCATCTGCGACGTAGCAACGGCCAACATTTGATAGACATAATCTTCAAAAAATTAATGCCAAAGAATGTTCTTTCAAATGATAATAAACATTCTCCATTAAATTTGTATTTTCTGTGTTTTTTTCTTTAAAAAAGTAGGGAACCTCGAAATGGATCACCCTTTACATGACAGCTTTTAGTTGTTTCATCTCATATTATGTTTATAAATTATTATTACAAAGCACTTTGAACATTACCCTATTATATTTTAAGTACAATTTTACTACATATTTCTGGGACACCTTCATTTTTAATCTTTCTATTTTTCAATAGATGTCGTCGTATAGCTATCGGTTCTAGTCACCGCTAGACAATAATGAGCTTTTGCCTCTTTGACATTTGCACAAAGCAAGTACGCGCGAATTTCAACCCGCCTGACGTCTGTGTTTTTTTGTGCATTTCCTCGAATATATCTTGTAAACAAATAGCTAAATATAAATATAAAATATTCCGTTTGTCAAAATGGATCAATTTCCCACAGAAGATGAAGAATATGAGCTCCGGTACCAGGAGGAAATGGAAATGATCGATGAATGTAAGTTCATATATGTTTATTCACATCTCACACTGGTTACGCTGTAAATTGAATAAATTCAAGTTCCAGACGCAGAGGTAATAAATAATGCCAGTGTTGGATTATCACAAACACCATGTTGCTCCAAAAGTGTTACAGCGCTATCGCAGAACAGCAGCATTATAGAATCGCCTCAGCTGTCACAGATTACTGGACCAGTGAATCGTTGTCTTTTTGGCACCCCAACCGGTGCGAAAAGAGCTTTCTCTACACCCATCGCAAAGCGAATGCCATCCATTGATGAAATCGTTCATATCCCTAATACAATTGAAGAAGAACTCCAAAATATTGGACTCAACAAAAAACGAAGACTTGAACGAGATCTATTTGGAGACATTGACGATATAGATGGATGTGTAACCTATGTAGACCCAGAGGCTAAAAAGAAGAAACTAGAAGAAGAACGAGATAGATATGCTATAGAAAAGGTTTTGGAAGCCAGAAAGCAGCAACGTGCAAACACAAACGCGCTGAAGAAGCCTAAAGTTAGTCAGCTCGATGCAATTCATGCGTTCAAGATGAGAAATCTCTCCTACAGTGTTCCGCAGTAAGCAATGACTAATGTATTCATCCGTTGTGATATTAACGATCGTTGATTAGGTGGCCGTTTATACCGCTGCAGCGCAGCGATCAGGAACGTGTATATTGTCGATATCATTCGAAGGAGTATGAGACAAAGCACATCAACGATATTAACGCGTTTAGCAAAGGATATCGTGGTCTTTTGGGAGAGTCGAAGGATGAGATTTGGAATGACGCTAGAGAGATAGTATGATGATTAGATTATTAATCCAAAGATTATGCTTAAAGTAATTCTTATAGGTTCTGCGGAGAATGACCATTGACAGCACACAGACAAGACCGTCTATGCCCATTGATGTTCCGGAACAGGGCCTGGTCGGTGGAGGTAATCTCTGGGTAGAGAAGTACAAACCACGCAAATATGTCGACCTACTCTCAGACGAGGGAACAAATAGAAATCTTCTCTTTTGGTTAAAGATGTGGGATAAAGTGGTATTTGGAAAGTAAGTGGAAAGCTTCATAATTCGGCCTTACGTAACTGCTTTCCATTCTAGACAATTTATACCAAAAGAAGATAAGACAACGGCGAAAGGATTTAGTAATTTCAATAAAGCAACTGGAAAGTTCGAGGTGAATGGAGGTTGGAAGAAAACCCGAAAACCAACTCTAAACACAAACACCGATTCACTAGGACGGCCAATGCAAAAGGTAGCGCTTCTCTGTGGTCCTCCTGGCCTAGGGAAGACAACGTTGGCACACACAATTGCTAGGCATGCTGGCTACCAAGTGAGAGAAGTGAATGCATCAGATGATAGGAGTCCCGAAGCTTTTCAAACGGCTCTACAAAACGGCACTCAAATGTCTTCTGTTCTCAATTCAGACAAACGACCCAACTGCATTATCTTAGGTTTGATATAATACCAACAAAATGATTCATTTAGACAGCAGTTCTTGCACATTTTAGATGAAATCGATGGAGCTCCTAGACAGTCGATAGAGTTTTTGATTCGTTTCATATCGGACAACGTTGTTGCGAAAGCCAGCAAAAAAGGAGCCAAGCCGCAAAAAAATGTCTTGAAAAGGCCTATAATCTGCATTTGCAATGACTTGTACGAACCTTCGTTACGGCAATTGCGTCAGGTAGCATTTGTAGTAACGTTTCCTCCAATTAACGCCTCCCGCCTTGCAGAAAGGTACGTAAAAATCGTTTCTTCATAAATTTTATGAGGCTATATCCTTTGACGACAGATTAGGGGAGATAGCTAGAAAGGAGCGCATTAAGACTGATTTCGGAACATTAATCACACTGGCGGAAAAGTCTGGAAACGACGTGCGTTCCTGTATATCAACAATGCAGTTCTTCAAGTAAGAGTTAGCCGATTTATTAAATTTATCTCTGATGATTTCTATTACAGTGCAATGAAGAAGGGCATCAGTCTGTCTGATGTGTTAAACAGTAATTTCGGTCTCAAAGATCGCCACAGGGGTTTATTCGACGTGTGGACATGTATTTTTAAGGTACCACTTCGATGACTTTATGCTGGTGTTGGTAGAAATAATTTTGTTTTGCAGATCCAACGACCCCAAAAACAACTGGATGTGAAAGGTGCAGCTGACGGTGGACCTCTGGTAACCATGACAGACATGAGTAACGCTACACGAATGCGACATGTTTTGCAAGTGGTTCATTCAGGTGGTGACTACAATATGTACGAACCATTAAGAAAATCATTTTTGTTCCTGTAAAACACCCTTCAACCGTCGCTTTGTCTTTCAGATTAATACAAGGCGTCTATGAGAATTATCTACAACAGAAGATGCCGGATCCGAACATGGACGGTGTTGCCGATGCGACGAAATGGTTCTGTTTTTCAGATGTTCTGCAACATCATATCAAACATTTACAAAACTATACAGTCTATCCATACTTGCAATACGGATTCGTTGTTTGGCACTTGCTGTTCGCCAGCTTAGCCTGGCCGAATGTCAGTTTTCCAATGCGAGGAAATGAGGTGAGTAGTGTCAATTGATTTATATAACATGGATCGTGCTTCCAACAAAATCTTGGTATTCTGTCGAAATTACAATTCATTTTAGAGGTTAATATAACGGTTAAAGCGAAAAGAAATATTGTTCGAACTTCAAATAACGTTAAAGGCACAACCGTCTATTAATCTTTCCAACAAGAGTAGCAATCTAAATTAACGACAAAGGGGGAGGGAAAACTGTGATATCTCCTATGACCGAAAGTATCCCTAAGCTGTTGTGTGTACGGTGCTCACATACGATTTACAACGTTACTTTACTTTATTAAGTGGCGCTACACTACGGATTAAACCTGGGCCTCAACCAACATGCTTCTCCAATTAGCCCGGTCCTAAGCTAACTACCTCCAGTTGCGCACTCCATGTTGGTTGAGGTCGGTTTCTACTTGTGCGCGCCTCTTAAGGCGAGGTCTTTCTATACTGCGTCTGACGTCTGGCTGGGAATCGAAAACTGCGATAAGGAGTTCTACATGTCCTAGCCATCTTAAACGTCCAATGCGGAGTTTTTTTTTACCAGGGGCATGTCGCTGTACAGCTCGTATAGTTCTTGGTTGAATCTTCGTCTCCATAGCCCGTCAACGCAAACGAGACCAAAGATTTTTCGAAAAATGTTCCTGTCAAATCGACCAAGGATTTCTTTCATCCAGCCTTCAGCGGCGTATAGCAGAGTTGGCAAGAGTAATTCTTCGTTTAATTTCTAACGAGATGTTGTTTTCAGAGTTAATAGCGGAGCCGAGATATACAAAGTCCGTACTACTTCAAAGTTATATCTGTCAATGCGACCGAACGTCAATTCGTAGATGTTGTGTGTCCTTTCGTGTTGACAGCATATACTCTGTCTTGTCCTAATTTACTGCTAAACCCATTTTTGCCGCTTCCTTCTCTATACTAGCAAACGTGGCTATGACATCACGTTGAGTCCCACCAGTGATGTCAATATCGTCAGCGTGATCTAGTAGTTGTATCGATTTTTGAAAAATTGTGCATCTAATATTGGCTCCGGAGTTTTGTACAGTCCTCTCAAGAATCAAATTGAAGGAGTCACATGACAGCGCATCAGCTTGCCCAAATCCTTTTTTGGTATCGAATGTGTCGGTGAGGTCGTTTCCGATCCTGATAGACCAGCGAGAATTCTCCATCGTCATCCTACACAAACGGACGAGTTTGGACGGAACTCTTCATAGTTCGTCTCTGTAAATGCTGTCGTATGCGGCTTTGAAATCGATGAATCTTTGGTTTTTTCCAGGATCTGCCGAAAATTTGATCGGTTGTGGACTTTCCTGGCCTAAAACCACACTGATAAGGGCCGATCAGGTTGTTGGTAAACGGTTTCAGGCGTTCACATATTACGGCAGATAGGATCTTGCAGGCGATGTTGAGGATACTTATGCCTCTGTATTTGGCGCGCTAAACCCACAAACCATGAAATTCCCTAAGCGATCAAAGTGGGCAAGATTGCTAAAACACAATGCCACTATACACACTCGCAAGCTAAAGTTTTGAAAACTCCTCGTGAATCAAATACTTGATTTGATCCCTGAAATTTATTTACATTACACTTTTAGGTTTCTTCTCTATCAGCCAAGTTTCAATCTCAGTAATCCGGGTCATAGTCTCTTGTACCTAACAGCATTCTTAATAGCCCTCCTTGGGGGCTTGCGCTTTCGACCTTCAGTCGACAGGATTGATTTGAGAGATGCGTTTAATCTCTGTTGGTTGTGACAGTATTCCTGAACAATTTTCGTTGACTAAGTCAGCGGTCCAACAGCGAGATTACTTGATCCGGCTTTTTAAAAAAATTAACACCAGTGAGTTCGAAGGGCTGATCATTCTTGGAAGGGCTGGTACTCGCCGCGCCCAACGACCCGTAATTTCTGTAATCCGAACATAACTTTCACGCGTAACACGCCACGCAAAGAGACAAAAAGGATCTTTTGCATCTCTATCCGCTTTCTTGCAATTTCGCTTTTTATTTATAATATTTCATAGACAACGGCACCATTTGTTTGCAAAAAGTTGCAATGCATTCTATAGCAGCACAACGAACTTGCCATCGGATGTCCTCTGACGATAAAACGACTCATTCGCTCCGGTAAAAGTCATTAAATCCCCTCTTGTTGCTTGGCATACTTAGAACCTAATAACATTTAATGGAAATTCGCACATTCATTCATATTTGAATCGCTCATAATTCCTTGAATGCCGACTATAAACTCGCCGTACACCCGTATATCTATTTATCAACAAGGATATAATTTTCTCATCCCATAACCGTCCAATTTTGTTATGAACAGCACATTGCAATCAAATAAGAGTCTATTTAAAGAGGCTCTCTTTCAAACGCTACCTAGCTGAATCAAGAACCACGCAAGAGTGTGATGAGTCTGCACTTGTTTGCTCGGCAACTCACACAAGCTCGAGGGACCTCGACATCTCGTAGCTGAGCAGAGCAAAGGATAACAGAAATAATGCATTGAGTTACCATGTTCATTCATATACACAAACTTGGCCGCCTAAATGCTCGCTTTTGTTTCGAATTGCCAAGAACGGAGGAGGGTGGTGCTGCTGATGTGGAACCAACTGCTGATGGGGACATAAATTATGCAATCTTCATTACCCTTTAGTGAGATAAAAATGACGAAAATAAAATCTATCCTTTTATGTCTTTATCCTTTTAATGAACATTTTCTCCAACCCCCGCTGTGTATCGCATCAGTAGCGCAATTGAGTACATTAGAAGCAGTAGAGAAGCAGCAGTCCCGAATCGAGGACCCGTGTGTTTACACAGCACATGTCATCATATTATTTTGAAAAGATTTTTCATAAAAATTCCCTAACAAAGAATTTCTTTGGCTAAATAAATGATGAGCGTGTGCGGGGGGATGTTTGCACAATTTGCAGAAATTGAGAGAGGAATTTCACAATTAAACTGTAGGCTGTGGGCATTTTCGATTCTGATGCAGTTAAGTGGCGAATTAAAAATGCATCCAGCAATTAGGGGCTGCATTCAGCATGTACTAGATGAAATAATATGAAAGCAGGAAATCACTAAAGAGTTGTTTTCTATGTTTCAGTTCCACCAGAAGACCACCACTCAGAAGCAGATATTCCAATCGCTGAGAAAGGGTATTACCTGTAGTGCAGCTGGCATAGGACAGGGCAAAGTTGTGTTGATTGAAACCGTGCCCATGCTGAAACGGATTTTGTCGCCCAAAATGCGTTCGGTTGCAACTCAGCTGTTGTCAGAAAAGTGAGTATTTGACGTGTTTTTATGAAGATGTTGATATATTCCCTATTTAGAGAGAAGGAGGAGTTTACACACACCATTAGCATAATGGTCGATATGGGAATATCGTTCAATCAGGTAAAAAATCCAGATGGAACGATACGGTTTCATATAGAACCTGACCTCGATCTTTTGGCACAATTTCCAGGTAACTAATAAATGTCTTTCTGTTGACTTGTTAGCTGATAGTTATTTTGAATAGGTTGTCCCGGCATAACACTATCGTACCTTGGCAAACAGATACTGGGTCGTGAAATAGAGCTGGAACGAATGAGAAGATCTACGCCGAAAGCGTCTGGTCCTCAAAGGGAGCAAGGTAGGAAGAAAGATGAAAAGGCAGCGGCAGAGAGTCACGACAAGAAATTAGCAAACTTTTTACAAACGCTGGTGCCTAAGAAGATTAATGTCAATCCGAATAAGAAGCCAAAGGTAAGATCTTTCATTTGTTTTAATATAGTAACTAAGACGATATCTCTTCGGACAAAGGGGAACTAATTGTCTCCAAATTGCCTCTCTATGATGGTTTTGAATATATTGAGATAAATTGAGTTGGTTTCTACATATCATAAGTATATGTGCTTACTTACTTTCTTAAGTGGCCCTACAGTCCGGAATGAACCTGGGCCTAAACCAACATGCCTCTCAAATTTGCCCGGTCCTTAGCTAACTGCTTCCAGTCGCGCACTCCAAGTTGGTTTAGGTCGGTTTATACTTGTGCGCGCCACTTAAGGCGAGGTCTTCCTCTACTGCGTTAAACGTTAAACGTCCAATGCGGAGTTTTTTGACCAGGGGCATATCGCTGTACAGCTCGTATAGTTTTTAGTTAGATCTTCCTCTCCATAGCCCGTCAACGCAGGGGACCGAAGATTTTTCGAAGAATTTTCCTTTCAAGTCGACCAAGGATTTCTTCATCCGCTTTTGCGTCGGTCCATGCTTCAGCGCCGTAGAGCAGGACTGGGATGCAGGGTCTTATATAGGATCTCATTAGTAGTTCGTGAGGGCTCTGCTACTGAATTGCCTTCTTAGCCCGAAGAAACGGCGGTTGGCAAGAGTAATTCTTCGTTTAATTTCTGACGAGATGTTATTGTCAGAGCCGAGATAGACAAAGTCCCATACTACCTCAAAGTTATATCTGTCAAAGGTGACGTTCTATCCAATTCGTCAATGTTGTGTGTCCTTTCGTGTTGAAAGCATATACTTCGTCTTGCCTCATTTACTGGTACCCATTTTGGACGCTTGCTTCTCTATACAAGCAAACGTGGCTATGACATCACGTTGATGTCAACATTGTCGGCGTATGCTAATAGTTGTACCGATTTTTGGAAAATTGTGCCTCTGGTGTTGGCTCGGGAGTTTTGCACAATCCTCTCAAGTATCCAATTGAAGAAGTCACATGACAGCGCATCGCCTTGCCTAAATCATTTTTTGGTATCGAATGTGCCGGTGAGGTCGTTTCCCCGACCCTGATCCATCGAGGATTCTCCATCGTCATCCTACGCAAACGGACGAATTTGGGCGGTATACCAAAACTAGACATGATTCTGTATAGTTCGTCTCTTTAAATGATGGCGTATGCGGCTTTGAAATGATGAATCGATGGTGGGTATCGATTTGGACTTCTTGGGTTTTTTCCAGGATATGTCGAAGTGTGAAGATTTGATCGGTTGTGGACTTTCCTGGCCTAAAACCACACTGATAAGGGCCGATCAGGTTGTTGGTAAACGTTTTCAGGCGTTCCCATATTACGGCAGATAGAATTTTGTATGCGATGTTGAGGAGACTTATGCCTTTGTAGTTGGCGCAGCTTAGAGGGTATCCTTTTTTGTGAATCGGGCAAACGATGCTCAGGTTCCCTTCTTCAGGCAAACTTTCTTCCGACCAGATTTGGCTTATGAGTTGCTGGATGTTACTTACCAAGTCACCTCCGCCGGCGTTATAAAGCTCACCGGGAAGGCCGTCATTTCCGGCAGCCTAATTAAGCTTGAGTTTAGATATTGCTATCCTCACTCACTCAGGTCGGGTGGTTGGCAGCGGAATGTTGTTCGACTTCGCCGTTTAACTGTCCGCAGAACTGGTTCTTCCATATCCTCAGCATCGACTATGTCTCAACTATGTCCTTGGCATTGCCGTTTTACACATTGGTAAAACTTGCTCACATCGTTCCTGGAGTGGGACCTCTCTATATCCTCGATCGCGCACTTTTCTTGCTCTTGTTTCTTCATTCTGAAAAGCCGGTGTTCTTCCCTTCTTCTCTGCCTAAAGAGGTCAACGGCAGCTCTCATCTTCACCTGCAGCTTAGCCTAGTAGGCCTCGTTCTTGGCTGCAAGCATTTTTCGGCATTCCTCATCAAACAAGGGGTTTCTTGCTGGTGGGCGTGAGAAACCTAGCACATATGTTGCGGCTGATCTAATGTCTTGTTGGCATCGTTTCCATTGTTCTTCGATATTCGATGCTGGTGGTTTGGTGTTAATTGAGACGTTTAGGGATACGCGTTCTGCAAAGGTCTTGGCGGTCTCTTGCAATTGCAGTCTTTCGACATTATTTTTTGTTCACTATATTTCTGGATTGTTGTGGTGTGTTGGATATCCGCATTCTTACCTTGGCTGCAATAAGGTAGTGGTCCGAGTGGATGCGTATAGGTGCTAAAAAAACTTTATTTCTTGTAATAGGGCATTCGCAAGACCTGCGGTTCGAAAGATAATTTTTTTTTTGATTATACTAACTTACTTATTTAAGTATCGCTACAGTCCGGAATGAACCCGGACCTCAACCAACATGTCTCTCCAATTAGCCCGGTCCTCATTTAACTGCAGTTGTGCACTCCAGGCTAGTTGAGGTCGGTCTCTACTTTTTTCACTAAATCGCATTCGTCCACGACTAGTGGTATGTGGTGCCCTTCGACTAAGTCAATTTAAGAAATACTTGTGATAAAAAACGTATGCCCAGGCTACGTCACGTCTGTTTTTTTGACTTCATGAAACATCTGTTCAGCTTTCCGAGTACAAAAGACCGGGATGCAAAAGAGGTAAAGGATATAAACTACATATAAATCAATACAGGTGTTTTAATGATGGATATTGGGGAAGGGATGGATTCTTCCCAAAAGCTCTTAGATTGTCAAAGGTACCAGCATGTGCCGGAAAAAAGAAAGCTAATGAACTAACTAGCGTAAATCAGGCTTTAGTCTGTAAAATTCCCATCTTTGTAACATTAAACGAAATGTGGAGCGATGGAGCCAGCTGTGTATTAACTTCATAGTAAGTCTGAAACCAGCAACATGTTAATATAATATAGGAGAATCCTAACGACTCCTGCATGAATACAGTAGCTACAAGTACCTATTAAAAGGCTGGTACGACAATGAGGTGTATGAGAACACGCCACACTTCACATGCCACTTTTCAAGTCTCTCCATCCTACGATTTAATACCCTAGGAGTACACTTCTTACATGTTTTACAAAACCATCAAACCTGTGTGTAACAACAACTGTCCAACTGATCTTGGGAAGATCACGTTTGCGTTAAATGATGGAAATAAAACAATTCCTTGGTTAATATGCGTATTAACTAAGTTGCAGACCCATGAAAGATACTATTCATTCCTGTGCAGGGACGGGCAAAGAAAATCAATGCCACAGTAGCAGAATAAACAACAAGAGGAAAAAATAGGTAGGTACACTTTTTAACTATCCTAGACAAAATGGCATAATACAGATAATCAAACACAATTTTATAATTAATATTTCATTATATCGTCACCCGAATGCAATAAGTGGATAACTCGATTTTTTTCATTTCTGATCTGTTGCCAAAAATTTGGTATTAGAAAGAGTTAGTGTAACAAGAGATAACTGACATTGTTTACAGTTTTTTAAATAAATATTTGTCGCAATTTTTAACAATTTTAACTTCAACCAGTGTCACAGTAAAAAGAATATCAATAAGTCGTTTAGAAAAAAGCAAAACTCTTTTACCGCTTTCTTAAAAGTGTGGAAAGTGAAGTTATCTACTTTGTGCATTCAGGTGACGATATGGTCTTTAACATTATGTTTGGAATATGATGTCGGTCAACTGCGCGCTTCTTTCCTCAGTGCAAAAGTAAACTGTTTTAGACACATGTACCTTAACAATTTCGCAGACATTTTATCTTATTTCTGCAATTTATTTTCTAATGTTGTCCTCCTTAATCAAAGAGGTTGTGGTTGGTTTGTTGATGTACACTTTTTGCTTGTGAAAAAGGTGTTATCGACACCATTTTATCTAATCTAAGAACTCTTTCAACATGTCCCGATAGCGGTCACCGGTAATTGTTTCAGAATTTTAAGCAAACATAACGGAGAGATACCCGGGCTTTCAGCAATACTTTTCCTCACTGAGTCAATCTTTTCTGACTTACTTTGAAATACAATTCTTTGGCGCAACAGGCTCGTTGCCTAGCTATTTTCTCACAACCATTATTGCGTGAGTACTTCTTGCACGATGGTGGGACATCCTGTTTTATACCGAATCCGAGCGGCAAAGATGAGATAAACTTTTCTCGATACCATTGATACTACTTGGATGATTTGTCAGTATATCACGAAAGGGGGGCCAGTGGAATATCACTTATTGTCAATTGCCAAATTTCATTCACATGTTGAGTACAATATTTACATTAAACTTTTCTGTCAAAGTTTAATTACTGTAAATGACACGAAAAAGGACCCAAAACCTAGCTTCTGTTGTCATCTTTGTCCTCAATAATTTCAAACGTTTTTGAAAGGAAATTACTCGGTTGCTTACACCTTTTTATTGATCAAAAACAACTTCTATCTGACGATCAATTTGGGTTTGGAAGTAAGCATTAGACGATCGATCAAGTACATCGAATTACTGATGTAATTGAGAACGAAAATAATATTTGTTCTGCCAAATATCTTGACGTCTCTCAAGCTTTTGACAAGGCCTTACGCCTTAAACACAAATTAACAATAGTTCGGCCCAAACAATAAATGGTGTTCTTTTTTAGAGGTATATAACTTAAAGTTGGCAGCACTTTTTAAACTGGCGGCCATTTTGTCAGCTGTTAAGTGATTTATTTTTAGTTCAGTTTGGCATTTCAACATGAATAGACTAACGTCTGAACAACGCTTCTAAATTGTGCAAATTTATTTTGAAAATCGTGATTCTGTTCGAAATGCGCATCGCGCACTACCTCCATTTTACGGTCAATATAATCGTCCATCAGAGCAATTAATTCGATATGGTATTGAACGTTTTCGAAACACGTTTACTTTAAATGATAATACGCATCCGCAGACACATCGTGCCATCGTGCACAGGAATTGGATACGTGTCCATCTACTTTATGGAAGATTTTGAGGAAATGTCTTGGCTTGCTTGCTTACAAAATCCAACTCGTGCAAGAATTGAAGCCACAGGATCATCTCTCACTTTCTCAAATAGGAGTCGTGCACTTTCACGATCATGCTTCGGGTCGGATCATACCTAGTGCTTTTACTATATTTTAATTGAAATTTCTTCCCTAACCCCGTTGATCCATTACACCATCGAAAATACCGAAACTATTTGTATCCAAACATCCGTACTTTTCATGTAAATTATATTCTATCTATTCTATTGTAAAACAGTTAACGAGACCAACCACAAATTGCCTCCCTTTGTTCAATGTACGTACGAATATGGTAAGAGTCAGACTCGTCGTATCCATCATCGAAAGTAAATTTAAACTTTCAAATAGCGTACTTGACTCAAAGCCAAAAATGGGTTTTTATAAAAAGGGGAAATTCAAATTTACTGCTTGGCAATAGAATTTGTATACCATTTGCCCTAACCCTTACAACCGCCATATATACCCTTCACTTGTTCCATCAAAAACCACAATGGCGGGTAGCAAAGGGAATCGCAACAACACATTGGCTTGCAATACATTCCACCCTTATAGAGCTTGATGCATAGTTTCAACCCCTTTGATATTTATATCCATCCGCCCCTTAAATTAATATTCGATTGCAGGATAAGGAACAGAAAATGCGGATGTCCTGCACTGAGTAATGATTTCGGGTGAAAAAAAGTATCTGTCAGCGGAAGTCAGCCTGCTTTTCTTTTCGAACCCAACAATTATTCTAATTACATCGATTTGTTAGTGTAGACGTTAGCCTAAGACTTTGATTTCATGAACCAGCCCCATTCAAGTCCCCCCAGGGAAAAGGGATCTTCGTAATGGCATTCCTGTGATGCTGTCTGTTATAGAAATACCATCACAGTGGATTTGATTTCCGTTCTTAAAAGGATCACAGCCAAAAACAAGAAGTTATTTGCTTTCGTTCGGTGGCATTTTTTTAATGCCAATAAATCAATTATACTTTGCCGATGGTATTTCCACTGCCATGGTATACCAGTCCAAAGGATGTGCTACTATTATCTACCTTTATCCACTGACGCCGCACACGATGTATCCCAAAATTCCCTGATGGGATTTTGAAAAATGACTCGACCATAATGGAGGATTACCAAATAAATAAGAGTGCATAAAAGATCTATGAAAACATTTATTTCGTTTAAGGAGTTGATCCTTTTTCCCAATTGGTGTTGCTTTCCCCGATTGTCATGACCCAAATTATAACTTTTGCGCAGAGTTCATCCGCGAAGAGCGTGTATATGTTTTAGAGGCTAGCGGCTTCGGATGAACATTTCCGAAGCTTTATTAAATAAAATTGTAACGCAACAATCTGTTAATCCAAATTAAAACAATAACTCGTCGTTACTGGCAGCAGAGGAGGTGGACAGAACGACGAATACAAACATCGCAATGTGGAATTACCATTGTGTACCTTCCGAATGCCATTGCGAGAGGATCTGAACTTCTGAAGCGGAAAACTCAAGTATTCGGCTTCCACAAACATAATTATAAAGTTAAATTGAAAATAAATCCTTTTGTTTCGAAGCGAGGGATATTTGATATTTGATGCTTAAGGCTACAACAACGTCCACGGCAGTATAGTTCAATTTTGCGAAATGTCTGACTGGGCGTGTATGTATGATACGGATACCTACCCCCAACCAACACAGACCAAAGTACAATACAATACCGTTTTTTTGCGTTTTTCTCCCATAGGTCCTCCGAGACTTCTTTGGCAGGATAGTAGTAAAATCAGCAGCGGATTTAGCGAAAGAGGGTAAGTTTGTAAATTATTTTTGTATATTAAGGCAGTTAGTTGTATTTAGTGTGTTTGTTTCAGCTGAACTTGATCCCGTTGTTAAAAGTCCAATTTGGTTCAAGTATAAACTGGGTTTCACCAATGCTGTGCGGAAGGACGTTCCAATCAACTTGTTGTTGTAATTTATTTTATATGTCTAAGAAATGTGATAAAAGTTTGTCTAGTTATCAAATAAACACTTTGATGATTAAAATGAAAAATATTTGTTTTTTTTTAAATTTTATGCGAAGGAGAAGTGCGTCCAAATACGTTAATACGAATCAAACAATCCTCGAACGGATGTAAACCCGCCTTAATGTGGTGCAAGAGCTTAAGTAATCTCTGATCATGGTATTTCTCACAACCATTCATGTGTGCGTGTGTACTTCTTGCACGGTGGTGCGTGGTTCATCGCACTAACTATCGCGCCACTCGGCTTTAATGTACTGAAATATAGGTATTTAAAATATGTATCGGGATTTCACAAACTTCAATGTAGAAATATTTAAACTTGTCTAATATCTGCACCTTCATGTTTTGATAGTTTTTACAGTTCTGTTATAAGTTCATCTCCATTCAACAAAGCTAAAGCCTTCAAAGTCGGGTGGACCAATATCATAAAAACAAACAAAAAGTAAAACGAATTCATGCTGTCTCAAAGACTGACCTTAGTAGGCTTAAAACTCATTTGTTGTAAAAATGGCAGACAAGAGATTCTCACCTTGAGCTCTACAAAAAATAGCGCTAGCTTATTAAGAATTAAACATCTGCTATAAGCAAACTTCCCAGTAAAAATAACACCCATTGGGGTGTTTTTGTTCTTGTCATTGAGTAACGAATTACGTATTAATCGCTCAGCAGGTGTGCCATTCAAAGGGTTATTCAACTGAAACATGCATTCGCTATAAAATTGGGAACACCTGAGCGCTGGGCATCAGTAGATATCTAGTATCACTTGAACTTGCTCTGCATAGCTGAAACGTCTACAATTGTTTCGTTTTGTTTTTAATTTTAAAAACTGGAAAAATGCATTTCAAAATAGTATTTTCCTTGCTGATTGCTCTTGTTGCAGCTGTATTTGCCCGAGGTAAGTTTCAAAAAAGTGATAACGTCATAGCTAAAATCAATACAAAAACATCTACAGATTGCACCTCTAAAAGCGACACAGGGCCATGTAGAGCTTACAACAAAGCATGGACTTATCTGCCAGACCTCAACGAGTGTAATCAGTTTGTCTATGGCGGTTGCAAAGGCAATACCAACAACTACCCCACACGTCTTGAATGTGAAACTGCTTGCAAAATATAAACCTTTACTTAGAGTATTTAATCTTTTAATATAATTTTCCATTTCAAGGTAATAAAAAAAATGTTAAAAAAATAAAAAATTTCGCCGTTTATTTCTTCACCGGCTTACATGCCGATTCGCAGGCACTTTTTAAGCCGAACCTATTTTCGTTGCCTCTGCACCCACCGTATGTGAACTCCTCGCATGTTTTTGTTGCCGCATTGTAATAGTATCTAGGAAGCTTCATCCGGCATGGTCCCGTCTCCAAAGGTAACGCACACTTGGCTTTGGCATCTATGTCAACGAAAGTTTATGGTTAAATTAAAACAGCGCACAAAATTACCTACATCACAAACGACGAACCTGGCTTTGCACAATTGCTCGCGTCAAATAGAACCACAAATATAAAAAAAACAAAAATATAAAAATGTTAACAAAAGAGGACGCATGTCAAGTGCGATAAGTGCTTCACAATCTACAACTGAACGGGCGTACACGTAGTTTCTCTTAATCAACTCTACTACTGAATATAATTTATTACTTTAAATAATTGGGCGTAAAATAATAAACATCACATCAATCGTAGGCCGTAGGGAGATAATTAAATTATTTAAATTCCGAGCGCAGATGGGGTGCAGCACATTTTCTGACGTTGAAGTGGAAAAATATGCTTCCAAGTGGGATGAGTAGTTTTGGCACTTGGTTAGTACTCTGGGAATGAGCTGGTCTGATGATGTGGTAAGATGTTACTAACCGGAGGAGCGATTAACAATACTTCGCGCTCCCCAGTTGTCTGAAGCGCTTTCGGTATATGGTCAACCATAACAAGTGATTAAGGCATCCATTCATTTGTATACGACATGACTAGTAAAGAAGTAGATAATATTGGAAGTTTGTCGGGAATCGTCTGTACATCGACGACAGCCAACAAAGTAGCATCTGCCGAAGTGTGTTATTATTGTTCTTGCTTGCTATCGGCGCGCCACACACAATCAGACTGTGGCCCGGACTTTGAAGCATGCTAGCGATTAGTGTAAGAGTGCTCTTCAGTCATCTGCAACGTTAATGATATTGTAATCTAATCTGTTGCATTATTTGCATCTTATTTAAAGTCGGAACTTACTTTTCTTTTCTCGGTTCTGATGAACCCTGTTCCAAATACATTAGAGATCTTCAGATCTAGATGGAATTACTATGTTTTGTTTCATTTCGACGCGGTTAAGATTAGAATTGGTGAATTATAAGATAAGTTATTATCAAGGGGGATTTTTTAGCACTATTACTATTCACACAAAAATTCAACATTTTCAGCTTTGCTTAAAAAAATTCTGTATTGTACGTTGGGGAAGTTTTTAGTTAAAAGCAATGAAATTCTGGTTATTCCGTTATATATTTTAACCGAATAAAATATTTCTCAAAAAATCATGTATAAAACATTTCATAAAGAAGGTGACAAAGATTTAGAATATGGGATCGAATGTTTCGGTTTTCTTTTTGTTGAACAATATAATTTTAAAAAATAAGATACAAATAACTTAAATGCATTAAAATAGGGTCATACAATTCAAACCTTGACATCATTATTTAAATGCAAAATATTTCATCAATCGAACTCAACTAACCGATGAATTGATTTGAAGTAACAGTTATCTTGGTTCTTGTAAAGCATTCTTAGATAACTATCGTATACGTAAAGAAATATTTAAAAAAAAGGTAATCTTCTTCCTTAACGATGATTTAAACAATTATGAGAATAATGTTGAATACCCTATCCCCCACTCCATCCTGAAATATAGAAAATGACATTGTCACCACTTCTTATCTGCACATGTTAGTCTTTTATGGTTCGACAAAAAAAACGTTGTATTGCATATGTTATGTGTGTTTCTAGAATATTTTAAAATTTTACCGAAAATGTTTTTTTTATTGAAAACGCCCCCAGAGAATGGGGGCGTTTTTTCAATATTTCTTACGTTTTGGCCAAAAAAACTACGATTTTTTTTTGTTTAAAAGGGGGTGTGGCAGTGGGCGGATTACAATAATTTTTTATATGGCAGTTACAATTAATAATATGGGTAAAATTAAAAAATGGAATAGAATTTTGAACAAAGCAAAATGTCAATACGAAATTTGAAGGAAATCGGCCAATCCTCTTAGACTGAAAAGACCATTGTTGGCGGACGGAATTCCAAATGAATCATTATAATCCAAATGATCTTAGTTTTAAAATATCTCCCAGCGACTCGAACTGGAAATATTGAGCTTAACTATTTTAAGAAGAAAAGAACTTATAAGATTGCGACCATTTTTATTTATTAGGGGGAAGAGAATTTGCATCTGTTAGGATTCGATACATTTCAATAATTTTTGAAAGCAAAATGGGTAAATCATCAGTGTTCCCATATTGAATCACCACTCAGGGAGTCAAACTTTATCCTGAATTGAAAAACTGCTTCATCAGTTAACTCTATATTAAATTTACTGTATATTTAGTTGACACTGGGTTGAGTTGAAATAGTTTTTATATGCACATTTACGCAACATAAGTTACAAGTTCTTGTCATGTAAATTTGAACTAACAGTGATCTATAAAAGATGCATTGATGTACATTTTTACTACATGAAGAGGTATTTCTTCGAGAAAACTGTCCTTTAGTCAAAAGAATTTGGGAGAATCTGTAGAAGGCTCCCGATTCTCATTCATGTTTCATTGCTGATGTCCATTAATCGATGACATATAGCGTTTCTCTCGGTGCCCCGACAATGGTTGGCTTGTTAATCCACTTCTTTCTAGATTATAAGCTTTATAGGTGCTAATTGACTTTATTATTACATATGGAAGTATTTAAAAGCTACAAGTCTGTTGTAGACGTATACCACACCCGAAATGTCCAACTTTGTTTTATCTACAACCATGGATGCAATCGGCCCCTGGTTCAAGTCCCGAAAGGGGCAACACTAAATTTTGTTTGCACTGCCCCACCTCTATGCATATAAACCTATAATGAAAGGCTTCTCAAATTTGCCGTTAGGAGATGGTATTATACCGTAGGTCAACTTTTGTGGCAAAAATAACAGTCAGTTAGGTTTGAGGCCGTTATTGGCAGATTATTAATTTTGTCTCAATGGTCGAAATCATGAAGCACGCGCTGATTATTAGATTGGCGACAATTTTTAGAACTCAGATCTCGAATTTCTCGGGCTAAGAAATCAATTCAGTAGAAAAGCAATCACTCGAATTACTAAAGAGATCCTTTATAACACTCTGATCATCACAGTCCTGCTCTATGGCACTGAAGACCGTTTCAAAAATGGATGAATATATCCTTGATTGTTTTGACTGAAACATTTTTCGAAAAATCTTCGATCCCGTTTAGATTGACGGGCTATAGAAACAAAGATTCAACCAAGAACTAAATGAGAAGTACAGCGACATGCCCCTAGTAAATAAAACTCCGTTTAAGTTAGCTAATGCTAAGGCTTGCAAAATCTTCGATTCCTAGGCAGTCGTTGGACGCAGTAGAAAAAGACCTCGACTTAAGTAGCGCGCACCAGTAGAAACCAGCCCAAACCAACTTGGAGTGTGCAACTGGAGGCAGTTAGCTCCAGGACCAGGCCATTTGAAGAGGGATGTTGGTTCTGGCCCAGGTTCGTAGATCTTGAAGCATGACGATGCAAATATTTTAACACATATCAGATCAGATTGATAAACGCTTAAAAAAATTGGAAAAAATTCGAACTGAATACTATTTTTATGAAAAGTTTGCATGTGGACGCTTTAAAAACCACACTCACTTTGTCAGGATCTTTATTTTGAGTATCGGATGTGATAAGTTAGGTATTAAAAGATTCGCACAGTGGAGTTGTACCTTTCTCATATGTTTGAAGGTGCAATTATATGCAAAATAGGTTTCACAACGATGTGGACTTTACCATTCCACTTTGTTTGGTCATTATTTTGTAAAAAAGAACTGTTACGCTTAAGAACCTTACATGTCTTCTGGTTCGCATACGTTCAAAACGTAATTGTGGATGATATTGTCCTTGAAATGACTGCTTCGCAATACCCCCGATTCGATAGAATATGTGTATTCTCATCCTAATCTTATTTCTAATGTCATTGCTGCTTTGACCCCAATTAAACCATATTAATATTTTTATTATATTAATAATAACAAAATGTGTCTGGTCTCTGGTGGTCTGCTAAAATTTTTGTTGATTATATTTGTTTTTTTTTTCAATCATCTAGGGAGTACATACACTCGATTGGAAAATGTTGATTCGAGTTTTGCGTGGTAACAATATTTCATTTTGAAACCGATTTCAAGTGCTTGAAACGTTGAATCCTTAATCCTTACTTGTTATTATGTCAGCAAGTCATGAACAGTAAGGAGAAGGTTATATGTTTAAGGAACTGCCAGAAAAAGAGCAATAGGTACCAATTCCGCAAGTATAAATAGAAAAACTCAAGCCGTGTCAATAATATCTCCGATATATGAGTTCTAAAATCCATGGATGCCTTAACGCCAAAGAACTGGTATAAGAAAAATGTTGGGCAACGGATTTTATTTAAAGTATACATCATACGGCACTAACACCAACATAACATACCACGGTCTTTTCCCAATAGTACTAGTTTCGATCTGTCTATCGCCGAATATGGCGACACTCGAACAGAATCCTGTCCAGACGAACAAGAAAATATCGAAACGGCGATAACTAACAACATTCCGATGTCAAGCAGAACGAACCATTCAATATTTGCAAGAACAGCGAAAACGGCCAACCACCCAACCTGAATGAAGTGAGGATAGCAATATCTAAACTCAAGCTTAAAAAGGCTGCCGGAAATGACGGCCTCTCCGCCGGCTTTATAAAGCTCAGTGGGTCCAAATCGATACTTATTACCTATTCATCGATTTTTAAGCCGCATACGACAGCATTTATAGAGACGAACTATGCAGAGCCATGTCTAGATTTGGTATACCGCCCAAACTCGTCCGTTTGTGTAGGATGGCGATGGAGAATTGTCGTTGCTCCATCAGGTTCGGAAACGACCTAACCGCACATACGATTCAAAAAAAGGATTTAGGCAAGGCGATGCGCTGTCATTTGACTTCTTCAATTTGATTCTTAAGAGGACTGTGCAAAACTCCCGAGCCAACACCAGAGGCACAATTTTCCAAAAATCTGTACAACTACTAGCATACGCCGACGGTATTGACATCATTTGGTAGGGCTCATCGTGATGTCTTAGCCACATTTACTATAATAGAGAAGGAAGCGGCAAAATGAGGGCAAGACTTAGTATATGAGGTCAACACGAAAGGACACACAACATCGACGAATCCGACAGAACGTCACCATTGACAGATATAACTTTGAGGATGTATGGGACTTTGTCTACCTCGGCTCCGCTATTAACAGACAACAACGTCAGAAATTAAACGAAGAAATACTCTTGCCAACCGCTGTTTCTTCGGGCTAAGAAGGAAATTCAGTAGTAAAGCCCTCACTCGAACTACTAAGGAGATCGAGTGAGGGCTTTACTAAGATAAGATAAGATAATATAAGACCCTGATCATCCCAATGCTGCTCTACTGCGCTGAATCATTGACCGTATCATAAGCTAATTAAGATATCCTTGGTCGATTCGAGAGGAAAATTCTTCGAAAAATCTTCGGTCAAGAACATCAAGCGACATGCCCCTGGTTAATAATACATGTAGAACGAATAGACACCAATACTCCATCTCGCATTCTTCGATTCCCAGCCAGACGTCGAATGCAGTAGAAAAAGACCTCGCCTTAAGTGGCGCGCAAAAGTAGAAACCGACCTCAACCAACTTGGAGTGCGCAACTGGATGCAGTTCGCTGAGGACCGGGCTAATTGGAGAGGCATGCTGGTTGAGGTCCAGGTTTATTCCGGACTGTAGAGCCACTTAAGTTAGTCAGCAACTAATATACCTTTCCTGCTTATCGTCCGGCACTCGACGATGTTAAGCAGAGATGGTAGAACTCCTCCCAATCTGAAGTATTACATGCTTTCCACCTCAGCTGTGTCAATTCAGACGGAACCTCGAATTGGGTTGTCGCTATATAAAAATCAAGGCAGTAGATGCTATCGATAAGTCTCGACTTTACTTGCTTTTTACTTTTTTTTCAGGATTTGCACCATAGACATTTGTTCTAAGGCTCATCTTCAGGCAGGAAAAGCAGTTTTTGTGATAGGATCTAAGAATGCCACATTTAGCAGTGACAGATCTCGAAAGTCAAAAGCAAGAGATGCGATTGAAGATAGTATTAAGACTGGTTGCTTATTGTCCTGAGTGGCAAGAGACAATCGCATAATTCCAGTTTGACTCTTAACAGTTATGGTTATTTCCATTTCTGTTAGTAATATTATTAGGATAGTGGGGATAGCTTAAAAGACACTGCAGTAGCCTGCTAGCTACTGGTTATTAATCAGTAATTCTGACAAGAATCCAGCCCCTATTCCTGTTTCTGAATTTCCTGTCAAAGTTGTACCTAGGTTTCTAATAATCAGAAACTGATTTTGAATGTCTGAAAGCCTAACGCGTCTTTACTTTGAACCCACTTAGTCTGAGAGTGCATTTTTCTGTTACGTTCTTTGTAGAAAATAGATTGTAATAAAAAAATAAATAGTGATTCATGACATAGTTTAGACGCGTAGCAACTTCTTCCCAGACTCTTTTCTCCAAACATAGAATAAATTAAGTCTTTTCTTCAACAATCTGTTGGCCAGGAGCCTGGCCTTAGTTAAAAGATTGGGGCAAAAATATATCATGTACATTTTAATTAAATACTGCCTAAGGTAACGAAGCGGCAATATCGTCAAGCTAAGTTTTGTGTTAAGGTAACGAACGTATATTGCTTACGGATACCAAATTTCCTAACATAATGTAGCGCTGTTTTACACATCTGCTCTGGAAATATGAATGTTGTGTGCTTACATAAAGCATCAGTTGATTTGAGAGGGTTCAGTGTTGCAGTGCTCCAATTTTTACGGGGCCTATATTAACAATGATCTGACAAGTTATTTGAAGGTTTCCATCAGAAATGATTATCTGAATTTCTATGCGCAGTCCGGAGGTTGCTTACCATGGATCAGCCCCAGCTCCTCCGGGTTGGTAGCTTATTAAACAGTTGCCTCCCTTGTGCAGATGACCAATGCCGATATAGGTTTTCAAAAAAATATTTTTTTTTTTTATTACTAAACCGAAAATCCGAATAAAGGAATTGCACATCATCAATTCTTAACCGTGGTACTTCACACCGGTTTCTTAATGTATAGTAAAATCGGGTAAGCTTATGATTGCGATAAAATATAGACCAATAACCACAAACATTTAGAAAGACACTCATCCAAATATATTTCAAGATATTTATGCTTACAGCAATAAAATAAATGGCGAAATACATGGATTTTCCAGTCATCGCGCTATTATCAGCCTACAATCAGTTTTATGGGTCACCACACACATTGATAACAAAACAACAAAACAATACTGTTGCATTCAAAATTGTTATAACATTACACAATGTCTCTTGATTATCTCGCATTTAATTGCTCACTGCGGTGCAACCAATCACGATATCGACTAAAAAATTCATTTCGCCAACACGTACTCTATTCATGGAATACAGGAAATAAAATTTGTTAGTTAGAAAACATGTGTAGATACAGCATTTATTGTGTATATAAAAAAACAGATACTTTTGCAATTAAAGTATTCGAGCTGCATCTAAGGGCTCGTTACACTTCGATATGCACTGCAACTTCGTTGAAAAACTATGTGCATGTCCTGGTTTCATGTAACATCCGTCAGTTTCATATTTTTGACACTTTTTGGACATAATGTCGAAGTAGTAACCCGAAAAAGTCTTTCGGCACACTCCCAAGGCAAACGGCTCCATTCCAAGGCATTCCTCTGGAAGTAATTACAAGTGTGTTAGCTAATACCAGTTAAGAAATGATTTTTTAAAACTTACTTGGGATCTCGTACGAGTGAACATAGTCAAACGTCACCAGAAACAACATTATTCGGATAAGTTTGTGAAGATCCATATTTCTCTAAGAACGATGTAGTGAGGCCGATGTTTGCTTTAAAAATGCCCACGAGGGCATCCTCATCGAGGAAGTTTTCGACGAAGACTTGCTGCAGTTCGTAACGATATCGCACTGTTTATCAGGGTTATGGTTGTACAAACTTGGCTTGGGTCACGAAAAGTCATTCTCTGGCCGAGGAATCTCTCCTGAAACACAATCTTAGGACCGATGAACTCGAATTGAAAACTCTCGACAATTTATCAGTAATGGGTGGTTTATTATACACATATATACATAAATTTGTTGTTAATTGTGATGTCTTACGATTGATAAAATGTATATACAGATCGACCTTTAAACACCATTACATGATTTTTCACATTCCCGCTTGGTGTTGAAACGATTTTCGTTGCCTCCGCATCCGCCATAAATGAATTCTTCACACTTTCCGGAGACGCGATCATATGCGAAACTGGGAACATATCCAAAGCACCTACCAGTCGTCATGGGTAGGCGACACTTTTCTGAATAACACACGAAACATAGTAACGCTGTCACAGGAGCTTCTAAATGTCAAAATAGGAGACTATACCTTGTCTTAGAATGGCGCTGGCTTGTGAGTTTAGAGCAAAAATCACTAGAGATACTATCAAGACTAGATGGCTGCTCTTCATACTTATTTATATATAAACTTCAATATTTCACAATGACAGACTGTGTGAACGTAACAAGTGGCAGTTCAGCTGAAAAAAATTAAATTGGTAAACCAAACAAAACGACTTGGATAAACAGATTAAGCCCACGAATTAGCCATAAACAACTGCGAACGTAGACAGTTGAAGTGTCTCCATTTAAGCTTAAGGTGGTCTTTGGGATTGCGCTTTTGTCAACTTTAAGTTGACTGACAGGTGAGGGCAGTAAGGAGCTTTATGTGACGACGAAGTTCGGCATCGCATATCTAATGAATCAGTTGAAGAGGGGAACTTTCGTTTTTAGAATTTTAATGAATGGTGCGCATGGAGTTCCATTGTGATTGTGTTTCTTTACCGTATTAGCCGTTGTGGTCATGTGGTGTAAATACACGTTTTGACGTCACGGATAATTGTCGATTGCTTCGTAGTGACACATTTACTTGAGAATATTAAAATTAGGTTAAGTAATCGGCGTTAATAACATCTAACAAAGTAACTAGTAGCTTTATCAAGCCAATTAGTAGCTTTATCAATCATGTTTGTTTGTTTTTTTAATTACCTACATTTATAATTCCAGAAACTTGATTTCGTTTTTGAAAACAAAGTTTGAAATTATTATGATTATATTTTGCAAAGATGAGGTGCCTAGATACATAATATTATAATGTTTCCTTGAATTGTTATTAATCGTCTACTAGGAAATTATAATTGAACTCAGATGTGAGGCACTATGATGCGCTAAGATTATAACTGCAGCATCATCGGCAAACAGTAGTTGTCATTAGCCTTACAATCTTTTAGAAAAGAACGTGGGGACCACTCAAAAAACACTTTTTATTTGAAACCAAAAAATGCAAAAAAGGCTGAATAGCACCAGTTCATTTTCACAAGGCAGTGGTAGAATTCCCTCGACTGTGGCATCTGTAAGGATGGAAAAATGAACAAACTAGTTATATGAGCTGCTCTAACATATTTTGCGAACAGGTCATGTCAAATTCGATTTGGAGGATTTTTTTTTAATGGAGTTATTGAATAGAAACAAACAATCGTACACCCTGAGGGAGTAAAGGAAGTTGTTGATTTTTTTAAATATTTTTTTTAGTTTTTTGTATTTTTGTGGACAACAGAAAACATTACCATACATTATAAGTATGGGTTGCAAATCGACTAATAGAATAAATCGCAATTAGACAATTGTAACATCATGAGTGAGTCAATTGCCACATGGAATATTATTACAAAAGTATGAATTCTAATTAGGTATTAACGTTATAAAACATTTAAGTTTCTTATACTTCTAAACATCTGTTTATACTTTTATTGAAAATAGTTATAGGAAAACAACTTTAAATGCTGATTACTCAAATGTTTGAAAATTTCGCTTAGGCTTTTAATCTTCTAAGCGCTTCAATTCTACAAGAAAGACAAACAACTAGCAGCTGGCTTCAATGTAGAAACCCAGGCTTTACGAAATAACAATGACAACCTAGTCACTGACGCGCAGAAAATTGAAAATGTATTCAGGCGATATTTCCAGCAGCTTATTTATGTGCATATCTTATATTCAGAGTGAGTCAAAAGTGAAGAAACTAGCCCACCTCCAGTCAAAGAATAGGTAACTCTTCCTCCCAGTTGTGCAGCGTAAACATAGTTAAGAATAACAAGGCGGCTGATTCTGTTTTATTACCAGCAGAACGGAGGTGTTGAAAAGAAGTGTGTATGCACCGAACCATCAACAAAGTTAAGATGGTTGAGAGCATACTCGATGACTGGAATATCAGCTCCATGTGTCCATCTGTGAAATGTCGCATATAAGATCCTATCCAACGTACTTTTTGAATGGTTTAATTCTTTCTCCAATACGCTTATCGTGTGGCTCCCAACCCGGCATATCGACCATAGACCACATTTTTACACTGAAGCAAGTCCTGGAAGAGACCAAAGTATTTCAAGTCAAAACACATCTACTTTTTCATCGACTTTAAGGCTGCGTATAATAATTGGCATCGCCATAAAGACATATGGCTTTATAACGCGATTGTATTATTCGATATACCATCAAAAGTGATACAGATGTATCGCCTGAAGTACACGCGATGCAATGTTCAGTATGGAAACAGACAGTCATAACTTTTCAAAACATGAATCGGATCCCGACAAGGAGACTCGCTATCCTGCGATTTCTTTAATCTCCTGATGCAATCGATAGTGCATAAGGCAGGAGTAAATGCGGAAGACACTATCTTTAAAAAATCCGTCCAGCCACTGAGGTACGCAGAAGATATCAACATGATTGGCGTTATAAAAGCATTACCGTCAATTGAGGAATAGGCGAAACACGTTGGTCTTGTGAGATAAACTATATGCTATCAACAAACAAATTACTGTCGACGCAAACCCTTGGACAAAATGTCACTGTTGATAGCAACAATTTTTAATTATTTAAAAAGTTAATCTCGGAGTTAACCACAACCCCAGGAATGCCACCTTAGTAGAGCTATGCCAATGACTGACTTTAGGAAACAACAACTATTTCTAACAAATGGATCAAAACGCTTAACCCGAAAATAAAAATGTTTGGTTTACAGGACCTAAAGCTACGCCAACGAAGCGGTGCGAATATATGGCTTTAAAAAAAAATATTCTCTCAAAAATATTATTAGTTAAACTAACTTCTTCACGTGCCAACAAATTGCAAAATCCACACCCGAATATTCGTTGTTTCGGTTCACGAACTGTAGTAAATGTCACGGTTTTTCATCCTCGTTTGGCTGACTCACCTCATCGTATTTCCTGCTCTTTAGAACCTTATGGCTTTGACTAGTGCTTGAGAGACACCTAATAGATGGATTGACGTCCCTAAGACATAGGGTCTTCAAGCAATTTTTTTATTCGCTTTTAATACAATCCCCGGCTCATCGCTGAATATCTATAACGGTTAACAAAGGGGTTTTACAAGATTTCTTTGGGAGTTCGAGTTTCATTACTAAACTGTCAGAATCAATAGCTACTTCATTCTCTAAACTTCCGATCGTTTTTTTTTTTTTGGCCAATTACGTCAATAGCGCTAGCGTGGGCCTGGTAATAATGTAATATTCAAGAAGTCACATGATATAACGTCACATTGTCAAAATATACTTTTGTGTAATTATTGCAGAGCTTGATGGCAGCGATAATTCTTTATTTTTTTCCTGTACAGATGGAGTAGTTTTGTTATCTCAGCGCTGTATTATGGAAAGGTTATGATGGGTATATCGATTCGTGTTCTTATATCATATTATCTTATGAACTTCTGAATTTCTGTTTGGAAAAGACGGTACTCCTTCAACTAATTTGCAGGGTGCAACTAGAGGAATTACGTTGCCCAGGCTTAACTTGATAGTGTATAGAGTTCGCTAATCAAGTCTTATAGTTTCACATGTTACTAAAGGAACCCAACGTTTCTCTTCTTTATTTTTATACCATGCAATAAAAACAAACAACAAAATAATACGTACAGTAACAATACGATGACATCTCGTATTTCACAATACGCAAACATTTTTCACACGATATTCGGTTTCGCAAGAAAATAGCTAGTGCTTTCTGGATATAAGCAACCACGCGCGATGTTGCGATTTGGCCTTTCAGATTATTATAACGACCTAAAGTAATAAAAGCTATTAATTAATTTGTTATTCATAATTAGTCCAATTTTAAAAGTCATCTGATAATAATAAAATTCTGCCGATGGACAGTAGGTACTAGTTCTGGAAATATTCTGTCTTTGGACAGAACAGTCTACTGCTGTTGTTGAATTGTTACTATAAAAAGAATCGCATTGCCATTACACAAATAGATAAGACACGAGTGTTGAATTAATTGTTGAACAGGGTTGTTATAATCATATGAAAAATTCGGTGATTTGTAACTTACACAGGCCCTATTTTACATACAAATTGTTTTTTCTTGCACCAGTCAGATGAGGTCAAATCATCTGTTTTCTCAAAGGATTATCATGGATTGGACTTAAGGACTTATTTTCTTAAAGAAAGAATAACATTGCTCTACGTTTCACGCTTTCAAATCACTTTAAAAAAACTTGTCGTTCTTGGTAGGTATAGTTACCGATTAGGAAAACATGCGCACGTTCAGTTAATAAAAAAAATCTCATAAACTGAATTTAAGCTGCTGGTTCATAATATAGTTTCGACTGGAGTACATTTTGAGAAATGGAAATAATAATTCAGTGGTTGACTTTTCATTGTTGTGTCGAAGACTTTCTATAGAGTCTTGAATCTTGTCAAAAGGCAATGAACTTTTGGTTTCATCTATACATCCTACTATTTCATAAATTAGCTTACTTCTGATTCTGTTTTATACTTCAATCCATCATTCGTGGGTAAGCACGATTTGCGTATCCAAATACCTAACGACCCATCGAGAAGGTACCAATTTTTTTGGAATTTCATAATGTAGTGCAGTCCAATTATAGAGTAAGTGACCCAATGCTGGAACAGCACTATTGCAGTCATGAAAATATTGCTCATAAAAGTGGAGAATCATACATCTAAAAAACGTTCAGATCTTGACCATAGACCACAAATACTAAGTCCATAATGTACCTGACAATTAGATCTTGGCAGCTATTATCATTTGGAGCATTGAATGGTTTAACTTAACTCAATTGTAAGATTAGGAACTTTCCGTAGTCATATATCGTAACTCCATTGCGTTTCAAATTACCGATATGTGATCGAAGACATACCTATATAGAGGAAGTACAGTAATGAATTAATATAAATATAATTCTTGGTGTGCATTAACGGGCAGAGGAATTGTAGCCTACGTTGGATACACTTATATGTATTTTCAGCTGGGACTTGTAATCAGTCTTTTCCGAGGCTAATAGCACAGACAGTTCTTGAGGTCTGATGCAAATCACGGGGACACGTTCAATCGAGAATGACGGTGTTGTCAAGTTGTCAAGATGGCAATAAGTGATTCAGCGAAACGAGTTAGTTCTGTCTAAACAGTAGTACCGAGTATATATATTTTTTTGTTACAGACCAAGCAAACAATGGACAGGACTTTAGGGAGATGTGTTTTCACCAATTTACAATCAACAGCTATCTAAAACCTTCTGAACGTTTTCTTTTAAAACACTGATAAATAATATTACAAACTTAATGTTTCCATAGTTTCCACAGTTCCATCATTGTTCGATATACTAAAACTTTAAAAATAAAAAATAAAAAATGCGAAAATGCATTTACTCATTTTACAAAGATACAAAATTAAATATAATTTATTTAAAACTATCGCAACATACTGCTATACACTTAGACACTAATAACTACATAATAAATAAAGTACTAAATTATAACTTCAGCGGGACATGAACCCTTCTGTGGCGCCTGAGGCGTGGTTTGTTGCAAATTCGTTCACACTCCTCCAAGCTGGTGAATATTCGTTTATCTGTACTGCAGCCCAAGTACTTGCAGCGTTCAGTCTCAGCGTCATAGTATATGCCGAACGTTGTCGATAAACAGAGTCCATTTATTGTGGGTCTTCTGTCACATATTTCTTAAAGGACAGTAAAAAAGAGTTGTTGAAAATTTTACAATTCCAAAATGTCACTCTTCACACGCTTACTTGTCCTGCACCATACAGTCGCTAAGCAGGAAACAGCGTAAAGGATGAAAAATACCAACTTCATTGTGGTACCAGTTCCAGATCCAAGCAATACTGATAAACAAAATACAGACAAGTCGTTCCTTTTTCTTTCTCGAGCCGGGTCTAGTAAGAGTTGTTCTTGATGCGATCACGGTTCTTTTACTAACTTTGACTTTTTTATGTCCACAACTAATTTATTCTTCTCTGGAAGTCTGTTATCACTGCATCCAACACAGAAAACGAATCCATTCGCTACCAATTCCTCACATTGATAAACAAAAGAAAAAACGAGAAAACAAATTCAACGTTCCGCGGCTAATCTCAAGCGAGTAACCCACAAAAAAGAAAAACAAAAACCAAAATGAATATATAAGTCGCGAGAGATACGTGAATGATCCCAATAAAAGTCAAGGCATGACTCGTTAAGTACGTGCACTGGTCAAATGTTGCTCTCCAATTCCAATCGAGTGTGGCCACGGGCTTTGGCTGACAACTTGTGACTGATCGCAGTGGCAAAGTCCCTCGCACAACAATGGCCGCTTATAATTCCTTCACACCAGCTACAACCGGTGGAGACTCGAATAAAAACCAGAATTGCTGCGCATCTTCCACTCCATCCTGGGGCCCCAAAAGAATGAAAATCAAACTCCGCACTTATCAACTGAGAGAGAGAGAGAGAGAGATTAGGCAGCTAGCCTACATACAAATCGTAGTCTTTATTTGTAATACAGAGATACATATAGATACGCGAAATACTCAAGCTTCTCTCACGAAATACGAGATTCGAAACACTCACACTCAAGCTTAGCTCTACTCAATGGTGTATAGGTCCTGAATGCGGCGCGTACGATACACACAGGTTGCCAGACAGTCGTCGATTGAGCCAAAGCTCTGCCCAAGAATAGTGCGACATCCACCCACCTCGTAGGTCTCGCACTGTCCAGTCCGTTGGTTGTAGTAGAAGCCTTCCATAGCGATTGTACAATGGCCTTCAGACCTCGGCGGGGGCTTCATGCAATAACCTAAGGACATTGCATCGCATTAGTCACATGTTGTTATATTTTGGCCGCAATTATTTACTAGGCAGTGGATACGCCACAGCACTGGCAGCTGACACGCCCATCTGCATCAGGGATGCGCATATCACTAATGCGGCTGGAAAGCTCCAAATGGAACCGAACATTATGCCGAGTGTTAATATACTCCTTGATAGATATCGTACGGGGGAACAAGTTTTACTGGATCCGAGACTGCCCCTTTCTGTGGGTACTTGAATCGACTTCCCTCGCGAAGGCACATTTTGAGTTATCGCAAGTCAGCTGATAAGTCTTATCTCCGGATTCAGAGAATTTCGCATTGTCGGAGAAACTATGCGCTAGCGTTATAGTTGGTGTGAGTGTTTCCTCACGCCCTTATCATCTGTGGGAGCTCTCCCTGACCTGCTGTTGTTGAAACGCAGCTAATCAGCAGAATGTTGCTGACTTTAGCCCTAAATGTTTAGCAGCTTAATTTAAATTTTGAAACATCTGCCACATCAAAGTGGAACACCGGAAACAATAATGTGAAATTTGTTCGGACTCCCGGATTGCAATCTCCCGCTATGTTGTGATTATGGAACTGAGGGTCTATAGAGAGTGCGTTTTAGTTCTGTTTTTGTTGACAAAGAGTATCGTGGACAATAATTCAAATATTGAGGAAGGTAAGTTGACATCGTACATAGAACACCATTGAATTGATAAAGCGGTATGGATGCCGTGGTTGTGCAAAGACTTTTAGATTTTATTTGCAGCCAAATTGAATAGGTTAAGTATTTTTAGACTCGTAAAATGCCTGAAACCATAAAATCTTCACGATTGATGATCAAATCTTCGCACTTCAGCGGATCCTGCAAAAAACCCAAGAAGTCAATATTGATATTCAACACCTTTAATCGAATACAAAGCCGCATACATCATTTATACCTACCTCACCTCCATTATTAATTCAGATATAAACATCTCGTCAGAAATGAAAAGAAGAACTATTCTGCTCCTTCGGGGTAAAAAATAAGCAATAGGGCTTTGATTTGGACCGCATGTTCGGATGGTCGTTTTGAGTGACCATCTTCGGTAAATGTGCAGTAAAAAGACCAGAAAACGTCATCGACAATGGCGGTGGCCACTTGACCGCTATCATATTTCAAACGTACTTAAACAAAACTTTACGGTCCAAATAAATACAATACTCAATTAATAATGTAAGGTTAAAAATATTGAAAATAAACTGCAAATATGGAGTTAGTAATATTCACACTTTAAAATTGAACATTAGTAAAAAATTGCTAATAAAGTGATCATGTTTCCCTTAAATAAGTGGGGTATATCAAACCTTAATAAAAAATAATGCTAATGGCCAAGGGCTTACAACTAGTCTTGACCTAAATATGTTTTAAAGGATTTTTCTGATTTGGCAAACAGCGGCAGATTATTTTTCCATGCCGTATGAATGCATTAGCGGAGAAGTATCGGAGGAAACTAAGTTATTGTGTCCAGTGCCATAGTAACGCCAGAATATTGAAAAAAATATTAAAATATAAAAAAGAGGCTGCGCAGTCAAGATAGAAAGTATTAACTCTCTTATCTTTTTACGTTTTGAGGCATATTTGGGCGTGGTGGCCCTAACACAGCCTAGCAATGTTATTGTGGTAGTAAGCCCCGAAGATCAGGCTGTTGTCGCAAGTCATCACCCTAGATTCTAAACAGAGTGCTAATCATATACCTAGGCTGTAAAAGCTTATATTGGATTAAAATATTGGCAGTATTTTCTCTGCCTCATAACAATTGGTCATCGACAAGAATAGAACAAATCAATAATTTGAACGCGTTGTTGTATATTTTGTACTTTATGTACAATAAATAACATAAAGGGATACTAAAGAACATACAAGGACCTATTTTGGGTTTGAAAAATTAAAATTCGCTCTTTATTTCAAGCTCCGTATGAAGTAGGTAGAACTGTTCATTATGAAATGTTGTTTTAAGTTGCTTATGATAACATTCAATGTAAAGTGACTCTCGCAGCCAGCGCCAGCAGTTAAATCTTATAGGGACCCTGTGCAGTAATCTAGAGTTGGCTGTCCCGCCATCTCGTTTCTCATGTGGGCATGGGCGGGCGGTGTGCCCTTACCATGAAGCTGCTGAGCTAAAGTTTCTGTTTTTTGATCTTAATGCGTCATCTGTAAAAAAAAATAAAAATTAAATTTATGGCGCAACAGGCTTGTTAGTACCCAGGGCCTAGCTTATTTCTCACAACCATTCATGTGTGCGTGTGTATTTCCTTGCACTATGGCGGGACCTCCTGTTTTATTGATACTGACAATTGATACTTCTCGGATGATTTGTCAGATCATCACGAGAGGAGGGCCAGTGAAAAATCATTTAGGTGTTGCTACATCTGGGAATCGAACCCAGACCTTCTGCGCGCCAGTTCAACGCACTAACCATCGCGCCACTGAGCCCGTCATCTGTATATGGCTTTATAATCTTTGCTAATAGGTAAGCCAATAATGACTGCGGCCACCAGTTTCATCTTGTACAAAGATGGTGAAGTATCGCTTTTGCTTCTTTTAGTTCATACATATACTGCAAACTAAATTAATTTTACATGATCGATAACCAGACAGTTTCTCGTGATGACACCTACACCAAAGCTAACATGAAACTCTAAATTTAAAGCCACCGCACACTGCCGAATTTCTATTGGCCGATAGTTTGATCGGGCTGTTAATTAAAGGGTTATTTTTAAATAAAACAAAAACGGTTTTGGATATTAATGAAATTCTTTATTCCTGTGAAAATACGTTTGATGCCATTATGTATGCAACTCGATTTCTTTTGCATGGCCACCACGGGCACAACACGTTCTCCAAACTTGGTTTCCAATAAATTGATTGTGGCATTCGCTGTGTGGCATGTGGCGTCGTCATGTTAAAACCACATGTCCTCCAAGTCCATATCATCCAATTGGGGCCAAAAATATTTGGTTATCATTCATTCATTCACAGTAACGTGCCGGTCTTGATCATCACGGAAGAAGTACGGCCCAATGACGCCGCCGGCCCATAAACCACACCAAACCGTAATTTTTTCGGGATGCCATGATGACTCATGGAGTACGTGTGGATTGCTGCCTGACCAATACCGCATATTTTGTTTATTGACGAAGCCATTCAGCCAGAAATGAGCCTCATCGCTGAAGATGATTTTTCGATGAAAATCCGAATCATTTTCAAGTTGTTGCTAAGCCCAATTCACGAACATACGACGCTTCTGGTGGTCAAGCCGCTTCAGTTCTTGCGTCAATTTAATCTTGTAAGGATGTAAGCCAAGATCTTTTCGCAAAATTCGCCACAACGACGTCACAGAGATGCCCAACGCTTGAGAACGACGTGTGAGGACACATTTGGGCTTTCTTCAACTGAAGCCTCAGCGGCAGCAATATTCTCGACATTACGGGCACTTCTTTGTCTCACTGGCACGGGAACATTTTGTACTGTGCCTGTGGATTCAAATTTTTCCACTAGACGCTCAATTGTTGATCTGCTAGGACGATTACTGACTGACTCCGAATTTCGATTGTAAATTTTAATAGTTTCGACTCGTTGTTGGATCGTATATCTTTCCATCATGAAATGGCAAACCTTACTAAAGAGAAATCTCAAAAGAGCGGCAAGAAATATTGCGCCGTTTGCTGTCCCTGTCGCTCAACTTTTGTAGCGTCACTGTTGAAAAACCCGATAGTATGAAGATATATGGAAGTGCGCACACTACAACGATTCGGAATCGACCCGACCGATTAAACATTTTGATAGCCTACGCAATTGCCTTCAAACTAAATTATCGACAAATTCTAAGCCTACTGCATAAGAAGTGTGGCCAGGTATGGCGTTATAGCAACGCGTGCATACTACCGATTAGACTATTTAGTTTCATTTTGCTTACTTTGGCGCTGGATTTTTCGTTTCCTCGTTTTTAACTTTCTCTTACAAAGGCAAAGATATTGTTTTCGTTAAAATTTTCGACTTCGAGGTTTTGATTTATTCTATCATTACGATAATAGCAGAACCAAAAAAAGTGGTTTTTGGAATTCCGTCCGTCGGTCCGTCTGTCCGTACAGGTCTCTCCAGCCTAGACTACTTGATCGATTTTCTTCAAACTTCGTATCCAGCGTTTTTTTGGTCATAATTCTGGGCCATTTTGTTTGTTTGCTTTTAGTCACGTTATTTAGGTACGGTAGCTGCTATATAAAAATCATACATAACCTCAACTTTCTCAAAAACGGCTCTAACGATTTTCATTAAACTTCATATATACTGTAAGCATATTAGTTCCAACAAAACTGCATACACAGTTTTTTTTCGAGAAAATCCATACAAAGGATTTTTGCATATAGGCGGTATAAAGAAAATTGTCAATTTCTCGCAAACTATTTGGCCAAATTAAATGAAATTTAATTTATTAACTACTTTTACTGTTTTCATAAATTTGACATAATTGGTTTTGGCCCAATTATACCTAAACAGAATTTTCAGTTTAGGCCAACAGCGGAAATCATTTTTATTCACATGGACAGAGATTCCTTTATTACGGAATAAGCGTTGGCATAATCCCATTTCGGCATTATTTATATCATTTAAAGAAAGTTGCGTACGAACTAGTCGTGCACCCACCACTCGTTTTTATTAATATACACAAAAAAATTCTCTAAAATGAAGCAAATCCTCAAAACGCGCCATGAGAGGATACTATTGCATATGATTATGGTCTTCTGGAAATTCGTTTCATTGTTTGTTTATTCTTTTACAAAAATAGGTTCAATATAGAATTAATTGGATTCTATGCCTATATGCTGCAACAGCGTATCGTTCAAATGTCAAAGGTCTAAAAATGATTTCGGAAAGCTATCAATGTCAACTTGCAACAGGCACTTGCAGCAAGAATGATATCGCACTTGTAGTACAAAACTGTCACAACTCAAAAAACACATTTTTTGAGATTAAAACGCAAACAACGCGACGGTTTCCGGCTCAGTGACGCGATGGTTAGTGCGATGAACTGCCGCACAGAAGGTCTGCGTGCGATTCCCAACCGTAGCAACACCTAAATGATTTTTCGCTTGACCTCCTCTAGTGATGATCCGACAAATCATTCGAGTAGTATCAATTGTCAAGAAAAGCTTTTCTCAAATTTGCCGTTCGGATTCGGCATAAAATAGGAACTTCCGTCATCGTGCGAGAAGTACACATGCACGCATAAATAGTTGTGAGAAAGCTCGGCACTGGGTAAGAAAAATTTGTATTTATTTTTTTTGTAAAATAACTAAGTTCTAGATAATAACTAAGTTCTTATTGCAAACAGTTGTGCAATAAATATCAGAGGTGTTTTTATTTGAATTGAGTCGGTTTAGTGGTTAAATTTGAAAAAAAATAAGTGTTGCATTTTGAGTTAAAGTAGTTTGCTGTCGTTTTTCTGGAAAAATATTTCTTTCATTTGTGACGTTTAAGTTGATTGAGGTAATTATAAACCCTTTGTATTATTTTTAGTTTAGAACTTAAGAAAAACGAAAAGTTGGAGTTCAGAATTAAAACAGTTTTGTTGTTTCTATAAAGATTTAAGTTTTGAAGGCTCAGTTAAATACCAAACCTTAAACTTGTTATGGTATATATTTTACAAACACTTTTTTTCAAAACAAAACCTTTTTTCGAGCTGTGACACTTAAGATGAATAAATTATACTGTTTAAAAAACCAATAATTTTGATAAGCTGACCCTGAATACAGATTTGGAGCAAACGAGCCAACTGAATTAATAACTTTGACGAACTTTCGGAATTAATTACGATGACTGCTTACGAGACAACATGAGATTTTTGTGAAATACCAACCACATCAAATAATGCTTTTAATAATTTTTATGAAATTTCGCAAAACCCAGAATTCCAATCCAAATTCGGCTCACCAAGACAAATAAAAATATTACACAGTTTCCCGAATACACAGTGATATATGTTGTTTGGACGATTCTGACGCAGATCCTCATTTTCACAAGAATTCTTCCACGATTTCAACCAGCAGGACCGGCAAAAAGGGAAAGCCTTTAAGAAATACGGGAAAAGTCTTCATCAAAAACAAAGAAACAATTTCCTGCAAAAAAGGACCAGCATGTGGAAGATAATGTATACTGAGTTGCAGTTTCAAATTAAGTCAGACAAACAGACAGGACATCTTCAAAGGATATTTGGATCTTACTGATTTCCAAAATCAAAGACCATTCATTGCCAAACTTCATTTTTATCAAATCAAAGCAAAATATGTATCGATACTATACCACAAATAATCATAGAAGTTTGACTAAAATAACTGAACTCAAAATATAAAATAATTGTTTTCGTAAAAGATCACGAAAAATGTCAAAACTCTAAAAGAGTGAATTTAATGGTTTATGATATTCTCGTAAAATGGTTTTTAACTCTTTTGAAAAGCGAAGATTCTTGAGTTGTGACACTTCTGTACTTCATGTGTGATATTAAATCTTAAGCCACTTAAACTTTAATATCAATTTGTGTTTTCATAATTTTAGTGACATGTCAACGCAATTTTATTTTCACAAAAAAAAAACAAATAAAATAAAATATCTAGTAAATTACAAAATCAAAAACAATTTTTTTTCATTTTCATATACATTTCTTGGGCCATTTTCATTTTTGTTTTGGGGTCATTTTTCATTGCGCAATAATAGCATGAAGAATATCTATGGCCATATTTTAAGATTATGACGGAATTGTCATAAACGGTCATTCCTCGATCATAAACACTCACACACTATTAACAGGCATTCAAGAATACAAAACTAAATATTTTTCAAAAATTAAACATTCAAACTATATGAAAGAATTTGTCATACAAACCTCGACAGCCCTGTAAAAGCTTTCAAGATGGGCTTTATTATGCAAGCCACCTTCGCAATTTGCCGGCACTAACTAAGTTTTGGTTCGATGTAATAAATCATCATTCTTCCAACACTGTCCCATTTTCATTATCTCCTGGGGTAATTTTCAGCTTTTACAATGTTTGTTATGAAATATATTCTGTACTTTGACTGTGCAATACTATATCACATCAGTCATTCGTGAATTAACCCGCGACAAAGAAAGTACTTAACTGTTTCCCAGAGTAAAAAATAAAAACAAACATAATGCAATTTTTCTTAGTACTACTTTTGACTGTCTTCAGCTGTTTTGCCATGATCGGTGCGGAAAGACCAGGTATGTCAAGTCTTAAAATTTAGTTGATAACATTTTTTTTGGATATGTTCTTTTACAAACAGCATCATGCCTTCAACGCCACTCAATGGTCGGTAATGGACAAGTCGCATGCGAAGCCTACATTCCTTCATGGTCGTACAATGCAGAAGAGGATATCTGCGTCCGATTTATCTATGGTGGATGCGGTGGAAATGCGAATCGGTTTGCTAGCCAGGAAGCATGTGAAAAATCATGCAAAGTGTAAACAGAAAATTAAAACATGAAACCAAGACTTGCTCTATATAGGAACAAATAATAATAACGGAGTTTGTAATTAAAATTAATATAATTCGCAGTATCGCAATAAATAAAGCTATGAGCGGTACCTTCACACAATACGAGATAATTATTAAAATCAGCATATTCGAGTCTGAAAGACGTGGCTAGCCCGATCTTTTCAGATTAAACTCCAAAGTCTACACCGATGTCCATTTTAGATCCATCAGTGTAGGTTGTGGTTTCAAGGATAGATACCATATTATTTATCGATTTTTCATCTCTTGGTATTCTGTGTTGAATATTTGATATCTAAATCGTGGTAAGGGATAATATAGTCCGAAATTTCTTCCTCATAGTTTTAATGCATACTTAATTTAATTAAAGATTTAATGCATACCGTTTCTGAGTCGTGCTGCGCATTTTCCTTTTGTATTATTGATATAAAGATCTATTGGTGAAAGGATTAGAATACAGTTGGAATAGTTCCATGGCTACTGCTATTAGTAAACATGCTGTCCTTTGTCATTTGGTAAACATAGTGTTATTGTTCGTCTTACTACTGTGTATAGTCCTTTCGTTAACATTATTCCCAGCTATTTTTCTCTGGTTGTGATTAGGAAAATGAATCCCTCAAAGAGGAGATCCCCAGTTGTTCAAGAAAACGAATTCTATTTTTTGTGGTTGTTTTTTTATTTATACAAGTTATCTGATCACATCCGATAATTCTAGAGTTTCCAGAAAAAAAAACTTCAAAATGATTGGCTATCATTGGACATCATGGATCACACCAGAATCCGAGTACATACAAAATATTGCAACAAGGTCCTACACGATGAGGCTCAGCTTAATAAAATTAACAATTTCTTAAACAAGCTGATTTGAAAGTATTTGCAAGGACGATGGCTTTCGATCTTCCAATCATGTAAGCATAACTGATGATAAGGTTAAATATTTTACCCAATTGCCTTCGTCGTGTTTAGAACTAGATAAATATTCGCGAAGAATTCATTATTCAAAATACCAACAATTTGCTTGGTGGCCTCTTAGAGAAAGACTGATAGAATTTAGGTCATATTCAGCGAAATATCTTTGCAATGGTCAATCATTAGATTTTAACTACGGTGCTGTTGATGGGGTTGTTGTTGCATCCGAGGAAGATGTTACATCCTTACTGAAAATTTGTTCTGTCTTTTGAATACAATTCTCCAGTAGAGAATACCTTAGGAATGGCAACCTGTAAGCGACCTTATCGTCTGTGTATCTCATTAGCTATACAATTGGTGTAATAACGCATTTTCTTCTCGAAGTCATGTGCATGTTCGTATGAGCTTCCCACCAACTGAATTAGGCAACGATTCCGAATTCAATTATCAGTAGTCAGAGATCTTGAAGTTGCTAAAATAGTGATTAGTCCTGACTTAAACTTCGTTAGACCTTTCCACGATTTGCCTCAGTTTGAAATTTTGGTGTAAAGTCATTTTTAGGAGCTTCTTGATAACATCTAAAAATCCCAATTATATATTTTAAATTTTCCTCTCATTTGCTGCTTCCAGATTAGTAGCCATGTGAAAATTACTCTCATGTCCTCACCCTTTAATCTTGTCCAACCAAAAGCGCCGGCAGGGACATCTATCGTCGGGTAACAAAAATGCAATACGTAAATTGTTGCATATGCTAAGGTGCCAAAGCTAGGTTGCTTCATGTTATAATATTTAGTTATACCATGAGATCACGGTACAACCACGTCATGATGACTTCAAATTACTTTGAATAAATCGGAATACATGCATGTATGACTATTTCATTATCTCTGGTATTAGATTTTGGTTGAAGTATTTACAATTCTTTAGCGGAAAAAATGAAACCTTTGACTTGTGTGACGAAAATATTCAAGAGTGCATGCTATCAGTTGAATAATAATCAGACATAGTAATTTCAATGCTCAATTGCGGAACATTGTGTTAAGCTTCCCGCCGTAAGCTAGTCGAAGCTTAATTGTCCACTCTGGTGATCTTTCAGGGCTTTTTTAGTCTTATCTCTCTGTTGGGGTCTGGTATATTTCTAATTTGCTCGCAATAATAAGCTATATATGACAAGTTTGATTTAAGTCTATTATTTGAGTATAAGCTTGCGAGAAGTTAAGTTCGTCTTTTGTTAAAACTAATTAAAACCCTGTAAAATTATGAAATTGTTTTTGGGACTACTTTTGGCCATCTTCAGCTGCTTTGCCTTGATTGGAGCTGAACGATCAGGTAAAATTATTTCATAAACATTTTAAGAGAAATTTCAATTAATTTGTATATTAATTACAGCATCCTGTCTTCAAAAACACTCCAAAAATGGTGATGGCTTAAGAGCATGTTTGGGCTTTATGCCATCGTGGTCCTACAACTCTGAACAGAACAAGTGTGTGGAATTTGTCTACGGCGGATGTGGTGGAAACGATAACCGTTTCGGATCCAAGCTGGAATGTGAAAAGGCCTGCAAAAATTAAAAAAAAAAGTAAACAATTGATAGGAATATATACACCAACTCCATAAGATACATTTTAAAGTCGTTTATTTCAAATAAATTTTTTTTTTAAGTGTAACATGTTGCTCTTAAAATTAACTTTTGTTTAATTTTCTATTTCTTATATTATAAATACTTAATCGTAGCTAAAGATTAGTAATTGGAAATGTCGAATTGTGTAGCAATACTTTGAGCGAGAGGATAATAAACGAAATATTAAAATAGTTTTCTGCTTGAATTTTAATAAAGTCTATAATACTGTTTAAGCGATAAAAAGAACACGACTTAAAATAAAAGTGTTGGAGATAAGGATTTTGTCACTGTAGGGCATATTCGCTGGCCATCAATATTCATGAAATTTGTTTACCAGGTTAGTTATCTGTTATCTATCAAAAATTCACATACGATTGTGTCATATTGCAAGCAGCTCTGTGTTTATTTTTAACGTATAAAATGCTTTTTTTTTCATCTTTACTTGAATTGTACAGAACAGGATTAACAAAATGGCAGCATTTGAATTTCTTATATTAATAGACTTTTGTGATACCGATTATGGCATTATTTCTAAAATAAATTTTATAAAATAAAGACTTTCTGAAAGCTGATGTTTAAGCATAAGAAATATATATTTACTTGGAATATATATAAACTAAGGCAACGTGAATAATAGCTCCCAACAAAATATCAACTGTATAATACGTCATGTTTCGGCCAACTTAAAAGCGGATATTAAAACCTAAGTGAGCGATGAATTCTGGTCATCTAACATACCAACATATCATTTCAGTTCAGTTCAGTTCAGTTTTTAGAAATATCAGTTAACATTTATACAAGAACTCTTTATTAGAAACGGAATACCACACTGCATCAACAACATCTTTTCTAATATAAAAGCTTGTGTCCGAAGAATATTTTAGACAATTAAGATTCATAACACATTTCCGGCACTCCCACTTTACGTGGTCTATGAAAATGTTTGTGTTTTATTTTCTCGTTAAAACTATTTTGAGAGTGTTTTCAATATCAGTTAATCTTTTAACACAATCAAATCACCGAATACATAGTGGTTGATAAGTATCATTATGATAGAGTATTTTCGATATGTTTTAGAATAATTTTGGTATCTAGATACAGTATAAAGACGATCAATAGATATATCACATATTTTTCAAATTAGATTTATTTTTTAACGGCCTCCAAAATGTAAGCTTATCTTAAGACTGTTTGTTGAAAATGCACTGAAAGTTGTCGGATTTACAAATTTGTACATTTGATCTGATTCTATAAAAAAAAATTCGGGATATCATCAAGAAATATGTACAAAAATTCTATGAACTTGGGTTATCATATTTTTATTAAGATGATGATTACTTTAAATCAGGTTAATTAATTTTTTGGTGGTTAAGCAAATATAACAACATAGAGTGTCCATGACAGTTTGTGGTTTTTGAAAAAATTATAAAAAAAAATACAAATTTTGGCGCGAAAGGCTTGTTAGTACCCAGGGCCAAGATTTCTCACAACCATTCATCTTTGCGTGTGCACTTCTTGCACGATGGCGGGACTTCCTGTTTTATACCGACTCCCAATGCCCAATTTGAAATAAGCTTTTCTTGACAATTGATACTAATCATCACGAGGGGAGGGCCAGCGAAAAATCATTTAGGTGTTGCTACGGTGAGAATTAAACCCATACCTTCTGCGGTTAAGTTTAGTTAAGTTCAACTAGTGTTATTAAAACTTAAACAGATCCGTTAGTTGTTAGACATAGCTTGATACTGATGTTCTTGTGTACCCTTATAGTACCGACGATAATTTTTAGTTTTTCATCAAAATTTTGAATTTTTATGAATTTTTGGACGACCCCGGGTTCCTCAGAAATTTTTGAAATTTTTAAGATTTTCATCAAAAATTGAAAATTTTCATGACCCTGGGGTCGACAAAAATTTCAATTTTGGATGAAAATTTTTAAAATTCCCAAATTTTCTCAGGACCCCGGGCTGACGATAATTTTTAGTTTTTCATCAAAATTTTGAATTTTTATGAATTTTTGGACGACCCCGGGTTCCTCAGAAATTTTTGAAATTTTTAAGATTTTCATCAAAAATTGAAAATTTTCATGACCCTAGGGTCGTCAAAAATTTAAATTTTTGATGAAAATTTTTAAAATTCCCAAATTTTCTCAAAACTCCGGGGTGACGATAATTTTTAGTTTTTCATCAAAATTTTGAATTTTTATGAATTTTTGGACGACCCCGGGTTCCTCAGAAATTTTTGAAATTTTTAAGATTTTCATCAAAAATTGAAAATTTTCATGACCCTAGGGTCGTCAAAAATTTCAATTTTTGATGAAAATTTTTAAAATTCCCAAATTTTCTCAAAACTCCGGGGTGACGATAATTTTTAGTTTTTCATCAAAATTTTGAATTTTTATGAATTTTTGGACGACCCCGGGTTCCTCAGAAATTTTTGAAATTTTTAAGAAATATCTTTGAATTATGGTTTGATTTATGTTTTAACTTTCAACTAAGCAGGTGTATACATATAACCAATGCACCACCGTCATTAACAAATTACAACTGCTATATATATTAACAATATTTTACTCAAAAACGAATGTTGGAGCTCAGCCTTATAGTATAAGAACTTCATAGATGCTCTTGATCAGGCTTTAAATGCTCTCCAGAATACTATATTAATGATGAAATGAGATATGTCGCACTCTTGGATATTGTGAATTTTTGCAATGGGTTGTGCCAATTGTCAATTGTACAGATTCGGCATCAAAAAATAGGCCCTGCCATCGTACACATAAATGGTTGAGAGAAAAAGCAAGGCCCTAAGTTCTTAAGCGCATATTGGGGCAAAATGTTATTTTTTTTGGATTTTCGTTAAAACTGAATCTACAATCAAAAATCACTAAATCTTAGATGACATTGAAATTTTATAACCAGCACGTCTAAATCTATTCAGTGTATTTTTTTGTACATTATGAAATGTATAATTTTTATAATATGAAATGAAACCAAAAAAATAAAAAAAAGGAAAATTAGCTAAAAATTCTTTCTCAGTTTATGGAGCATGCATCCATGCAACTAACATAAGCCGTTTTCAGCTATATCACTTTTACTTGGAATATTAAAACCCAATGAAGAAATTTCGATTGAAGAAATTAGCTTATACATAAATACCAATAATTCGCAGGATATAACCGAACATTTTTCCAGATGTCTAAAAAATCATCATAAAGCTCTCGAAATAGTTTGAAAATGTCGCTAACAAAATAGCAAACCATAAAATTCGTAAAATTTTACCCTATAAATTTGATCTACAGGAGAATTGGCATAAATTGGCCTCCACGCAGTGCTGTTTAAACTTCTAAGACCTTTTTCCTGTGGGATTATCTTAAACCAAATGTTTACGCCAATAAATCGACTTCACTGACACATTTCAAAGAAAAATGGCTGCAGTCTTCCTACCGAGCGGTCATTTTACTGCTCGACGAAATGGGGATTTGAAATTATTTTTTTAGGAAATAAATTCCATTTTTTTTGGGACACCTTGTGGTGCGCACTTAGTCCAGATTTGATCCATTCTGTTAACAAATATCTAACGCTTTGCGGGTCGTTTTATATAAATAAGGGCTTTTTGGCAACTTAATATTGAAAATGACATTGTCGTATATTGTTTACACAGTTTATCAAAATCTTGTATGGCTCGACAAAAAACAACGTTTTTCTCCGGAAGTGGGCGTGGTTAAAATGGTATATATATACGAAATGCTTGTATCATCCTAACCAATCATTTTGCATAAATATTTTTTTTTTCATATTTAAAAATCTTACGGAAAATTTGTTTTATTGAAAACACCCCCAAAAATTGGGCGTGGCGAAAAACTTTGTACTGACGAAATATAGTCATTAAGATTGTCTTAATATGTTGTTCAGACATTCTCTAAAAGAACTCTCTAAGCGGTTTGATCAAATATTAAGGTTTTCTAAAAAGGGGCGTGGCAGTAGATGGATTTAACATTTTTGTACACTTGCTCTGCTAGGAACGATATCATCATTCAAGCTCAAAATTAAAGACCCAAAAACTGGTGACGTACGGCGGACGGACAGACAGACTTGCCTAATCGACTCAGTTATCGATGCGGAGTTATTATATGTTACAAACTATGTATCAAAACTTATACACCCCTATGATGTAGGGTATAAGAACAAAGAACTGCCCAATTAAAATTGAGAACTAACACAAACGATAACTATGAATGTGCTGCACCACAAAACGCAGCAGAAGAAATATACATATAAGAAAATGCTTCAGCGAACATTTTTTTGTAGATTATTTTAAAAATTCTTACTTTAGGATTTTTTTTCTCCAAATTTGATGCTGATTTCGAGGTTGTTAATGTGTCATTGACCATACCAAATGCACTGCCTATAAAATTTGTGCCAATAAGTTAGTGAATGTTGCAGTGTCACTAAAATTCTCTCAGAGAACACTGCCATCTTGACCAACTTCCTATCTCCATCACATAAGAATACATATCTGCTGAATAAAACTATATATTGGCGCCGAAAACACTACGTAATTACTAATTTACAATATTATACACAAGGATAAACAGTCGGGGATGTCCTTTCCTAATCGACATTCTCGCTTACAGCATTCGGCGACTGATGGCTGAGTGGATGCGATGAGTGTTGGGGCTGCGGGAGATGCTGATGATGCTGAATATCAGACGTGTTATTGTTGTTTGTCATGCCATTCATTGTGGTGGCCGTCATATCTTGGGCCTCGTTTTTCCGATTGTTATTCAGTGCATGGTGCAGGCTCAGCGGCGGCAGATGCAAACCGGGAAATGCCAGTCCTGCAGCAGCTGCTGCATGCAATGACTGCAACAATGCTGCTGAATGCTCCTGGGCCTTACGCCGCAGTTCGGCTACCGAACTGGACCTCGGGTCAGAGTGGTTGGCAATTGGTGGTGAGCCAGGCGAATTCGATGATGAAACTGGCACCGAGGGTGGTTTTATCGGGCAGCAGGAGCATAGACCGGGAAAGGCTGTTAAAAAAATAATAATTTCACATTAAAAGGATAGTCCGTGGAGTTGTTCTTTTTATATACAAAAATGAGGTAGGTGTACTCATAAATCTTCGATTATACAGGTCGATGACTGCACCTGATGCGGGAGCGAGTGTCTGCGTGCTGTCGATGACAGGACAGGAGTGCTGTCATTAAAAGTTAATTTCACTAAAAGCGAGTGCCCCGCTGAAAGTTAAACTACTCTTCAGGGAAATTCCTTTAAAATTTGATAAAGCTCCTCGTAATGAAATTTAATTATGACAAAAGGAGCTATGGAACACCAACCAAGCGATGGCATAAAGTGTGAAACCTGTCTGCCGGGGTAAGTGTCAGGTGTTTCCCTGGTTTCCATAAAATGAAATGTAATATTCCGTAATGGAATGGAATCTGAGCTGTCATTCTTCCACGGAAAATCAAAAATTTACGCTGGATGAGAATGAGGAATAAGGATAAAAGTGGATCGCTTGCATTGATTGACAGCCATCAAATCTCTAAACATACTACAACGATTGGATTTGTAACAATCCGTCTTATGCTTCGCAGTGACAGCTCAATCAAGGTGTATTTGGAAGGAAGAAGAGTGTATTTTCGGTGTGGAACTTTTTGAAAAATTGAACAAAACTTACCTTTTAGTCCGGGGAACAGCGGCTGGGAAAACTGCGAGCTCAGCGATGCCAAGTGGTGATGTGGCAGAAACAGCGGCTGATTGGATCGTTGTACGGCCGAATCGAGTACCGGTCGGAAGCCCCCATTACTGAAAACAAATAATTCGATTAGTCAACATTAATGGCCTCTTTTCGAATGTCGTCGTTTAATTAGTCTGGCATCACACAAAACAACTACGCACGCAGAGCGCAACATCATCAGAGTCACATGATTGAGTTGGCAATTGTCGCGCATATTAAATTAAAATTAATTAATTTCCAACTGAAATTAATTAGCATGCTCCATAGCCCCGCTTCCCGAAATATGAATTATTTAATTTTATAAAATTGAAATGGATGGATGGCCTGGTACCGTTGATGAGTGTGCGATGTAGATACCTACGTAATGTATACACAGAGATTTGGTTGCTGCGTAGTGGAGTGGGTTCTGGGTGTCGTAACGCGCGGCTCCGACAAAGAAGAATGTTTGTTTCCATTTGACATAATTGACACCCAACATGCCATGCGGGACTAGATTATGCCTGTGCATGTGTGTAGAACCCTTTTTGTGTGTCGTGCTCCGTGATATGATCGTACTACAAAATATACCAACCGCCATCATAAATGCTGTCATCTATCAAATCCACCCGGGCAGATGGAATGATTTGTGCTGGCATCATCTTATTTGGATACAATTCAATTTTTCGCGCACAAGACACTCAATTAATTGTTAATTGAAAGTAATTGAAGTTTGTTTTGTAATTGCATTAATAATGACAACAAAGGCGTTAAGGCAATACGTAAGGGCTTTGCCCGGACGGAGTGGTTTATATGATTCAGGGTTTACGGCGTTCATTGGAATATTTTTGAGATGTGTGCGATCTTGAAAAATATATTATAAATAAAAACTATCGTTTGGGTAGAGGAATCTCCCCTTCTGTGGTTGGGCTTTGGGGGATGGCAAAAATACCCAGCCATCAGGATGGATGTGGATTATCCGGATTTTAAATTTGTATAGATATGATTTATGCTCTCAATGGCTTTTTACAAAAGACCCAATCATAATTGACAGAGAACCCGATGTAAAAGACATCCGTCGTTATTTGGCTTTCCCCTCATCCAATGGTAACACCAATTAAGTAGCTTAGTTGAACGATTATGTATCTCCAGATTAACCAAAAATACCTATTTTGGAAAAGTCACATTATACATATGGTACATATTTTAATGAAGTTGTTCGGTATACCAATACTAGAAATGTCTCCTCGACTCTGAAAACACTGTCATTGGCGACTTTTTAACGAGGCTGACATTTTATCAGAGCTTCAAAAAACCATCAATCCTGTTTCCTAAAGTAAAACAAATAGTTTTACCAACATTTTCTAAAATCATACTGACAAGGTACGATGAGGTCCTTATCCAAGTGCATATCAGAAACACAATCGAATCATCCAGATGAATGTTCCCATTTTTCACAAACACACCTTTCCACTGCACGCAGTTAATATTCAACGCAAAACTTTGCTTAATCCCAGCCATCAACTTTTAATTGATTGCGAAATCATCAAGTTAAAAAGTGATAAAATCCCAAACTAATTAATTCCTTTGCAATCATCGCAACTACCGCAAACTTCACTCCGTTGCACCACACCACCGCCGCAGCATGCCGTTTCATGTAAATTTAAAAATTCAATCAGCACAAGCTCTAAAAACGAAAAAGACTGCACACAGACGAGCAAAAACGAAAAAGGCGAAAAAATCCCTGACATGACGGGCTCTGCAGATGCTGCTCATCTGTTCCCCATTTTTTTCTTCTGCAGTCTTTCCAACTACGGTGGAAAATATTGAAAAACTTTTCGCAACGCATTCCACATTAACGAATGCAAAGCTGAACGCTTTAGACAGCACAGCCAGCTCCTACAGAAGATAGATCCCATCCCATGCAAATAGAGAAATGCAGACTAGGAAAAATCATTTTTGATTATAATTTTTCACCGAGCAACATGAAAATGCAATTTTCCAATTTTACCCCGAAACGAGGACGGTCTTCTCTCGTTCTAGCACGAGGCGCGCGTTCTGCAAAAATGCAAAGAATACCCCAGCCGCGCTGCACCATCACCGTTCGACCACCATCCTTCCTAGGCGATGATATCCTTGGCGTATTATGGCAGAGCCATCAATTTTGCATGAGAATAAAACTTTTTATTGCAAATTTCTTTCATTTTTACCGCCCACCGAGGGGCGCTGCTACATTATTAGTCAGGCAATTTTCGGGGGAAATATAATAATTTCCATTGGAATATTAAATTTAGAAAGTATCCTTGTGTGGATAGGATGTGCTGAGTAGGGGGAAGGAGTGCTCGTTACGACCGGTGGCGGATGGTGGTCGGTGCTTAGATGTCAGGCGCACATCTCCCTTGCAATTGTGGTCGGACCGAAAGTTAAGTGGAAACCTGTAGGATATTTAAAATTCAAAAATTATTACATTTGCCGGGGCAGGAGCGACAGAGAGCGCAGATATGTACACAGACCAGAAAAAAAAAAACAAAACGGCTGAGGACAAAAAAATGAAAACATTATGGCGTTGGTTCCGTGAAACTGTACCGCGAGACCACGAGCAAATAAAAATTTCATCAACCTGCCTGCGTCCAGGGCAAAGCCAAAGCCAAAATCGTGGACGTTTTGGATTGTTTTGCAGCTTTTGGCCGGCGACGTTTCCACATGAATAAATTTGGAAACACAATTTCATGCGGCAAACGGAGGTTTTCCATTTTTTCCACGACATGCCACGTAATGGGTATTGGACATGTGCTGGTGTTTTGACAATATGCTGGCGGTTCGCAGAGATGTGTCGCCCAAAATCCCTAAATTAAATGAAAATCCTATTAGAGGTTTACATCATGGCTTTGTGAGTTTTTACGTTATCAACTTAATCCATCGATGCACTAGACACACTGCGACACGGTGCAAAGGACACACGTCATAGGCAACAGGAAAAAAAATCCGAACTCGTTTAGTTGCAGGGGAATTTAGAATCTGACAAATCTCAGTTAGGAGGTATCTATAGGTATAGTTTTTTACGCGCCTTGTACTGACAGCATACAAGTCAACGACTTGGAAGCGTACAAGAGCAGGCTTTTGGCTAAAGCAGAGTACATATAATTAAGGGAATTTCTTGCGACGATAAATGTCCGTAATTAAGCACTCATCCTCTTGCGTAATTTAATTTCGCATGCACATTATCCCCGAGGAGGAGAGTCGTTAGGCTCTTGTTTGTTAAATTTGTTTTGTTTGCTTTATTCCATTTGCCAGCACTCCAAGTCTCACTCTTGTTCGTCTATTACCCTTGCAGCAATTTTTGTTAATTAAGAAAAATCCTAGAGGAACACGTAATTGTTGTTGTTGTCATTGCATAGGTATATGAGATAGGTACGAGTACAAGTGCAAGCCACCCTCTTCCATTGGAGATGGGGGAACAAACAGAAATAAAAGCCTGTCATTGTTATGGAATTTTCTCACATTTGCCCACCATTTCATCATAAGGGAAGTCGTCTGCGACGGACGGATGTGTATCTATATATGTAGCCTTTGAGTGGATGCGCTCGAACATGCACATACAGACAGTCAGCTAGAGTCGACGACAGTCTCGTTTGCCGACCAAAAGACAAGACGGGACAAATAAAACACATTCAGAAATTATTCAGAAATCTTTTCGAAAATGTAAGGATGCATCTGGGTATGAAGAGCGAACTCAAACGATAGGAACAGGGTCTGCGTCCTTCTAATGCCGGAAGAGAAATGAATTTCTACTCAGTACGCTGCAGATTGAAAGATGGAAAAACAGAAAAGATGGAGGCCAGTTCCCATTTCAGTGCCACAATTCCTTTCAATGATGCAAACTCGTCTGTTCCAGACAAATCGGGTTGCACCCCATCATTACACCCAGTGCTCACTTGCAATTTGCACAGAACAATCCGAGCCGAATTAAGACTTCCTTTCTCTCCGTTTGCACTTGATTTTCACTATCCCCATCGACTGAATCTACATATGCGTATCCATAGCATGATGTTAGTGCAAATGCAAAGCCTAAATGGAAAGCATTACCCTGTGTAATTGCATTCTATGGCGGTATTCTTTTTTTTTTTTTTGAAAATTTATTCGTTATCCTAGGGTTTTGGTAAAATAGAGTTATGGTAGGCACATTCGTTTAGATTGATGATGATGGATACCTCAAAAGGTACTGTGCTACATCAGAAGACGAATCGAATACTTTCAAAATAAATTTTAAATAAGGTTAGGTATGTGTAGCAGCCATACTCTTTGCTCAGGCATTTTGAAATTTACTTCTTTTTTGACCCAGTTCAGTGTCTTTGTCTTCAGTTCTTGGAAGCCAAAGTTCGTTTGATGAATATTAGCATTTTTAATTAAGAATGCTGATTCATACAAAGTAATCAACATAATTTTAGAGCGAGATGTAAGAGTCTTTATTCTGTTGGGCCCAAACTGGGCTTCTCAATTGATTTGTGAATGCGAAGTTATATTTTTGCCACAATGGAATCGAACTGCAGTTTAACGCCGTGTAAATATTTCTACTCAACGTATCATAGGTTCTTAGACTTTTTTTTCGAGATCTTAGGAAGTCCTTGCGTATTATTTTAAGCAAAATTTATCTCATTTTTGAAAATTTTCGGTGGGTACTCTCGATTCGTCTCAACCGACAAGTAAGGTAGTTAAAAGTTGTTTTATATTTGCAACTTAGCAAACCTGGATATTCTAATTTTGTAATCATAAATTCTCTTAATAATATTTTTACAACACGCGACATTTGTTACTGGGATGGTATTTAAGCCGTATATTAGGTAAAGAATCTTCCATCTCCATCTTCCTTTGTTAACTTTTTTAAGTTTCTATTACAAAGGGGAAGGTATAGTTTTCATAAACATTTTTGGCCTCGAGATTTTAATTGATTCTGACGTTTCGATGATAGCGGAATCCAACGAATTGTTCTGCCCGTCTGTCCGTAAAAGTCTCCCCACCCTACACGACTTGACAGATTTTCTTCAATCTTCGTCTAAACGTTTTGTTTCGTCATAAATTCGACATGGCAAAAAATTATACATATTTTTGATAAACTTTATAACTATCTATATACTTTTATGAACAAATATCCAACAAAATTGCATACCCATTTTTTTTCGATAAAATCCATATAACGAATTTTTTTGAACTTAGGACATGTAAAGAAAATTGTTGTTTTCTCGCAAACTATTTTGTCGAATTAAATGAAATTAAACTTTAGCACTGCTATTACCTTTTGCAACAACTCCTCGTGATTAGTTTTGGTCTAACTATCCCTAAACGGAATCTTCAGTTTTGGTCAATAACGGAAAACCATTATTTTTGACATAGACACCGATTCCTTCAATTCCCGAATAAACGTTTTTGTAATCACATTTCTATGTTATTTATATATTTTTATGATCATCAGTGTATTTTGGCCATATTATGAAAATCGTCAAATTCTCTCATGCTTGGGGTTCGATCTAACGCCCAACTCTTCGTGAAAGTTTCGTACGTCCCAGACGTGCACCCACCACTCGTTTTTGATGCAGACAAGACAAAAAATATCAAGGAAGTCGGAATACCATGAAGAATAGCCTGTGACTACAAAACTACACTAATGGGAACCGCATCAACCTAAAATATGAGAAGTCAGAAACTAAAGATAAGAAGATGATTTGCTAAGAAGAGTGACACCTGCCCAATGGATACCCCATTAAGACAGGTCAAAGCAGAAGCCCTTCCGATCCGAAACACAATGAAGTGCAATTATGTTCAAGACAGTCACTGTAAACATGATGCTTAGACTATTGAGCCAGGGTTTTCAAGTTCAAAAATTAAGATTATAAAGCTTTGCACCGCGTATAGTAACTATTTGCTTGTCAGGGGCTAACCGTTTTTGTAATTCCGACAATTTCCATAAAAATGAACAGTCTTGAAAAGCTTCCCAAATCTGTCTTTCGGAATCTCTTTTCAATTTCAAGCCCGTTTCGTTATGCCAACAAGCTAACTTCGAATGTAAATCCATAGAAATTTTTAACGAAGCTAGGTCGTAATATAGGTAGAAGAGCCCTATTTTTCTATGATATACAATAAATCTTTGCCGATGATCTGTATTGTTGGATCATAATGCTCCTGTTGATATCTTGATTGATCTTCCATTTACGACATCGGTTATCTTAAAACAATCACTGTTATGAATTATGATGCACTTTTAAACTGTTCATGGGCTTAAAATATTTAATTAACAAATTATCCTCCGAGTTATAAATTAATTTGCTTCCTAGATGGTGGTACTCTAGCAACAACATATCGCAGTTGGTGCATCGATCTACATACCTACTTTTATTTGTTGAAGTACATTATTTCTTTGAACATAATTACGTAATCCAAAATGAGATTGAAGATTAAATTAGCGCTTGTGCCTGGCGGCAATTTAACTGAGTTGGAAATTAAACGAAACCTTCGAAAACTTTTCCGTCTTATATCGCCGCCATACAAATGCTTCGGCTCTATTTTCATCTCAAAAGAATTTCCAAAAAAAATTAAATACCAACAAGATTTTCACCTCAGAACGCCGGATTTTGTACTTTTCAATAATTAATTTAGCCCTAATCTTCTACAACGCCATTAACGAATGTGTGGCGCATTGCCGCGTAATTTGAAAATTAATTTCAGTCCTCACTTGATCTTTTACGAAAGCATCGAGCAAAAAAAAAAAAAGGATTCCACTTTTTTACAAATTGCTACACACAGCAATTCTTGGTCGTGGTATCATCGGCGAAAATGGGAGTGAAATGGGCCCGCCACCGACGTCAATTCTATATTTTATTCATTGCATACTTATGAACATGTTTATGACTGAATGAAATTGTATCGCAAACACAAGGCCGGGGCTATGAGATGACGGGATGGTATGGGATGCTATGAGAAAGTTTAGCAGAAAGTGTCTTCTTTTAATTGGTTTAATCGGCAAAACGAATTAGTTGGTTACATATTCATATGGTAACGACATTTCTCTTGAATTTCCATTTAATTGGGTTAATTAATTGAAATTTATCAAAGTGGCATGTACACATATAGCCATGTACATGGTGTGTCATCGGGTTTAATTAAGTGTTGGAAATGTTTTTTTTTTTTGTTTAGAAAATGTCAGTACAAACTGATTATATGTAAATTCTTATTATTATAATACTCGTTGTAGAGTTGTTAGGGACAACTGTGTGCATTTGGTAAGTGTTGCAACACCAATTTCCTCAAAAGTGCTAAAAAAATTTAATTTTTGGAAATGCAAACCTTATAAGGCATTTATTGCTTAACGAAGTCGGTAATGATTTTGATGAATGGAATAACTAGGAACACAGTACAAAAAAAGGAAATTTTATATATTGTTTTCATTTTAAAATGTTTCAGTAGCCTTTGTATACATTGTACATAATAATTTTTAGCTATTTAGTTAATAAACAGTTTTTTTTTTAAATTTTGAAAATAAATTGCCACGCAGCTTAGGATACTTGATTAATTCTAACACAAATTTACTACCGTACCGACTATTTAAACAATCTCGGCAACTACTGTTTCTCTAGGCTCCATAAGTCTTTCTCAAAAACAGAACGGCCTAAAAAATATAGCGAATGATTATTTATTAATTTAGTGATCATTACCTCCCTTCAGGGAGAAATTAAGCAAAGAAACGTAAAAAAGAAAAAAAAATTAATTGGTACAAAAGTGAAAGTGCCCATTAAGTCGCTCTTCCCAAAAACCCAGAAACTTTAGGCTTGGTATGCTCTCTGAGACAAAAAAGGAAGGGCTATTTTATCCTTTATGATCAGAAAAGTTTCCATGAAAGGGTGTCAAATGCGAAACCTGGTGGAATGTAGATTGCACTTTGTAAAAATATGGCGTGATAAATATTCCATTTGTTTAGTTATTAAATTCATTTTAATTGCTTTTCTTTTTATTTTATACGGAAATATATAATCACGTCCTTCCTAAGTCTGATTTTTTTTAACAACTAATTTCAATTATTTGTTTAGTTGATTTTTTTTTTTGAAATTTAACTCTGTTATGTTATTATTATTTGGTTAAATATGATATGTTATTATGTATGCCTTAAAAGTCATACCTATACAAAAAGAAAATAACAATAACAAAACAAAATTGAATTAAAAAAAACATTTAAAATGTCTAAATTGCATAATTATTTTTAAACTTAAATTGAGATATCGGCTAAAAGGAACAAACTGTATAATAAATGGTTTGATTTTTTTAACTAAGGATAATCCGAGCTTAAGAACACTAAGTCCGTAACTTTTTTACTCTTCTTTACTTACCTCTACATAGGGTCAAGTTTGGCTTGGTTTGGTTTTCATAAAAAAAAAACGTTGAACCTATTAATGTTTATTGTTTTTTATTTGTTAAAAATATTGCCAACACATGCAAATTTGAAATGACCTGTGTTTTACTTGGACCTCTACTTTAAAGACAAAAGTGTATACACTTGACTTGGGCGAGTCTAGCCGGCCAAGCGTACACGCTTTCATCTAGAAGAAACATAAAATATGTATGTAATATGTTGGAATGTAACGTTGGGTCAAAACTTCAAAGCAATCTATGAACTTTTGAAATTTAAGATGTTGAACAAGCGAGTTATTATATTTTTATTTTAAAAAATGTATATAAGATATAAGTGCTATCACCTGGGAACGGGGAATATAGAATTAGCGTCCCATATACATTAAAAAATTGAAAACTGCATTAAGACAAATTTGTACTCCATATTCAATTTACATAAGAACTACTAATGCGTAATCACATAGCCAGCAATTCGTTTCCATTCGAATAAACCTCCTGACTTAAAAGTAACCCTCTGCACTCGACCTAAATGAGGCGTTAACAAAAAACCTCAATTGAAATAAAACCAAAACTTATGGTGTACTAAACCAGAAAAAAAAAAAGAAACGCCAGCGCCTTTTTTTATCCCATTGTTGCCAGTTTTTTGCCTCCTCGATTCAATGGGCTTCCCCGTAGAGCAAACAACACGCAAATAAAAAATCAAACCAAAACATTCCCACTCCATGGAGGTGGTAAGTACGGATAATAGATCCCTTAAAAAGCAGGATTTGTTTGTTTTCCTCGATTGTCAATCCGAGGGGTGTTTACCCTGTTGTTATTTTCGCATGAACGCATCCGGATTGCCATTGTAGCGTTTATGAATTGCTAATTCACCCCAGTGTCAGTTGGTGTGTACTTAACATTGTATGTAGGTACTTTCGATTTTTTATCTGAACATCTCATTGAAATGGATAGAGAAGTGTGTATCTGTTCAATATGTGATTTTTATGAAGTGTAACGCCGGACATCCGATGGCCTAATAAATCATCAAATGATGACAATCAACAATTTTGACCGCTATTGTATTGCATGTGTTTTTGGTTGGGGAGGCATAAATTGATAAAAAATGAGTAAATGTAATTGGAATGTAAATGCATTTTTTTATCGGTCTTACAGGGTTATCCAATAAGCGTTTTGAATTGCACATTTAGTTTATACTAATATACTCTCTAAGGCACTATGTTGTTTATTAACAGTAAACAGAATCATGTAAATCGTTCCGTAAGACTTCCGTGGACATCACCGCCTAATTTATATTTGTATATGCAAGTTTATCAGAAACTAAATATAAGGAGTCGAATATTTTTGTACATATATTTCAATTTTCGGTCGTAATAATTTTTAATCTAAAAGCTAAATCAAGATTGGGCCATGCAGAAAAATTGAAGATAATCCTAAATTTCATAGAAAAATCATATTCAGCTCATTTTTGATTTAAGGGGTTTTTCTGTATGGTACGCATTATTGGAAAGCAACAATACCAAATGTATTCCAAGGGACTCTATTTGATCCATAAATAATGACTGTGTGGTGTGAATTTAGTGATGGAATTTTAAAATACAAAATTGTATTGCTGTATAGGCAAATATGAGAAAAATCTGTGACATATATTAGGGTGTTTCAATAAGACGGAACAATGATTGTAGTTTTTTTGTAAAAAAAAATGGTCAGTAATATCTTATTTGTCTTTAACATTTTCAATGATCGAAATTTAATTATTTCCGCAAACTTTTTTTTTCGGCATAACACATTATTGTTATGCACGAACATATATCATGTAATAGGTGTATCAAGACCAAGAGACACATAACATTGGAACACTCTTCAAAAACACACATAACATTGCTGCATCCTCTCAAAAAACAACAACTAAAAAAACAAACATAACATTACAGAAAATTATAGAATTATTCCCGAAAAAAAGGACTGGCATAGTCGCAAATTAAATAAGTAACACGATTCCTAACTTGGCAAAGCTGAGACAACATTTTGTTAATTATCATACGCTGCGACATTAGGGGGCCATGTTTTTTTTTACAGAAGTAGTTCCCTTCTGCTGATAATGTAGTTCCACTGAATTAAAAATCTCAGCTGAGTCTATTGGTTCAAGCAATACATATGGATATGATACTCAACCATTCGTCCAGCATCTATAAAAATCAAGTTCTTTCGACCTTCAATACATAAGAATTCCTTTTTGTTTCATTTAATTTTCTACAATTCGAGAGACATTTTAGAAAACATTCAGTAATCCCTTTTTTTAATCAAAAATAAATCAAACAGCAAATACCAATAAACGACAATCAAATTATAATCACTCGCACCCCCTTAAATTCCGTTGCAATTACGGTCCAACGAAATGAATTGTAATCATCCCCCTTAACAAGAAACAACAACTTCATTAATGATGGCTAATTATGTACGAATCATTAGCCTCCCCTAGTCATCATCACCGCCGCCGTCGCCGCCCAGTGCAGCAAAACCATCAGCAGCTCATAAATATTCAGGAGCAATCTGTGACATTTTTTTGGCTCATTGTCACCCCCAAGGAAACATAAGAGAATACCAGAGCTGCAAATGTATTGTATAAGCACATCAGGACGATTGGCAATTGATTTAGAAACACATCGTGCCGACTCAAACCGGAAGGACGTTTGATCCAAAAGAAAGTAGATAACTATAAAGGAACTCTGATTTCATTTCCTCCCAGACAATCAAGGCAGTTATCCACCAAAGCGAACATTGGAGTGAAACTACATTCCTGGGAGTGTGTATTGTGTATACACATACCCAGCATGCAGCGCCCTTCAAGGGAGACATGCTGTGGAGTGGCAACAGCAAAGGATTCCACGTTGCGCACGCGTCCACCCCAGCAGGCGGTCCGGCAATTACGTGTTTATATACCAAAACATTTTGCCACCATTTTATGTGGATTTTCCTACTTCGTCCTAATGACATTAGAAGGAATATACCGAGGCAACAGAGGAGATGCTAGGATTGTTCGCCAGTTAGGTGGCGGTCGAGGGTAGCAGCGGAAGCGACATTGGTAATGGTAATGTCCTTTTGTTTGTTCGGTCGTTCGTTGTATGACTTTTGGCTCCGTTTGTTATTCGTACCCTGCTTGGTGGTGGCTATGCGGAAAGTTCTCTGCACAGGATGTGAGCAAAGGAAGTGTGCATTTCTCGAGCGTTGTTCCAACTCGATAAACGTACATATCCAGCATTTGTTTTGAGCTCACAAATTTAATGATTTCGATTGGCGGCACGTGCAGATCATTATGCTTAATCAAACAGCATAATAAACAACACCGGAAGATAAAGGGCGCATTTAGCCGTTGTCGAGTGCGATGCGTGATGTCAGAATACGTATGGAGTTCTTGGGATTTAGGCACTCACCTTTCTGTAAAGCTGTTAAATATGTGATTGCTAAATGTCGACGTCGACATGGACTGCGGAGCTCGTGATGTCAGCGACATTGGACCGCCAACCTCGATTGGCGAATCTGTGTTGTGGGAATTGGTCGGGCTGGTTCCGGAATTTTGAGGAGTTCGGACGCCCGGAGATGGAGATCCCGCACTTATTGAGCCACCCGATTGCGAAGCGGATTGGGTGAGGTGCGTTGAAGATAGTGGGCGCTCGGGGTCTGAATCGATGCGAGGACTGGTAGGCGGTGGGCTATGAGAGCTACGGGGATCATCATCGATTTCCCCAGTGATATCGGGTGATGAGTCTCTGCTATCGTCCATCTAAAGAAGGAATGAAGGTTTTGATAAAGGCAAAGGATTTATTAATGAATGAATAAGCTTACTTTGTCCAATGAAATTGATCCTTCGCCACCATTCTCACGCTTGCGTTGTTCATCTTTTAGACGTTCGGCTTTTCGCCACTTTGCACGACGGTTTTGAAACCAAACCTAAAATAAAATGGCGATTTATGTTAATATCGATCTTTCATTAAATTGAATGCAAAGAGTTTCTAGAAAAATAGCATTGGGACCACAATCCTTGTTACCTAAGTGTTAAGAGAACGAAGTCAATTTTTAACTTCAAAATCCACTTAAATCAGAGAATAATATTTAAGCAAGACTATACATAAAGCCCTGACAAACTTTGCAGGCTTGAAATATTTGTTGTCCACAGGTCAAAATATGAGACTGGTTTTTTAGATAATTGGCTTAGTCACCTACAAAAATGAAAGATACAAGGCATAACTGGAAGCATGGAATGTTAGAACATTTAAAGGAAACAGCGCAGCATTAAAACTGGCAGAAACATCAATAAAAATATATGGTGTCACTAAGTACTGATACTACAAATACCGGTATTGCATTAGACTTTTCTGTTTAAGGAAATAAGACTATAGCTAGGACATAATTTACTCACCTCAGCATTAACAAGAAAATATGGCGGTCCCCATAGAACTTCCGAGTATTTTTGGACTTCGAATATTTTGAGTAAAGACTTAGACCATTTCCTTAATGCAGCCAAGATGTGAATGCGGATAGTCAATATGATGTGAGAAAGTTTAATATCGAATTGCAATCGTTTTATTCATTATCTTAGAAAAAACGTAGATTTTGTGCCTTTCAGGATTTGTATCAGAAATCCTGCGCTTGATAGTCATACGAACTTACCTCTAGGACACTGCACCCAGACAGCAAATCTGTAGTTAGCTCATATCCAGGTTTTCGTGCATGTAGATATGCCTAAGTTAGCAATTGAAGGTAGTTAGCTATGAATTACACTAATTGGAAAAGCATGTTATTTGAGGCCCAGGTTAACAGCGTACTGTAGCGCCATTTAAGTATGCAACTAAAACATACTTTAACTATTAGCTACTTCATGAAAGCAATTGCACTTGGACGACATATAGCAAAGAATACATAGAATCACTATGCACTGTATAGCCACTTCCCAGATAGCCCCAAAGTAGCTTTACAAGATCACAAACGACCAATTTTTTCGGGAATGAAAAGGTTTAAACAGTTAAAGTCTGCACGACGGTGTCAGTTAGGTTATACATGGTCTTAGTTTTGTTTTCCATGATATGGAAAAAAGTAAAAATTGTTAGTAAATCGATTAGTCTGAAGGCATCTGCTTATGATATCCTTGACATAAATCAGCGGATAGCATTCGACTTCCTAACTCTATATCTCGATTATAACGCCAATTTTCTGTACAGTGGAAAGGCTTGAAATAGTGACAGATTTGCATATAGCTGCTAATTTTTGCATTGGATTGCACCGCTCGATACTTCCGCACCAACATACAATTTGTTTCAACTACTACCACGAGACTACCTAGAGCCATTCAACAGTGATTGAAAAACACATATGAACGAAGAGAAGGAGACTCTGTACTGAAAACATTTTAGTTTTACAAAACAAACTTAACAACTCAACTCTAATGTCCATTTAAAGTGAGTTCGACGGTTGGGAGTGACCAAAAGTTGAGTCAAACAATTCATGTTACAGAGGAAGTAAAATTTTCGGTCATTCCTCAAAAATATAAAAAAAATCGGCCTCATTTTCAGCTTTGACGCTTAATTACAATGAAAATTCTGCTGTCAGCGCATTGGACGTAGCCAATCTGCATCCGGTTCATTTCGCAGCCAGTTCCACGTTGCAAGAGTGTACACAATCTCATCCTCTACTTGGGACAAGTTCACTTTGTTACTTGTACAGATGCAAGAGTTTTATTTGATCATTACATTCATAAATTTTTCTGAAGAGGTGCTCCCTTACGCTATAAAACTGCTAATCGTCAGGATGCAAAACTGAAACGCTTAAAAATCGTAAATAATAAGAAATACATATGTCGAAACACCGAAAATTGGAACCAATCAATCTACCATGGCATTTGACAGACTTTGGCATCAAGCCCTATTTTTGAAATTGCGTGCATTTAGAATCGATGAAAACTTCTTCTTTGGATTTTTTTTTTTTTTTTATAATTTACACGTACTCAAGGGGTTATGAATACCCTTTATATGTTACCATAGTACGAGCGTTAGAGAAGGGGATGAAAGAGAGGATAGGAAAGATTTTTGGATGTAGTGGAGACTTAAACTCCATGGGTGGTGTCCGATCTAGCTTCGGGGAGTCACTTTTTCTTGTGTTCGTTAAATTTGAAGAAATTCAAGATGGTGTGCATACTTTTAGGTATTACACCGACCTTTTGTTTCTTTTAAATAAAAGTGAAATGGATTTTGGTTGGGATTGAACGCGAAACCGCGACCACCCACTTGGGTGGTTCGAAATGTTCTTTTTAAGTTGTTTTGGGCGGCCTGCAAAGCACCAAATAAATGCTGCTGTCCCTCAAGGCTCATCTTAGTCTCTGACTCTCTTTCCCATCTTTATAAATTTTCTCTTGTCTGCATCTTCTTATCCAATTCATTCCTTCGCTGATGGCTGCTTCTTATATTCGTTTTAAGATCCATGTCCCTTATCTTTGAATGTGGACTTTAAATGACATAATATGTTAAGTTCATTGAATTCCGATCTTTACATCAATAAAAATTCAACAGAGTTGAATTCAAAAACATTCAGTCCTTCAAAAATGTAATTCTGTCTTCTGTTGAAGAATCCACGCTCAGTATGAGTGTTATTAAGTGACGCATTGCGTTGGAAAGACCACATATTTCAACTCACTAAGAACCTAATAATCGGACCACAATATATAAAGCGTCTATACACCTCCAAAACTTGAGTTTAACGCCCACGTCTGATCGGGTATACCAAAATCAACATTCCACCTCCTAGACAGGATTCAAACGCCTGAGTTAAGTTGTGTAACACAACTTGTTCGCTTGGATAACAATAATAATGGAAGTGATTATTATTAAAATTTTTTTAAACATAACACCTTCGATTTTGCGAGAGTTATTCCAAGAACTTTAACTTGATTTGATTTCAGTCTTACGCCGGATATTTGGCAGACGTTGAGTAGTCAAGTTATTGGGTCACCTGCGCAATTACAATTTGTGGGAAAATTGTAAATAAATACAAATTGTTGATAAGGCATATACAGGTGCCGTTCGTTGTGGCGAGGGGTCATTGGTCGGACGTAAATCGTGCGACAAAACTTATAGGAGGCAAAGGAATCGCTGAACATCGTCGACCAATGCTCAAATGAAAAATCCAGCTGGATTACTCCCTATTCAACAGCAGAGTTTTTATCTTTTAATCAACGTGGCATGTGAATTTTTGGTAGCCAAAATAACCAAATTTTATCCCCAACCACTGCCTAGAGTATGTTTTTTAGTAATGTTTGCTTAACCACCTTTTGTTTCTCACTATTGTATTGCTAAAAAACAATGTTTTCTTGTCAAAGTAACGACAGAAGATTAGTCATGCATTCAGTATTCACTTTATAAGTTTGACTCTACTTCGCATAACTTTAGGCCTAACCTTGATCCGCATATAACAGTTGAGTTTCTAAATAACATCAACCACTCTAATTGGGTGTTCAAAGTCATTCCTTTCATAGATTCCACTCAACAAAATATCCCATTATGTGGGTGTAAAACAATCATACACTTGATTTACCATCTTCAAGTCTTCTCTAGGCCTATGCACCATCACCATTATCGACCACCCCCAAAAACAAACTACAACTCTATCCCTTTGCAAGCAAATTACTCACAAGAAGAAAGGATGAAGTTTCAAAAAAAAGGGAATTAACCCAAAATTGGTCGGTATAGCTCTGCCGCCGGGAACCACCAACCTATTAGCTCTGTTAGCGATTCAAAGCCATTTGTGCTGCCGGCGAAATGGGGTTGATGGTAATTGCATTTGGTCGAATAATCCTTTAATGCTGATGCTAACTGATGGCTAGATTCCAAGATCGCAACCCGCCGAAAGGGGTATACACGAGGCATAGTTAACACATCTGTTCGTTCATTCCACTTGAAGAGTGTTTGTTACACAGTAGCAAGGAGGGTGAAATCCAGCATCAGGGTGCAAATTTGACTGCGGTTTGGGGTAGTGTAACACCCCTCCCGGCGTCGACAGCGCGATTGTTCGATTCGATTCTTCGATTGTGTAACAAGAAAAACACACATGTAATTATATTCATGATCCTGCCATCCTAGTGCGCTTCTGTACAAATTACCCGAACCACTTACCGATTGACAAGAGTATTTGGTCTCGCACCACCCCTTACACAATTCGTCATTATTTACAGATTAGTTTCTGTTTCATTTGTTTGTTTGTCTTGTTCTTGTTTTTTATTTGTTTCTGCTTTATTGTGTGTGGTGTTTCGATAAACATTGTGGCAACTGCGTGAAGCGACAATTGGACACAACAGGAGCGTTGGACGTAAATGGCTCCGGGCGAAGGACTTCATGTTGTGTGTGTGCTTCGATCATTAGAGCGCGCATTTTGAAATGTCTGTTTGTATTCTCGACTTGATGTTGTTTGCTCATATGGACTGAATAGATCCTGTAGCAGGATGAGAGTCGGCATGTATCCAACCCTCTGAATAATTGAATATCCGGCAAGTTCATTGAAATATGAAATTGTTATAACTCGCTTTGCATCTACTTTCGCCATGCCTTCGAGGTGAGTCGTCCTTCCTTTCTCCGTCCAGGGAGATCTCTTGAAACACAATAAATTCAAAAAGCCCTCAATATACGACGCGCCGTAAGTGGAGGGCGTACATCTTGTTTGCCATTATAGGGAATGTTCTGCTGTTACCCCACAAGTGGGTGGATACCGACCGAAAATACGGGAAAGGTTTTATTTATTACGAGCGGGGGAATCCTTTTCAATTGTTTTCGCCTTTTTTATGGCAGTATTCTGTTCAACCCTAAGCCGGAGGGGTAATTGAGCCCCACCCTATAGCAAGCAATATAGTCCTTAATAGAACAATTGAAATTATAGCCATGATTACAAGACACCACCACCATACCCGTTAGCAATCTACGAGTGTGTGCGTGTCTTCGAGTCATGTGTTTGGAGTTGTAGCAATAGTCTCTGGAAACTTGGCCTTATATGCGGAAACATCCAATTTGAATTTTGATTAGGAAATTCGAGAGAATCTATTTACTTGCGAATTGTTTGATTGTGCGGGTAGGGATACACGACATAGAACAATGCTCCAAGAAGGAAATCATTGCCAGGAAAATGATTGTCTCATTAGTTAAATAAATAATTTATGCCTCGTCATCCCTCTGCGCGGGTTTAGTTGTGTCCCACACAAGGATAATGATATTGTTTCGTTAAATTCGGTTCTACAAGCGAATTGGATACTCGTATGTGATTTCATTTTATTTGTTGTCTTCTATGGCATGTAGGCAAACAGCAGTCTACTGCTAATGGAATTGTTTCTATATTCAGCATTAGTGTGTGTATGTGTTGATATGAAGGAGCACAAACTGAAATTTGAATTTGCAATCGGGCCCGAGAGAAATGAAATTGAAAATCTTGGAAATTTGTGAAAGCACTTGGGGCTTGGAAACTTTTACAACTTTTTCAATCACCATGATGTGATATCGAGGGGTCTGATTCAAAAAATGTTCTCCAGTATTACATAGTTGGAAACTCGATTTACAATCATAAGGTTTGTTTGTGGTTGAATGTAGAAGATATCTATGATAGTTTCATTGCCGATATTATCTACCGATGGCTGTTTTGAACCACCCAAGAGAATGTTAAAGGCTATGTCTGACTGAAGGAATGAATTTTTCTAACTAACCAGTGGTAAGCTGGCTCAAAGTCACCAGAAAATTAGTTGATGGGATTTATCTAAGCGGCTCGCAAACTACAACTTTCGTGCAAGCTGAAAATAGTGAGCGTTTAAGACCGCCTTATATAAAATAAAAACTTGAATAGGTTTTTGTTTTCGAATGTTTTAAAATATCTTTATATAATTGCACAAATAATTGAAACGGACCAGAAATAAACAATGAACTAAGAAAAATGTCGGTCCAAATGTTGTCAATATTTTTAAATACTTTTTTGGTTAGGTGTTTCCTGAATACTAGCTCAAGAACCTGCATGTGAGGTTGAAAGTCGTTCTGCTCAAGTGGGGCGGTCCAATAGAGAGTTGAAACTTTGAAAAGCGATCTTTACCAGAAAACAACAGTTTTTTTTTATAAATTTTTCGTGTTCGAGATTATTTTTTGAAGTATAGTTTTAAGCCCAGTGCGCGAATATCAATTAAACTTTGAACATCACGAAGTAAAAATATATTACCAGAAATGTTTATATCAGTCTTTCGGGAGTAGAACGCTTATCTCAACTTAGTCGTTCGAAGTCGGCATAAAAAGGAGGTCCCGACATCGTGCAGAAGTACACACTCACACATGAATGGTCGTCCAAAAGCCCTGGGTACTAACGAGTCTGTTGCTCAAAATGATTATAAAAATGTGTATTCAAGTATTACGTTTGAGTACAAATTTTATTATTTATAACTTAAATTTGTTTATATAAAAATAGAAACATAATTTGGGGTAAAAACTAGCTTACTTAACCTAAAAACAGTTTCATGGTATTAAAATCCTCATGCCCTGATCTTAAGATACTAATACTGTTTCGTCGAGAAACTGCATTTAAAGTGGAAGTGGATCTGGGATAAAATTAAATCGGTTTCCCAATAATATTTTGATTTATTCTGACACAAATCTGTCACCCAGAGTATATGTGAAGTAAATTTTACTAGATGTTTCAATCGAGTTTACAATAAATTACAAATTTGTGTATTTAATTGTAAATTTTAAAGCGTTCGCTTTCATTTTAGCAATAATTTTGTCCAAATGATCACAATATCTCGTTGTAAAAAAGACACCGCGTTGTTATTTTGGTAGCTGAAGTACAAATATGTTTACATCGCAAGATTGTGATATCTGCAACCCCTATTTGTGCTTATTACATTAGGCTGTAAAAATTACAATAAGTTTGAAATCTACAACCAATGTGTAATAAGTACAAAACACTGTAGAAACGACTGTATAAATTGTAAAATTTATAGCACATGCATTCAATGCTGTGCACATCTTTGTTTGTTTGATCATTAAACTGAAAAAGACATATGAAAAGACATTAAGCTAATGATTTAGTTTTCCAAGAGGACAGACATTTTTGTTTGCCTGACAGTGTTTACAGCGAGGTTTATAATATTGATGCTAGTACTTTCAAAAGTGATTCAACCGAAATAGTTACTTTTGGACGTGGAAGTGTTTGAAGTCGTGCGCAATTTCACATTGTCTAAGAGTGTTGTGACTTTTTTAGCAGGTTAGTTAGAGATATGATTGTGTTTCGTCTGTTCGTCTGTTTGCCAAATTTTTATTCAACTAGGTTGGAGGCTTACTAAACAAATTTTACTGATGTTTAGATCGGAGCACATTTCTAGAATATTTCCGGACAGTAAATTTAGGCTGCAGTTGGAGTTTGAAGACGAATTATTAAAAGCAAAAAAATTTAAGTATGTATCCCATTCTGTTTTTATCTTAGAAATCAAATAATTCATTTAATTTTCATAATTTATTTAGTACACACAGTACAGCACAGTGTGCACCAAAGTCATCATGCTGCTCTTCAATATCTTATTCATCCACGAATTTATTTGTATGTATGAAATTAAAATAAAAAGTTTTATGTAAAAATGGCCAGTAAGGAATATTTTGTTATTGCTGTTGTTTTAAAAGTCATCCTTTCACCGTAATATTTCAGTAATGGAACAACATTTTTAGAAAGTATATCTTTTTTTTATATTACAATATATATATATAACATGTATCATAACATAACATAACATATAACATGGAGCAATTGATATTAATTTATAAAATAATAAAAATATTTGGCGTATATCTTTTTTTGTATCAAAGATTTCACACAAAAACTTGTGTAAATGAGATGAAACAGTATGGCACAAACGGTAGTTGTTTCTACAAATTGAGTGTAGGTTCGATGACATAAATTGCTTTTTGAATTACAAACAGTTTTGTATAATACAACCAAAAATTGTATTTTGTTACACATAAATGTTGTGTAATTCACAGAATGAACAACTATGTCTCTGTTAAATTAAAACCGTTGGATGTCGGGTCGATTTTCACTATTAATGCAGTAGAATTGACAGCGGTTTTCAACATTTCTACAGCATATTCAGTCTTGGGTATGTGCTCTAAGACTCGATTTTATGGTCAATTTATTAGTTGTTTGAAATTGGAGTTGTTGTTCGGAAAAGGCCCCAAAGATGAGAATATTGTTCGAAGCCATTGCTCTTGCAGCGTGAAACCGAATGAGTTTCACCACAAAATTGTCTATTTTGTTTATGTTGGTCCCGTTGTATAGCACAGTATTTTGTGTAGTCAGATACTGGTGTTCTGTGAAGACCAAGACACTGCCTCTCAAACACCCGTACCTTTTCCATTTGAGATGGGGCAACGTTGAACCACACCGGGCACCCACAGGCAATCATCGGCCTAATGAGGGCCATGTAGCAAATCACCATCACCCTGCTGTCAAGACGGCTGCTATAAAACAATCGTCTTGCAGGGCAAATGCTCCCCTAGCTCTCGCCAGAGCAGCATCTACATGTCTTCCGGAATATAGATACTGATCTTACCAGATGCCAAGGTACTTTACTACACTTTTACTCGCCAGTGGCTGTCCATTTGGTCCATCGATCACCAGCTTTCGCCAGTTCTTTCTCCCTAGACAACGGTGTCCTAAAGAGGATAGTATCTGATTTCTTAAAGTTGATTTTCAACTTCCAGTCATCACAATATCTCTGGATCTTCTTTACTCGATAAGATCGTCCGCATAAGGAATTGCCTGAGTAAGATATGTATGAATGCATTCATATGCGTATGAACAATTCATAATATCTATGAATTGCTACATAAAACGCATGAAACTATTCATTATTTGACCTAACAAAATCATTGTTAGTGCGCGTTGTATATCAGCACCTAATTTTTGCAACCATACATATACTCCACACTCACTTAAAAATTACATGAGGAAATAATAGATATAGTATCTCACCTGATTATGAGTTTTGTGTTTCTTAGATATTTGTCCTTTTTCCGTTTTATCACACTACACACTTGGAAAATAGTTTCTGGGTGTTTGTCTTTCATTGTATGAAATGTATGTTTATAATCATATAAAATAATCTTATATAAAATATCGTTTGTTATGAATCGTTACATATCCTATATTGTACATATATGAGCAGGTGGAAACAAAATTATTATCATAATTACCATAAATTGGATCTTAAATTCTATGAAATGTACACACAACACTATGAACGTTTACATAGTTTGTATGAACATTTACATAAAATATATGAATGGGTACATAATATTCCATGAAGGGAAACATAGTTTATGAATATCGTTTTATGTAACAATCATAGATTTTAGGAATTTTTTATATGCGTAAGTAAAATGTATAAATTTTTTTCATAAAATATATAAACGTTTTAATAATAATCATATACATTTTCTGGTTCAACAAAATCTCACATATGCATTCCTAATTAAATTTGATTTGCAATAATATCATCTTGCCTAAGACTAGCGTTTTTAAGAATGTTACTTATATCTGATTTATTAATTTTGTTTCTATTTTGTAATTCATTTTAATTATTTCATTTAATTTAATTGGTTTTAACAATTTGGTTTTATTGGTTTTACAATTCTCTTGTGTTAGATTTATTTTGTTTGGAAATATACGACACATTATTTATGCCCCAAAGTTAAACAAAATAAAAATAACATAAAACAATTATATTAAACAAAATTTAAACAAATAAAATAATTAAAATCAAGTTTAATGTGAGTTCTTCAAAAAAATTTTTTTAAGCAGAGCCTGCTTAATTGAATTTACCAGTAAACAAAGTCAAACCCAATCATGTTCAGCGGTTTGAGATCAAATACTTTAAAAATATCACCGCTCCAGTTTACGTTGCAATGTATTGGGGGAAAACAAAAGTCTTGTAATTAATATAAAATCTGACAAACGATTAGATACATTTTTAACAAATCTGACTACTTATTGGAAATCTGAATCTCGGATTTTGTGTATTTAAAGTGTCTGTTTGACTTGACTAGACGCATCAGAATTCCATTTTACATTTTTTTTATTCGAATAAAAATAATAAAATACTGTGAACGTGCATTTGATTGGAGTTATTACACGAGATGTTATACTTTAGTTAGAGTAATTACTTTATAGGACGAGCTACATCTCTACGTAGGACTTTTTGCCGTATAAGTTGCTGGTCACTCCTCTCTGCGGTTAAGCAAAATAACTACTTCAGCCTTGAACGTCAACATCGAACACAATTTCTTAACACGAAAATCGAAAAGGTGGTAAGAAATTAGATCTCCGAATTTAGTTTAGAGGCGGTTGACGTTAATATGTCCCACATAAGATCAACATGTTCCCAATTTTTGTCGACCACGGAACACTAAATAATCATATTGATTTTGAAAAACATCGAAAACATCGCTCCTTGAAGTGCTTTTTGGATATTTTTATTTTTAAATAAATATTTAAATTTTCTGCAATAATAGAATTGAGCGTGCTAGTAGCTCAATTCTGTAGCTTATTAAAAATGATGCACAACTTGCGTTATAATTTTCTGTTTTTGCATATCTGTGTATAGCAGTCATACAAGTTTTAAATACTCATTGTGTTTAAAAAAAAAAAATCCATTCTTATGTTGCAGATTTGTTTCAAGATGCCATTTAAGGTTTGCAGGTACCAAAGAACTGTTTAACAGAATTTTGTTGCAAATAACGCATCACGATATTCAGCATCTTCAACAGGAATAAATCTTATGTATAAGTAGGATTCTTCGTACTTTCCATTTTTAAGACAGTTCCCTCCTGAGGTTCACCCTTTTTGTTTATTGGTTGTAGTTTGTTGCTGTTGCCGACGCACGGCAAGAGCCTTCTGAACGACAGGGTTTTGCGGAAAACCATTTGGGAAACGCTAGTCTATCCCATAGAGATATAATTGGCTTGACATTAAGTTTGTAACATAGAGCCATAAGTTCGTTAGATAGATGCACTCAACAGTAAATGCATCGACTCTCAATCGCTAGCTGTGTCCACCAATTTTTGGTCTTTAAATTTTGAGCTGCAATAATAAAATTTGGTATATAGCTCACTGTTCGACGAAGCAAAAGAAGAGCAAACATTTCTTAAATCTACATACTGACACGTTCACGTTTAAAAAAAAAACATTGTTTTTGGTCAAACTGTAAGGAATGCTAAATTTGATACATATAAAGTTTTTAGCCGCAAAAAAACAAGCGATGAAAATAGTTCGAATTGCTTACTACCCCGTTGTAACGTACAAATTTCGAAAACTGGAAATTTATGGGAACATTTTTGCTTCCGATGATGGTTTTATATATTTTAGCGAATTGCATTTGTCGGTGTTGAAACCATATAATCCCGTATTTGTATACAACTTTATATAATTATTGTGACCTAAATATTATAAAAATAAAATTTGAAAACAAATACATTGTGTTAGCTTATGACAAAATTGAAAAAATGTATGCGACTATTATTAGAAGTGCAAATCTTTGCACGTTTTAAACACGTTTCGCTTACCAACTAATGCCCTTCGTTTCGCGAGTGTCTGATGACATTTGCACACAGAAACGAATCCATTATCTCAATGAGATGACAGAAATTGCTTAAAACGCTTTGCTGTCATCAGCACAGTTCAAGTGGTGAAGGGGGTCTGCATTAACCAACCAATTAGCACAATTTTCCATTTTTATAAGCTATTATTGTGTGGCACTTTTCCAGCAGTGGCTGTCGCTATAACCGTTTTTATAAGTCTGTGCAACATTTGTGATTTTTTTTGTATGCGAAGCAATGCTACACATTTCTAAGGAACTATCCAATTAGTGGGCACTTCCCCTGATGCATGGACGACTGCAAGTGGTCTTGGCACTGTGGCAATTGCCTCATTTCCATTTCACACATTCACAGTGTCAAAGCACGTAGCTACCTACATAAATATTAAGAAAAATTATCACCAAACGAGGAAGCTTACCCCTAACGTATAATGGGAACTAACGAGAACGACATGTGGAGTACCCATTTGCCGTAGAATCTCGTATTTCCGGACCAATTACATATGCAACGTGATGCCTTTAAGGATTTTTTTTGTGTGTTTCTGCTGTTGTTTTATTCGAGAGCTTGCGAGAGGGGTTTGTTTGTATTAGCGTCTGATTATGTCATAAGCAACACGATTACCCTTAGAAGGGTGCAGCTCGGTTCTACTAAAACAATATAAGAACGCAACAATGGCCCCTTGAAGCTGCAACAGTAACAACAAACAGATGGAATCGTATCCCGGGAAATAAGTTTATTTGTGAAAGCATCAAACTGTTTGCCTGCTCAAGAGCCCTTCACAGTTGCGCCCGCTTCCGTGTGTAATTTTCAGCAAATGCAATTTTCACTCAGCCGCTATGCTTTGTTTCGCGCTCATTCATCTCATCGTCAAAGGGTGCAGTGCAGCGCTGTTCACGAGCGCATGTGGTAATTAAACAATAAATTTTACATTAATTCTCACGAATTAATTGGTAGATTCCGAGCCATGTGCTGGGACACAGAAAACTATACAACGGAACCGCACCCCTTGTCGAGTGGACTGTTTAATTTTCCGGTATTTTCCCACCACTTCAAGCGACAGATTGACAAATACCCGTTTATGAAATTAGTTTTGCACGCTTTTCAAAAACGAAAACATAAAAAAAATTGGAACGAGAATTAAAAGGAGCTCAACAATTTGACACTTGATATGTCGAGGTGGTCGTAACACGTGCACGTGTCTGAGCGACACTCTCCCACATGTGACGGTGGAGTCCACATTTGACTCCTGTCAAAATCTACACCAAACCACGAAACCTCCTTATCAAATTAGTTATAAGATGATGTCCTGTCTCTGAATGTAGTAAGAAGCAGCTTCCTTCGAATTTCGTTTTTTTTTTCAATTCGCCTAAAAGGGGATTTAATAAAATTCAATGTGAGGTACTCTTTAGACTGATACATCTCTCAGAGGTCTGACAAGGGTGGATGGAATTGGAAACTAGAAACTCCCCATCCAAGTTTATGGTCGGGAGAAAAAAATAACATCCTCTGGCCTTTTGCCGAATCCATTTGGCAGGAGTACGCACTGTGGACGCGCACACGCTCTTGAAACTTGACACCAATCTAAATTGTTGAAAATGGTTTTTCTACCTTACTGCGGTGGCTGGAGTCAGACTGGGGAGGCTATAACGCGGTTGGGAGGAGGGGAGGAGGAGATTTATATTACGTTATGCTTTCTTTACATTTTTGGGGAGAAATATCTAATTTTCCCTAATAGAAATGGACATTATAATTTCATTTCCATTTCGGTTTCGTTTCGAGTTGAAATTTAGACAAAGTCGGTAGATTTTATAATCTTGTTGTGCATATTCTCAACGGGACTTATGTTTAATAATTCACGTGAAGAGGGAAAAATCGTCCGTCTACGATTATTGTTGGTTTGGTCCTTTTTTTACAAAGTTACGGGTCTTTATGTCCATATTCCATTTCGACGGATATAATTTCTTATTCAATTCTGAACTTGTTTTCGCATCCTTTATTGAGTTTCCTTTTCATTTATTTACTTTTTTTGATGACTTTGAGATTAATCCTTTTTGGATACTATTGGGTGGGGTATTATTTTTTATTTTTTGAATTATGATTGGAGGAGGAGGAAATGAACATGAATAATGAATACGATCGGCCGAGATGGACGTTCTAGAGAGTCGTTGAACTAAAATCAAATAAAAACGTTCTGTGAAATGAATCGCGGATGAAAAGATATTTTAGGGAATTTATTTGTTAAACCATTTGAACAACAACATCTTTCGAACCGAGGGAGATGGAATAATATTTTTTTTAATACAAACCCAACCCTAAACTATTTTAATTTTATTATTTGTGAAAATCAAATGATTTTCAATGTCTTAATTTTTATCATATTCAATTTCACGAATAAAAAAATTGGATATGATTAAAATCTACGAGTCGATGGTCCTATCTTTAAGAACCCTAATAACTCTAGTTTTCGATAGATAATCAGTTAGGCTGTACGCACTCTGTTTGAAAAATTCGAGTTCAATCCACATGCCACAGCTGGTCAAACGGTTGATCTATTTCTATTAAAAGGAAAGCTCGGTGTAACCTGGACAAATAGTCAATCGAATGGCCACCGAGCTCATGAGATTATGGTGTATGAGACAAAACAACAACGTTTGTTGAAAAGCTTAGTCACAAAATCGAATGCGATGTTGCCAGCGTTGCTGCCGATTTGTGTTCAGGTGGTAGGAGAATTAAATAAATAAATATTAACATGTGTAAATAGAATAAATTTCAGTCCAATAACTCAAATATTATGCGCACCCTAATAATTTTTGAGCTCATCTGCAAATTCACAAAAAGATGTTCGAATTTATAGTTTAAATATTTGGCATATAGGCTATACTGCCTTCTTCGGATGGGTTTGCATTATAGCATTCCATTAACAAAATATTCTGCCATGGTGGCCATGGCTCAGAGGAATGCGTAGTTGGCTGCTAAGCCAAACGCTGCGGGTTCAAGCCCCAGCTTCGGCAGCATTTGTTTTCTACGAAAATTGCCAGCTTATCTGAGGCCACCTGTGCGATAATATGAGACAATATAAATCTATGTCTCCTCCTCTGTGCCACGTAATTGTATGTTAATGTCTTTCCTTCTACATATCTATCTGTCTCTCTCTCTGTTGTGTTAATGTCTTGATCTGTCCCAGCCGATGGCCTCAGTCGCCAGTGCTGTTACGTGTCTGTAGTTCGTTGCATTCATGTGCGAAGTACTGTGATGACCAAGACCAAGACCAACAAAATATTCCAAGACCTTATTGACTCTTTTTGGCTCCATCTCAGGGTCCTATTTGCTTTAAAAGTTTGCATAGACTTTGGCACCATATAAAAGACATTCGGATAAAACTAAATCGCAGCCCGGTTACAAAGCTTAAGACGCAAAATATCGATTCTTTAATGGGCTGAATATTTAAACCAAATGTTAATTCGTCGCCTAAGTGACACAAAGATGTATGCCAACATTTGATAATTTAAGTTTTTCTATGATTTCAGTTTTTTTTAGTTTCATGAATACTTTTGTAAAGCGCTAACTTCTATTCTACTTCACTTAGGCTGCGCGTATAGTAGTGCGAGAAAGCGATGGATGCGATGCAAGAAGCGTTTGAGAGTGAGAAAACTGTTCGCATGTATTTATATGCACGCGCGCACAGTGTAGCGATGTTTTATGCGACAAATGCTAGATTCGCGCGAACCTCTCGATCAAGCGATTTGTGCAAGAAGTGTTTGTTTTGACGTTTAAAGAAAAAAATAGAACAAGTAATTTCAGTGATTGTGTTTTGTTCGCATCTACTACAATACGCCCAGCCTAAGGTACAATATTTTGTCACAATATATAAATTCTATATTTTAAGTAAGGTGGCATACCCAGCCCAAAATAGTAAGAAAATGTAGTTAGATACGTTCTTGTGTCACAAAGGCGACGAATTATATATGGAAACATAACACGCCTATTATAAAAACAATACAAAGAAAAATTTGAGCCATGACATTTTTTCACAAAAAAGCTATTCAAAAACATTATTAAACATTATGACAAAAAATAGTTTTCCAAAAATGCAAAGTGATGTCAAATTTTTTTTTTTTTTTTTGAACAATCAGTTAACCTCTGAATGCAGGATAATTTGATTTCAACCAAATTAAAAAAAAACATTATGCATGGAAAAGAACGTTTTTTTGAAGCTTGTCATGAAAACTCTTTGTTGAAGCAAACGCAACTTTTGTATTCACCACGGCATGCCAGTTGACAGAATACACTTGTGACAGCTGCTGCTTTAACAAAACATTTAAAATGTAATAATGAAACGTCTTATAACATTTTCTTATTTAAATCTAATTTAAAAAAGGATGCTTGTAAATAAAGACAAATTTCGAATGAGTGTCATTCCAAATTGATTTGAAAAAATATTTCTCATTATAGAAAAATTTACTTTATCATATTGTTTTAAGTTGTTTTGTATTATGCGACAAAGCTGACATGGATTTCAATAACAGTAGCTATAATAAGATTGTCGTTTGTAATAATAATGAAGTTATTCTATCTACCGAGAATTTGAATGTCTTAACATAGTTAAAGATGATTGATTCAGGAGTTAAGACTATTTTATAAATGTAATTCACACACACAGGTATCGAAGGCATTTACCAAAGGAGAGTCGTAAAAATATCCAATAGCATTATGATATGAATTTTTAATAGTTTTCTGAGTCTTGAACAGATTCACACCAACATTAGTTCAATGCTGATAACGCTGTCTCTAAGGCATTACTTACTTAATTCTTATTTCGAGAGGTATATACATAAGGCCTTGCGACATGATTTGTTAAAATAAATTTGGTTGTCTGATAATGACGCGTTGGTTTTACTTAGTAAAGTTTTTTTTTTAAAGGTACAGTACTTTGAATTGAAATAGAACACAAAAAAATCGTTTAAATGTCCATTAATTTGGCTTTATTAGAAGGATCATTTTATGCCATTAATGTTTAAATATGATTTTGGGCATGTGGCCGCCATGGCTGGTTCGAATAAAGCCAGCCTAGAGGTCCAATTTGCAAGTGTTGTTCATATGTCAACCTGTTAATGATGAAATGGCAAACCAAACTGAACAAAAATGTCATTAGAGTTGCCCGATTTGACCACAAAATATCAGTTTTATCTCTATTCGAAAAACCAACCTCTAAGAAAAACACCCGTTATATTCTGCCCTAGCGAGGTATCCGTCGGAGCGGAAAGTTCTAAGATTTTGACGATTCGAAGGAGTTTAGCTTCTAGGTGTTCTTCCGAACAGTTGTTCGGGATATTTCTCCGACATTTTTCAACGCTTCCAGGCGAATTGTGTTGAAGTGCGTTCATGTGCACTTTTCGTGCAATTTTTGAGAGCTAAGTGCAATTCTTTTCCGATTTCCTCCGAAACAAATTCTCCGCGGAATTAATTTACGAATTGTAAAAAAAAAAATTTATGGCGCAACAGGCTCGTTAGTACCCAGGGCATAGCTTTTTTCTCACAAGCATTCATGTGTGCGTGTGTACTTCTTAGCACGATGGCGGGACCTCCTGTTTTATGCCGAATCCGAACCGCTAAGTTGAGATTTCATAACGAGAGGAGGGCCAGTGAAAAATCATTTAGGTGTTGCTTCGGCTGGGAATCGAACCCAGACCTTCTGCACGGCAGTTCATCGCACTCACCATCGCGCCACTGAGCCCGTCGTGAAGTGTTTTTTCGCCGATGACACATACCTCGAATGGAATCTGAACCTCCGACGAAGTATGCGTTGCGGAAAATGGTCCGCTCCGACGGATACCTCGCTAGGGCAGATTAACTGATAAGATAAAGACTGTTGTTACACGTTATGTTGTTTTAATATTAAATTAAATTTAAAGGACGTTTGAAATTGAAAGAAGAATTAGCCGGTTTCCGTAGGCATAACAACGACTATCTCATGTGGTATTTTACTTCATCCAATACTTTCTATAGTTGTTTAAGGGACACAAACCCAAGACTTATAGCCTATAATCTTAATTGAGTGCTAAGAAGTAAGCGTTCGCCGATTGATCAAGCTTTCGAAGAACATAAAATTTGCTGTATATCTGGAAATCTTGCAGTATTTTGACAAGATGTAGTATAGAGGCATTTAAAGCAAATAGAGATAAGTGCTGCCTGAACCATTATATGAAATATTCGTATCTTATCTCTAGAATATATTCATTTTTAAAGTTTATTTATTCAATAACAATTTGTTAAGCTTAAATTATCTTAACAGCTATAACATATGATATACGGAATTAAAAATACCTCTTCACTTTTTCGCTTGAAACTTTGTAATGAATATTAAAAGTTCAATTGCTGTAGGTGCCACAATAAAGGTTCTTGGACCATTCTTTTACCTTCTACGTACATATGAGATACCACAATTAAACAGCGCAATAGTTGCCATGTTTATGCTGATTATACTGCTACTATAGCCGTTGACTCAATCATAGAGAAAATAAACATGAATTTACGAGTTATTGAATAAATTCAATGAATGAAGAAACTCCTGACTAGCCAATATTTAAAATACGGTCCGAGTACTGCTTGCAAATGAAGCGAAATATCTCGGAATGACTCTCGATGCAATATTTAAACGCAAAAAGATGTGCTAAGTGCTTCAAAACAAGTGCAGTGAATTGACTTACCTGTACACGAGCTTCTGTGAGGTTTATTTTCATTGCGAGATCCTCGCGTGTGAACACATCCGGGTAATGAGTTTGAGCAAATGCAGTCTCCAATTCCTCTAGCTGTAAGTACACAAAACAGTTGCCATTGCATTAAAGACGATCCATTACATCAAATGCACTTCAACTCACTTGCTGCAGAGTAAATGTCGTCCGATTTCGTCTCTGCTTTCGTCTAACAAAGGTTTCATCGTGGATGGCAGGATGATAAGAATAACTCGTGTCTGCAAAAAGAAAAAAAAATATCATTAAGCTCCTTAAAACACACAACAACAAAAACAATAGAGAAAAAGTCTTTACACTTTTCACCATTCCGCATTGCTAGTGAATCAGGTAAAGGATAAGGTCATCACAAAAAATATATATAAAGAGCATAAAATAAAGCCTCTCCCCGATGCTTGACCAAATTAAGCACTTAGTGGAGGATTTTCAACCCCTCATAATCTGCCCCACGAGATTGACTTAAATTGTTCTTTGCACTCATGAAAGGAGAACCTTAAATACATCCGTTCTACACTCCTCCCTCTCCGAGAGATGTTAATTATTTGATGAAATAATTTTGTATACCTACCCATACTTTAGATAACTTAATCGTGATCGCTGGCAGCCAGAACTCCTTGACTCATCAACATTCTGCTGGAGAAGAGTGAAAGTCGACATCGGACAACGATATTAAAAATTCCAAAACTTCTGACACATGCTTTCAACAAAGGTCGGCTTCTTAAATTCTCTTGAAATTAATTTTCAATTTCGCCTAAATAATTAATTAACAGAAGCAAATTACAAAATTCAATTGTGTAGTGTGCCGTCTTTTTCAAAGGTTGCCTGCCTCCTCCACTACCTCAAAATTGGGCAGAGATAATCGGATTTAATAATTACGAATATTTGTTGGGTCCTGAAGGGCAACAGTTTCGGAATGTTTTTTTTTATATTTGCCCCTATATATTGTATGCATGCATGTAGACGGAAGGGTATGTCACTCTTTCCAAAGAAATATATATCTACATTCCACACAGATGTGTATAAAGATATTGAAAATATTAAAAAAATAAGAAGAAGGGCTTTAAGACTACGGCTCGTATTTCAATGGCGGATGGTATAATCGTATTTTTTTCCCATAATTAATTCTTAAAATCAATTAATTGTGCAGAAAGCTTTAAATTGATGATAATCTCTAGTTGAATAAAATAAGGGATATATGATATTTTAAAGTGCAATCCGCCATTTTATTGGAAGTCGCGTAGCTGTACTTTATTGAAAATGTTTGAATTTAAGGCGAACATTAATTTCAGTCATATCTTGTGGAAATTATGATTTATTTATCATAAAATACGTATTTTGTCTGGATTCCACTTACCGGCGGTGAAATCGAATGATGATTATCTAAATGTTCCGAAGGTGGACGACGAAGAAATGTCTTCTTTTCTAAAAGTTTTTGGTAAACCTTTTATCGGATTATATAGACCTGATTTAATTGAATAGTGTGTTTCTATTTGATGTTCATACTGAATGTGATTCGCTGATCAGATAGATTCGTGTGCTAAACACTCAATTGCCAATATGTCTTCTCTGAACAAAATACACAGACAGAGAATGTATACATTTTTTCTGTCAGTTCAAATATGATGGTGATATCAATGACGAAACGAAATGTTCCAAAATTACTTAAAATTCAATCAATAAAATAAGCTTACACATTTTTACACGTCGCTTCGGGAGGTTTGTAGCGATTTATATGCTATAGTGTTTTTTTGTTCAAGGAGCTTTCGCAAACGCTTAAGTATTGTTATGAGGGGAAATGTCTAGTTGTCACATCAACTCCACACTTGTCTAAATAATTTCCACTCTCAATTACCTTTCATTTCACAGCGTTATTTGTTCAGAATAATGATTCTTCACCAGTAAAACTTAAGCAAAACAATAATTTTGATTATTTTTACTGCAATCCAGACTTTTATTATAGGTCTAAGCAAATCTGCTATTTTACTATTATCTGAGTAGGTACTCGGATCTGCCTTTTTACGTCAGGCATATCCCCTCTAATGTCACTTGACTAAATTGGCCGATTTACCAAAGAGAACAGAGCTTATAACTGTGACTTCTTTATTATACCCATTGAACAGTATACCGTTAGTGTTTTCGCTTATAGAGACTTAATTCTCATTTGTATATTATTAACATGTACTCACAGCTAAACTTGATAACCCCACCAGTTAACAAAAAAAAAATGGTACCCTCAACATTGAGACATAAAATTTATGCTGAATTTCCTCATGTGTCCATAACAGACACTATTGACGACTGGAGGCAAACACCAGGTGGCGAGTTTTTGCATATACCGGATGCTATACATTTTCTCAGCTGACAAATATTTATATTAAACAAAATATGAAGTAAATATAAAATCAATTATGTAAAAACTATTAAATACTATAACTATATGCAAACATTATAACAAAAGCATCATTTATTTGTATGTATTTACTACTGACATACAGACTTTATTACAAAAAAGATTAAATAATTGGGTAACACTATTTTTTTAATCAAAATGTTAACATTGAAAACCCCTCCAATCAGTACATTTCTATACTTTGTATTCATTTTTTGTAATGTATCCTCAAGTTCTTATATATTCTCTAGTTTAAAAGTGCATGCAGGACAAAACACCACATTTAATAGGCATTTTACATGTCCGTTATGGATTTCTACACATAAAAACCGAATAAGGAAATTTGTTGAGGAATAAACGACTCGTGGAGATAAAAACTCTCTTACGTACATACATACTCCACCTCCGACTCTGTTAACGCGATCATTTCTACGCAATTTAAACCCAGGAAATTTGACGACATTAAATGCATCCAATTTGGAGGTACTGAATATTTGATGTGATACTGTGTACTTAGACGGAATGCTCTCCGCATTTAAATGGCACACATTTAGTCCTTTTAAGCCCCATACATCACATCGAGAGCGATCCTTACATTATCAGGATGTAAACCAAAAACCATAGACAAAAACGTACATACAGTCTAATAAAAGCCACCACCAATTCAGAAGAAGATATTTTCCTATATGCTAGTAGGTATTCTATTAAATTACAAAAATGGATTCTATTTAAATTTTGGATCGACATTTGATTTAAAAAGATCCAGTAAAATATAGAGCAAAACATTATGTTATAAGAATTAAATTTGCAATGACACCTATGTACATTTATTATTATAAATATCAAAATAGAAATAAACAGACAGGAAGTGTACTACGAAATAAATAAATAAAAACATGACAACAAAATGTAAGCAACGAAATAATATGAAAAAAGTTAATAATCGTTTTGAAGTTCTCAATCATCAGCAACATTGTGAAGAGCGCTAGTAACAATAGTATCAGCTCTTCTAACATCAGCAGTATATCTGTTGGCCACTTACTTTTAAATTCATTTTTTATTTACTTAAAATATTAACTTACTACTAGACAAAAATGCTTAAATCTAACTTATCAATAACTGGTTTACTTAATCTAACTTATCGGCCCTTAGTGGGCGCTGTAAGCTTACATTTAGCTGTTTTATTTTGCCTTTGGGCTTAAATTTGTTTTTTTTATATTTAATTTTAATTAACAAAGAAAAAAAAATTGTATAGTGAATTTTTTTTTAAATAATTAAGCTTATTCTAGTTTATAACTAACTTAAGACTACTTAAACTACTTAAGCCTAACTTAAGACTACTTAACTACTTAAACCTAACTTAATTGTAATCGGGGTGGCGAGCCCTCGTTGTATATGCCCCGAAGGGTCGCCATCCTGATTGCGTCTTTCGGTCCCACGGCAGCATGCCCGCCCCAGAACTTGTTTCTAATTTTAAAAGCTTTGGAGTTGGACTAAAAGTCCGCAAAGTCCTGAGGAAGAATCACCTTCCTCATATAGCCACCGGAATTCCGTGCGCTGTTTTGCAGCACCGATCCTATCGCCACCCGATACCGCCGTGCTAAAGCGGAGGAGCTCCGGAGCATTGTCGACGTACCCGTCGCGGATTAGCCGTTTGTCCCGCGCGTCACGATAGCGGTGGTATAAAACCGGGATACCGTTCCTGTGATATCTGTTGGCCATAGGAGAGCATAATGTCTCCAATGTTGACATGTCATTAATGTAGATCGCCCGCTGATTAGTTTTTTCCTTGACAAATCCTTTTTCATTTCGTGTCAAAACAGCGTGTATGCATTTGTTACGACAAAATTCATTTGCTCTCCGAAAAAGTGCTCGAATTTGTTGCTGTTGAATGAAACCAAGATCATTCAATGTAACTAATTTGGAGTTCTGCTTGTAGTACTCCGATACCTTAGTTAGTAGATTTGTTTTGATTTGGTTTCAGTGGAGTATGATTAATCGTTGTGCAGAATACTTCTCATCAAACACGGTTTATACCTATAAACACGATACGAAATGGATGTCTTTATAAATAATGGTTTGATGATATTGAAAACGTATTTCTTAGGCTGGCAATGCCTAAGATTGGCAAAGAGCAATAAAATAGAAGTGTATATGCAATGTCGTCATCTTACAACGTGCGAACGATTTTAATTTTACGACGGTAGAATTTTGTTCCTATTGTTCTCTTTCTCTATAATTGTTTTCAGTTTAGCGCATAAGTTTGATGTGTGAAAGGGACTGATTAAATGCCAAAAAAAGTATTTAAAAAGTTTACAACGTTAACCATTTCAGATAACACACCCAATTCCTGTTCGAAATTTCCGATATTGTTGTAAAGGGTTTTTCAATAAGAGCGATACAAAAGTTTTATTTAATAAAATAAAAACGATTTTGACTATCAATGAAATTCTTTATTCCTGTGAAAGAACGTTTGATGCCATTACGTATGGAACTCGATTTATTTTGCATGGCCACCACGGGCACGCTTGCAGAAGTCCAGACGTTGAACCCAATTTTCGACGGTTTTCAAGCATAAATCGGCCGATACTGCTGCAATTTCACTTTCGATATTCGTACGAAATTCATCAATCGTCGCTGGCTTGTTGGCACAGACCCTAGACTTGACGTAGCCCCACAGGAAATAGTCCAACGCCGTCAAATAGCACGACCGAGGCGGCCAAGCGACTGGACCATTTCGTGAGATAACACGTTCTCCAAACTTGGTTTCCAATAAATTGATTGTGGCATTCGCTGTGTGGCATGTGGCGTCGTCATGTTAGAACCACATGTCCTCCAAGTCCATATCATCCAATTGGGGCCAAAAATATTCGGTTATCATTCATTCATTCACAGTAACGTGACGGTCTTGATCATCACGGAAGAAGTACGGCCCAATGACGCCGCCGGCCCATAAACCACACCAAACCGTAATTTTTTCGGGATGCCATGATGACTCATGGAGTACGTGTGGATTGCTGCCTGACTAATACCGCATATTTTGTTTATTGACGAAGCCTCATCGCTGAAGATGATTTTTCGATGAAAATCCGAATCATTTTCAAGTTGTTGCTAAGCCCAATTCACGAACATACGACGCTTCCTGTGGTCAAGCGGCTTCAGTTCTTGCGTCAATTTAGTCTTGTAAGGATGTAGGCCAAGATCTTTTCGCGAAATTCGCCACAACGACGTCACAGAGATGCCCAACGCTTGAGAACGACGTGTGAGGACACATTTGGGCTTTCTTCAACTGAAGCCTCAGTGGCAGCAATATTCTCGACACTACGGGCACTTCTTTGTCTCACTGGCACAGGACAATTTTGTACTGTGCCTGTGGATTCTCACTGGCCTGTGGATTCTCACTATGCCTGTGGAGTCTCACTGGCACAGGAAAATTTTGTACTGTGTCTGTGGATTCAAATTTTTCCACTAGACGCTCAATTGTTGATCTGCTAGGACGATTATGATGACCATAAATGGGACGTAGCGCTCTTAACGTTGAGGCCACTGACTCCGAATTTCGGTTGTAAGTTTTAATAATTTTGACTCGTTGTTGGATCGTATATCTTTCCATCATGAAATGGCAAACCTTACTGAAGAGAAATGTCAAAAGAGCGGCAGGAAATATGGCGTCGTTTGCTGTCCCTGTCGCTCAACTTTTGTAGCGTCCCTGTTGAAAACCCGATAAAAGACTTACCATACAAATTCTGACAGTTCATTAACCACGTCGTATACCCCTAGTAACGCGGCTACAGGGGTAGCCAATTTTGTTTTGACAACAAACCTTTTAATGCATTCAGCAGGCAAAACCATATAGACGGAGAAACGTGCTCTCGTTCCAGGTTACTAAACAAATTTGATAAAAGCAGGATTTAAAATTATCAACAAAACATTGTCTACCAGACAAACATGCAGAGGAAACAAGGAAAAAAAACAAAAGACAACTCTTCATCGTTTTTGTAACCTCCCAACTTCTGGTAGTAGTTTACTTCTTTTAAAATAAATCTCACCGACTTCTCGAAAATGGAAGTGAGAAGTCTACTAACTTAAGTTGCGCTTTAACCAACACGCCTCTTCAATTATCCCGGTCGTTAGCTAACTGCCTCCAGTTGCGCACTCCAAGTTGGTTTCTACTTGTGCGCGCAACTTAAGGCGAAGTTGTGGTCTATTCGCCTAGTCGTGGTCTATTCATTCTACATCGCCTAGCCATTTTTAACATACAATGCAAAGCTTCAAAGGTCAATGTGGTAACGCAATGGACAAAGTTTTTTCCTGCTATGGTGGATAATCGCTGGCAGGCACTCTAATCTTACCTTACCTATGCCAGTGATAAATCATTAATATGTTGCTACGGATGGAAACCAAACAGTTCATCGCAATAACTGCAATCGAGCAATTAGAACGTAAAACTACACAAAACAGTATTGTCAAGAGTGCTACCAAATCTTACTTCACTTTAGTCCCTAAAAGAAATCCCGATATAGCATCGTTGTCTGAGTCCTTAATTTACACAGCTAGCTACTAAAAAGCAATTACGAGCCTTCCGCAATTCGAAAATTATAAAAAAAAAACATTTTATTACTCAACACAATAATCCCTTAATTCACCTCACCCGTACAACACGTCACAAGATTAAATATTCTCTGTACAACATTATCTAAACACATGTCTTTGTCTCCCACTCCCTTCATCACCACCGCACACCATCATCATTTCATGTCATCCTCATCCTCGTTGTCGTCATCATCACTTGAATTAAGTTCATTCGGCCAACAACTTTAGGTGGTAGAAACATCACCACCATTAGGACGTAGTGTATACATTTTGTTGTTGATGATGATTATCGTTACATAAAGGACGTAATTCGATTTTCAGACAGTTGGTATAACCATCATTAAAGGATTTCCACCCGACAACGACGATGACGACCCTCTGCCAGCGGATAATTGAATTTCCATACTCTGTTCGAAGGATTCACAGAATCAGAGGATCGAGAATCAATTCCACCCCGTGTGCAGTCGCAGTGTGAGCGTTTGTTTTTGTACGACGTCGTATCGGATGTCACGATTACCACTGCTGCAAACATTAACACACAGACACACGCACATTCAGATCCTTGGCAAGGACTTAGGCCAAAACTAATATAACGCTCGTTATGAAAATTGCTTGTAATCTCGTTGCTCTAAGCTTGGGATGAGTGCTTTTCTGAGGTGGTGGTAATAATTGGAGTGACTGTGTGTCAAGGGATGGACCAACTCCGACTTGACTGTTGGGTAGGTATACACAAGTAGCAAGTTATCTTTCACTTATTTTTTATTCTTTTTATGAATTTTAATAGAGATATGCAAATTTGAAACATTACTGTAAAAATGTTTTGCTCTTTTTGCCGGCAAACCCTTCAACAACGGTGCGGTGCAGTGATGAGTATCGCTTTCTCTCTGCGCACCCTTCGTCCTTTTTTGAATGGCATTGTGTTGGCTGGTACACTCTTCTAGGCGAAATCAACTGACATGGAGATGGAGATTGCTAGTCGAGATACCGAGAACAAAAAAGGAAATAAAATGTTTTAAGTGTCACATTCTCGATTGCAAATTGAATTTGGCATAATCGGGGCATTTGAGCCTTTTCTCTGCCGTGTGTCCTTAGACAAAATTCAATTTTAAATGTAAATCTGGTTTTCTTTGATTTTTTTTTCTTTTCGGTCGCATCATAGTCATGGTGTCGTCATCGTTGTCGATGTGATATTTATACCAGAATTGGGTGTGGATGACGAGAAGGGTTTTGTACAAGGATAAGTGATTTTTATCTGATTTTTGACGTCAGGGTTCAGGTCACTCCTCGATACCTTTGCATAAATGATTGAGATTTGAGACACTAAATGCAATAACTTGACACCTTTGAGCAATCCAATGTACTTAGGTGAGAGCATAGATATATATATATATTGATGTGAATTAATTACAAGTCCAGAATATCCTGCAGTATGCATGTACAACGACGCATTAGGGTAAACGTAAAGTAATTTTAGCATTTCTTGCTAATGCGCTTACAAGTTCTTGAGATTATCTCATTAGTCCATGGGAGAAGCCACCTTCCTGTGTCGACGACGTCTCGTATGTGTATGTTTGTGGATGTAACGAGGACCGAGAAGGATGTGTGTTGATGGCCGCAAGCTAAATATCCTTCTAATCAAGTAAATGGCAGTGGTTAGTGGGAGTGGGATGGTGCTCGAGTGATTACTAATGCATTCGGGCCGAAATGCCTTATTGCACATTCCGACACCTTTGGCAGGGCATCTCTTCCTCACCATGAACGGTGATATGTATACCTGTAGAATGAACATGCGCTTAGACATTCACATAAACTATAAATTAATGAAATCCACAACACTTAGGATTAGCCGCACCCTGCAGCTGCAAAGCACATCTCCTGACAGACTTTCGGTTATTTGATTAAAGGAATTTTTCATGACATGCACACACCGGCTCGATTTACATGCTAAATAATTCGCGGAAATGGATTGGAATCTCGGAGCAATCGCACTCAATCGCTTGTAATGGGAATCCAATATGGGTACCTTTGAGATGAAGGCAGGCAGCCGACGGCGCGGCGTTGCAAGCCTCGTCGACACACTGACGCACCTGTACATTCCGCTTTTGCGCTCCACCGGCATTGATATGTGCGATATACACACGCACATACATGTGTTGCGAGCATATCGATCGATTCGGAAGGAGTGCAGGGATTTACATGCGGAATTTCATGGGATGGTGTGCCAGCAAAAGAATTTCCTAATGGAATTCGTCGAATGAGGGCGACAGGCGCAAATTATGATACATATTTCACGAGCGTAATACAATCAATTGTCATTGTCACCTTCAATTCGGCGTGAAAGCAAGCAGAATTTGCATTTCGCTCGGCAGCATGCGGCCATGCATGCACCTTAATGGATGGCGGATATCGACGTATATACTTGTGCGTCCACGTGGATATGGACAACCGTCAAAACAATGAACGTTGCAGTACATGGAAACAGGGAGCACTAATTGTTTCGGGTATATATACAATGTACCGCCCATGTCTGTCATGGAATCCCAGTGGAGGGTAAGCAAGTTTAATTGACAAGTTAAACTGCTCTAACGTCGTTTGTGGATTCTAACTGGCGATAGGCGGACATCATTTGCTTTTAACTGAAATTCATGGTGACCAGCCTCCCTTAATGCGTGACGACTTTACGAAGGAAAATTGGAGATTTGTGTGGGAGAATGCGGGGAGAATATTGGCTCGTAGAAATGAGAGCACACAACCAATAATTATAACCACCGTTAGTGACGTGAACAAAATAACATGCATATAATTATGTATTGTTTGTAAAAAAAAAGAGAAACAAAAAACTGTTCTATCAAAATGAATAACACAAATGCAAAAAATAATGAATTATTAGTCGACTTAGATTGTAGGGTAATACATGGTTTTAACGGCATAAATATTAATGAATTAAAAAGTAATAATTGTTGTTACTTATGTTTTAATATAAGATCATTGCGATTACATTGGAATAACTTTCGTTTAAATATAAATCACTTGTTAAGTGCGTTAAAAATAATTATTCTAGTAGAAACAAACATAGAAGATGAAGAAACTAGTTTTTATGAAATCGATGGTTTCAATCTGGAATTTGTAAACCGAAAAAACAAGAGAGGTGGAGGAATTATGATGTTTGTCCGGAACAATTTAGCCCACAAACGAATACCTTCGGAAACTATATCATATGAAAATATTAAAATTAGCTTCACGGAAAGAAACATTACAAAGTACGTTGTTGGAGTATATAGACCACCAGGCTTTAGTAAAAAATCATTTATTGATGAAATTGCAAATAATTTAGGTCAAATAGGAAAAAATGAAGAAATGATTGTGATGGGGGATATGAATATTAATATTAATGATTGTAACTCAAACTATGTGAAAGACTATTTGGAGATGTAAGCATCACTGAGACTGATGAATGTCATTACTGAATGTACACGGGTAGATCCTAAGAAGGGGACGAAATCAATAATTGATCACATCCTTGTAAGCAGAGTTGATAAACAAATTAATTCCGCCGTGGTCGAGAGTGGTATCACCGACCATTACCCAACTCTTTACTCCGCAGATGATTTAGCAACATCAGATAGCCACATAGTCAGTACTTCATATATATGCAACGGCAGAGTAAATGAGCTCATTTTGGAAGCAGACTGGAAAGAAGCCAGTAACGAAGAAGATGCCGAGAAGTAATATAATAAACTTGTCCGCAAACTAAATGATATTTATAAAAGATCAACTTACACAAAATCAACGCAGAACAAACGAATAAATAGCCCCTGGACAACCCCTTACCTTATCACTGAATGCAAAAAAAGGGATGAACTCTACAGAAGGTGGAAAAATAATAGAGGCAACAAATCCTATGAAAGAGAGTATAAAAGTTACAGGAACAAAACAAATAAAATGATAGCAGCTCAAAAATCTAACTTCTATAAGAACCAATTCATCCAATTTAAGGCCGATCCTAGAAAAACCTGGGGATTAATAAACCAACTATTAGGAAGGAAAAGGTCAAATATTGATGATACGATGATTAAAAAATTTTCAATTGAAATCAAAACATTATCCAACAATTGTGCACAACTTTTCTCTACACAGACGTCGCAAATTATTCATCACTGTAACTCCATCACATCGAATCATAGGAATGCAAATGTAGAGAACTCTATTTTCGCTAATGCTACAAATATCCAAGAAATCGCCAGGAATTGATAGAATTAGAGGTGTTGATATCAGAAGACGCCGAAATGTTTGCTCCTAAATATTTGCTCCTATTCTATGTAAACTGTTTACCCTTAGCCTGACACAGTCAAAAATCCCGTCAACACTGAAAACCGCTGTCGTGAGGCCGATCTATAAGAATGGAGTTAAAAATCAACTGAGCAATTATATACCAATATCAATACCTCCAGTAGTTGAAAAGTGTCTGGAAGGCGTAATTTCGCAAAGATTGCAGAGTTTTATTGACAAGCACTCTCTTATTCATAAAAGTCAATACGGGTTTCAAAAAAACAGAAATACAGGCAAACTGCTAGGTGAATTCGTAAACTGTATCAATTATAGTTTAAACAAAAGCCATCATGTTCTAGGCCTGTTCATGGATTTCAGTAAAGCTTTTGACACTCTTAACCATTCAAAGTTACTAGAAGCGCTTAGACGGATTGGCATACGAGGAGTAATGGCTGATTGGCTCAAGGATTATTTACACAACAGGATGTTTTGCGTAAAAAGTAAATGAGTGAGAAAAGAGACGTGCAGTATGGAGTCCCTCAGGGATCAAAACTTAGTCCAATTCTCTTCATCCTATACACGAATGAACTACTTCGTGTTTTTAAACAAAGCATTCCTTTTGCCTTTGCTGACGACACGGCGATTGTGGTACGCCACAGGTCTCTCGACACAGCGACGAGAATTATGCAGGAGGAATTGAATGCTGCAGTTAAATGGTGCCACGATAACGGTCTAGTTATTAACGCATCAAAAACCAAGATGATACATATCCGGAGTCCATAATTCAAGCCCACACAGAGTAGAATATACTTGAGAAATGATGCCTGTCCGAACACTGCAACCGAAACTATTGAATTAGTAGAAAGCTACAAATATCTTGGAGTTATCATTGACTCTCATTTTCTATGGAGCAAACACATCGACAAGCTTCGCATGGATCTGAAGAAGGCGTTATACGCATTAGCCCATTTGCGGTACCATGCCACGGTTCCTGTCTTAAAACAAGTGTACTATTCCCTAGTTGAGACCAAGTTACGGTATGGTATACTTGCCTGGGGCAACGCAGCAACAACCCACATCAAAAAATAAACTCGAGCTATCCGCCCAACGATGAAAGAACGTTCAAAGTTCTTCAGGTCGAGCAAATTTATAAGATGACACTAATACTTGAGTACTTTGACGATGACCGTTTTATTCGACCAATAAACCATGTTATCAACACCAGAAGACGTGCCCAAGGTATGCTTCAATTGCCAAGAAATTATAATGTTTATGGTAGACGACAACTTCAATACAGCGTTCCAGCATCAATCAACGAATTACCTCGAGAACTAGTGAGCATTGAGAATTGCAAGACCAGAAAAGAAAACATTAAACATTTCTTATTAAACTCAAGTCATTAACTTATCCATAAAGTTTTTGTATGTACTATCTTAGTTTTTTTTTTGAAAATATTTACATCTTTCACTCTCAAGCTTACTTATATAATTTAAACCTAAAGAAACACAACCTTCTGCAGACAAGCCACAAGGCTTCGCAGAAACGCATATAAAATTGTTAAGTCTATATAAATACACAAATAAATAAAAAAAAAAAAAAATAAATAAATCTAAAGTGTTTTTCCTTTGGTTATGATCTGAAAATAATTATAAGAAGCATATCTTCAATCAGACGCAAGGATTCAGCTATAAACTGTAGTTTCTGTAAGTCGTGCAATGTGCATACTTCCAGATGAAAAGCCTGTCTTGCGATAATTTTATTGTGATTGTATAGTATTATATCGCGTTACCCATTACTTAGAGCTCACAGATAAATTTTACATTGTGAAATTAAAACACAATAGCGGGAGAGTATTGTGTTTTAATACCGTGAAGTTACCAGACTGGAGATCACTAGATTTGCAAAAGGTTGAGCAAATAAATTATAAAAATCTATTTAAATTCCTTATTATATGAGGGAATGAAAAGGCTCCACCAAGGTGTGTCATGCCGTATACGTAAGCTGATTCATACGGGTGACTAAAGATGACCTTTAATTTTATTTATAAATTCATTCATTAGTAATGTTTTTATTACTTAAGTTAATTTATAGTTTTTATCCAGGGACGTGCATCATTGTCGTAACAGCTAAATGTTTTTCAGGCAATAACTAAGAAATCCAGCAGGTAGGGTATATCGGACTCTTAAAAAAAAAAGGTGAATTCCATATTTTTTCCTCTACGGAAAAAACAATTATTAAATGATGGAATCGTTAGTATCTATCCTTGTGGAAAAATGAATTTAGAATCAAGTGTCTATTGGAAAGTCTAGTGATCGCGTAATATATCTTGCAATATCAAAATAAATTTCTATGGAAGTCCAAAATGTTGGACTATGGTAATTAGATTCAGAATACACGTCGACAAGGCATTGAATGCGGCGCAAATACATGCATCGGAACTAGGATCATAACATTTGGTTTCACAAATACAGCCGGCTCACTGAGCAATGCACATTTTGAATGATGCGTTTTTTTTCTAAATTATCGATTTTTACTCGAAAGAAAAATCCAAATCCAGAGATTTGACAAATTCAGACTTCAGAAGTTATTGCCTGAAGCTGTCTCCATAAAAAAATTGAAAATGCGATAAAAAGAAATGGCATTGAAATCATATAGTTATGTCAATTAATTTGGTAGATCCTATATTATCTGTCCATATGCTTCCGAAATAGATTACCACCGTGAATCCATTCTGTTTATAAAAGATGAAAGGCATCTGTTTTAGATGGATATATATGTATAAATTAAAAAAAAAAGTGTCTTACAGTCACCATAAAGTGCTACGTTTCACAACAAGTAATTGTTTGTGGTCCAACTGAGAGTTTAGATTCATGTTATTGCAATCACATATACAAGGATGGATAGATGGCTGGTTGTCGTAAGGACAATCACCTTTATACAGATTAGCATCAATTAGCCTCTATAGTGTCCAGTTATAGAAAGTCATCATTCGAAATTTTCATTCTTGGATTTTTTAGAAACTCAAGCATTGGGAGTTGGTGTTAAAATTAAGCTTAGGGCAAGTTTTTTTTTTCATAAATATTGCAATTTTTCATTTAAACTTTTACAAAAAGTTATTTTTTGTTTCCAGTATACCTAATCATGATTTATTTTTCTTAAGTAATGTTTCCCATTCCATCCAAATGAGACACAAGCGTTCCGATTATGTGTTTAGTCGAATCTTTCATTAATCTTTTGTATGATCAACTCTAACCTCAAGTATTTATGGGTCATTCCTCTGACCCCACTGTAATATTTTTTCCTTGGGTAGCGAAATTTCAGTTTCATCATGTTTGGTTTTTCAAGAACGCTATAACTGGAACCTCAAGCATTGGGAGTTGGTGTTAAAATTAAGCTTAGGGCAAGTTTTTTTTCTCGAAAATATTGCAATTTTTCATTTTAACTTTTACAATAAATATTTTTTTTTGTTTCCAGTTTACCTAAACATGATTTATTCTTTTGAAGTAATGTTTCGCATTCTATCAAAATGAAACACATTCGTTCCAATGATGTGTTTAGTCGAATCTTTCAATAACATATTGTATGATCAACTCTAATTTTAAGTATTATGGGTCATCCCTCTAAACCCACTGTGATAATTTTTTCTTGCAAAGCAAAATTTCAGTTCAGTCATGTTTTTTCAAGGATGCTATAACTGGACCCTTTCTCCTACAGATTGATGACATTTTGTATCGGCCTGTGCCAAAAATACTCTATTCGTTGCACATTTATAAATGCAGCTGTATGTTGGAAAACCAGGCATCTGGTCACCTTGACCATTTTTCATTGTCACAATACATCCCCAATATTCTGCATATTAGGTTAAAACTTGTTGAGCAATAGTTTTAGCGGCAAAACTTTTGCATGTAAGTACACTACCGTGTGTTATTTTATCTACTGCAAGTAATCGAGTTTTTGTCTTCAACCGAATGATATCGAATTTCATCCCCTCGGGCGTGAGTCGTCTCCTCAATCTAGATCGGAACAAGTTTCGAAACTTAATTTGTGTTAATTCCAATGAAATAAGTGATGAACAAAGTCGCACATTTCGAATAGTATATGTATGTTCAATACACACATATCTATATACGAATACATTAGGATGCCTAAATGCGTTAGATAAAGTTCTGCTGTGATAATAAAGTGTTCACAAGATTCCCTATCGTTGATATTTGAGCGCACATATGCTCATAAATCAATATAGAGATAGGGAATGCGGATAGTAGAGTACTGCTCATCATAAGCTTATCTTTGGCGAAAATCTACTACATCCACACAGGCATATCTACACATAGTAACTCGATATCTCTCTGATTCGATAATTCGTTAATGTTTGCATGGCGCATCATCAGGGAGATAGATATAGGGTGCTGTGGCGAGAGGATATGTGCATGCTCGTCTATGTTATCTGGAACTTTCTATCTAACTTCATTAGCAAAACGAATGGCAACATACGTACATGGATGTGTGGCAGCAAACGGATATTCCAAAGATGGCAGCCGTGGTGGATGGGGTCCGGCTGGATGTAACGCTGGCGGACAGTGGTAGCAGAACATTCCTCTTCCCGCTGCTGCAGGACCCAGCTGAAAGAAATTAAAGAAAAAACAAGTCGAATGAGGATATGAATTGAATTGGTGGCATTGACATTTATTTTGAAGGCATAGACATTTACAAATAAGTTATATAATTCAATAATATATATAGTTTGGGAGGAGACTGAATCATTATATTTGGCTTCAAGAAATATACAAAATTGCGGAAAAGGGTTACATACCCAAGGTTAACTTAATTAATTTGTGGTTTCCATGTAATATCTGAATTTAATTTATGTTTGTAAAATATTGATGCGTCTCAAATTTGAGATCCGGTGCACTTACATACAATAGACGGATTCAAATGCGTTCAAACAAACTTTCAGTAGTAACAGGCATATGCAAACTCCTTAGATTTATCTTAGCTAACAAAAAAAACATTTGTTGCATTTGATTATAACAACAATAACGGTAAGAGTGATAACATGTTAAGCTAACTACTTAATTAGTTTTGCAGGAAACGCGACATCCCATACACAGGGTGTCCGCCGGGAAGGTATACTACATTGTTTGTTTTTTTTTTTATAATTTTTGATTTATTGAAAGAGAATGGATCTTATATTGATAAATGTTTTATTTAACATCGGCAATTATGTATGGAATACAATATCAGGTAAATGTCCGCCTCTGTTAGTCTCACAAATGCGAGTCCTTTTGAGCACATTTTTGATTACATTCTCACACATCGCACGCGGTATTTCATTAATTTCATCACGATTTTTTTTTTGAGTTGCTCAATCGTTTCTGGTTTGTTTGCATAAACCTTGCTTTTAGGATATCCCCACAAAAAGATGTCCGTAGCAGTCAATTCAGGCGACCGTGGAGGCCAATCAGCACCACAATTTCTTGAAATAACCTTGTGAAAAGAGGTCTCGCAGTAATTCCATTGTAATCCTGGCTGTATGCGAGGTGGCACCGTCTTGTTGATACAACATGTTTATCAAGCCCAAAGCAAGCAGTTGTGGCGTTAGAAATTGTTCAATAATGTCACGATATCGCTCACCATTCACAGTTATCGTTACGCCGTTTTCATTTTCAAAGTAGTAAGGTCCAACGATTCTTCCTGAACCGACTATTCTGTTTATTCACATATCCATTCAAATGAAAATGTGCCTCGTCACTCATTATAATTTTTTCATGAAAATCGGGGTTGTCATGGGCAAGCTGTAATATACTATCGGCATATGTACGGCGATGTAAATGGTCTCGTGGAAGAAGCTCTTGTGTCAACTGAATCTTAAATGGAATCAAATGCAAATCCTTGTGCAAAATTGTGGCCAAAATTGTTCTTTGAATACCAAGTTTCTGAGCACGGCGTCGTATTGAGATTGATGGATTGTTTTGAACACTTCCTTGACCAGGAGTGACCAGGCACCTCGTTTCTCCCAAAAATTTCACGTAACTTTCTCATTGTCACAGTAATCGATGATTGATTTTGATAAAATGTTTTACCGATTAAAACACGTTGGTTTATCGAATATTTTTCCATAATAAATTTGCCACGTGTATACTTCAACCGTGATAGCTCCTTCAAACGACTGGTTATGAATATAAAGCCTAGACTGGTGGCTATAGTACCTTTCTGGCTTGGAGGAATAAGAAAATCAACATTAGTACAAAGGAGCAGGAAAATCAAGACAAGATCAACCTCCCGGACGGCTCAACAGTCTCTCCATCTCCAAAGACGAAATATCTGGGAACCAACTTCAGCGGGAAGTTTAAATATAACGACCACGCCAGGACCGTTGGCCACACCATCCGACGGCTATCGGTTGAAAAGCTGCGAAATAGACATGGTGAAATAGTTGTTCACCATGTCTGGGAAGTTTTTAATTAACTAAATTAACAAACATTTAAAATTACCTGCTGGTTGCGACCTAGGTTAACTCGAGACTAGAGTGCTGCCAGAAAACTGCTCTTCGGAATCATGGCACCAACTTGATAAATTTATTTCCCACTCTAATAAATGGTTCCATACTGTTCCCTATAAAACACAACATCACCATTGTATTTGCATATATAAAAATATGCTGATTAAAAGATTTGTCGCCGATTCACGCCTCAACAGATTTACCGATGTTAACCAAACTTTCACACATCTTTGGTATTTGGGTATATATGGTTTTTGTTAAATTTGGTTGAAATCGGAAAACTACTACTACTACTACCTTTCAGAGAAAAAATTGCTTTTGGTTATACCGTAATAAATTTTGAGAAATTGTCTAAGCAATTATGAAGAAATTCTAAATATCTATATTTCGTCACCATACATTTTTTCCCCGCCCACTTTTTGAGGGTGTTTTTCGTAAAAAATCATTTTCGGTAAAGAAACACACTCGCTTAATATAAAAAAAATGTAATCGGTCGATAATTCATTCAAATTTTAATCGATAAAAATATTTTTCTTGATTAATGTCAACCTTTTTTTTCTAAATATGTTTTTCTAAATATTGAAACTAATTGCGAGACAAAATTTGAAATTCAGACATTCTTCAATTGAATTGAAATTGTATATATTTTTTTAATGTGTTGGTAACTCTACGTAATATTCAACCAATTTAATTGCATCATCAGGCATTCCCCGACGTAAGCACACAATACATAAATGAAGCGTAGCTGGCCGAAAGATTCATTTTGGATGTAAAAAATGTGGACATCGAGCTGTCGTTTCCAGAAGAATTGGCATCATAAAAATCAGTCAATTCAGTTTGCGATGATAACCAAGCTGTAAATTATCCAACAGAACTCACTGAACTTACTGGAACTCTTTGGATTTGCCAGGTATGCCATCACACCAAGCACGAAATTTGAAAGTTTGGTATTGCTTCCAGCAGATCAAGTGCACAAATTTTTAAAATCCGTTTACGGACACCATTCCTTTTCACAAAAACGTTATTATTGGACTTTTGAAAATAACTATAATTTGTTTATATAAAAATTAATTCATGCTCATTTTTGGTATGTTTTTAATAAAAAAATAATATTCCTTATATTGGGGCGTTTTCTTATAAAAGCGATTTGCATACCCTACGTACTTACTTAATTTAGTGGCACTTCAGTCTGGAGTGAACTTGGGGCTCAACCAACATTCCTCTCTAATTAGCCCGATCCTTACCTAACTGCCTCCAGTTTTGCACTCCAAGTTGGTTGAGGTCGGTTTCTACTTGTGCACGCCACTTTAGGTGAGGTCTATTGGTGTTCATTCATTCTACATGACCAAGCCATCTTAAACGTCAAATGTGTAGTTTTTTGACCAGGAGCATGCCGCTGTGCAGTTCGTATAGTTCTTTGTTGAATCTTCAATTCCATAGCCCGTCAACGAAAACGGGCCCGAGGATATTTCGAAGAATTTTCCTCTCGAATCGACCACGGGTTTCTTCATCAGCTTTTGATACGTTCCATGCTTCAGCGCCATAGAGCAGGACTGTAATGATCAGGGTCTTCTAGGATCTCCTTAGTAGTTTGAGAGAGGGATTTACTACTAATTCGCCATCTTAGCCCGAAGAGACAGCGGTTTGCAAGAGTAATTATTCGTTTAACTTCTGACGAGATGTTGTTGTCAGAGTCAGGGAATAGCGGAGCCGAGGTTGACAAAGTCCCATACAATCTCAAAGTTATATCTGTCAATGGTGATGTTCTGTTCATTTCGTCGATGTTGTGTGTCCTTTTGTGTTGACAGCGTATACTTAGTCTCTCTCTCTCTATACTAGCAATCGGGGATATGACATCACGTTGAGTCCTGCCAATGATGTGAATATCGTGAGTGTATGCTAGTAGTTGCACTGATTTATGGAAAATTGTGCCTCCGGTGTTGGCTCGGGAGTTTTGCACACTCCTCTCAAGAATTAAATTCAAGAAGTCACATGACTGGTTTAGCAGCGAGAATTCTCCGTCGTCATCCTATTATCTTGGATTTTTTCTAGGATCTGCCGAAGTGTGAAAATTTGATCTGCTGTGGACTTTCCTGGCCTAAAACCCTGATAAGGGCCGATCTGGTTGTTGGCAAGCCTTTTTAGGCGTTCACATAACACGGTAAATATGATCTTGTACGAGATATTGAGGAGACTTATGCCTCTGTAGTTGGTGCATTTCAGAGGGTCTCCATTTTTGTGGATCGGGCAAACGATGCTGAGGTTCAATTCTTCAGGCACACTTTCATCCGACCAGATTAGGCTTATGGGTTGGTGGATGCTAGTTACCAAGTCAAGGAAGGATTCTATTCTAGCGTTTTATCCCTGGCTTTGCCTTTTTACACTTTGGTAAAACTTGCGAACATCGTTAATAGAGTAGCACCTATTTATATCCTCGATCGCGCGCTTTTCTTGCATTTTTTCCATCTTTCTGAAAAGCCGGTGTTCTTCCCTTCTTCTTTTTTGCAGGTGGCCATGGCTCAGAGGAATGCGTAGTTGACTGCTAAGCCAAACGCTGCGGGTTCAAGCCCCAGCTTCGGCAGCATTTGTTTTCTACGAAAATTGCCAGCTTATCTGAGGCCACCTGTGCGATAATATGAGACAATATAAATCTATGTCTCCTCCTCTGTGCCACTTAGGTTTATGTTATATGTCTTTCCATCTATGTGTCTATCTGTCTCTCTCTGTTGTATTAATGTCTTCATCTGTCCCAGCCGATGGCCTCAGTCGCCAGTGCTGTTATGTGCCTGTAGTTCGATGCATTCATGTGCGAATTACTGTAATGTCACTGTCAATGTCAATGTCAATGTCAATGTCCCTTCTTCTTTGACTATTGAGCTCAATGGTAGCTCTCATTTTCACCTGCAGCTTAGCCTTGTAGGCCTCGTTCTTGACTGGCATTCCTCATCAATCCAGGGTTTTCTTGGGGGTGGGCACGAGAAACCTAGCACATCAGTTTGTGCTGATCTAATGGGTTATTGGCATTGTTGCCATTATTCTTCGACATTCGGTGCTGGTGATATGGTATTAATCGAAAGGTTAAGGGATACGCGTTGCGCAAACGTCTTGGCGGTCTCTTGCGATTGCAGTCGTTTGACATTAAATTTTTTCACAGTATTTCTGGATTATTGTGGTGTGTTGGATATCCGCATTCTTACATTCACCATTTGTTGATCTGAAACCGCCATGTCCCCTATGGATATCGAGATGAGGAAAACGTGTGCTGGCTATAGTGGCATTTCGTTCCGTATCGAAATGAATTAGCCTAGGTCTGTTACCAGACGTGTTGTGTCTATGGCGTAGGCAATGTTTTCCGACAATACTACTTAAAAATGTCTTCCTACCTTTGCATTAAAATCTCCCAGTACAATTTTAATAACGTACTTCGGTAGTCGCTCATAGGTTATGTGAAGGGCTCGTAGAAGCAATCCTTAGCTATATCATGTTTTTCCTCCGTCATGGCGTGAGCGCATATATGGCTTATATTGGCGAATTTGTATTCATTCCGTGACATTCTCACCAGGCTGTTTATAGGTATAGTGTTGCTGTTTTTCGTCTTGTCATCAACGCTCGAGCTTATCGTTTAGCAAATCAAATCCGGTTGGATGACATCAGTACCCGATGGTTACCACTTGGAGGTAAAAACTAAACACATTTGATGTGCAGTCAGAGTTACAACCATTTTCTATTATGTCAAACCATACAAAGATTTTTATAAATTCTCTGAGCAGTATTTTGTATCTACTATCTTTGTTAAGATTTTAGCCGCGCCCACTTTTTGTAGGTAGGTTTAATTTGAGGATGGACTGGAATAGGATATCGTACTATATATGTATATATGTATATTTATTTAGCCACCGAAATATTCACTAGAATCAGTTTGTTGGCAAAACAACGTTTGTCCGGTCATCTAGTAGCCATATACACAGAACCAAAATATATGTCCAAGAAATTGAATACTTATTTTGAAAACAAAAAAAAAATCATTTAGAACCCCAACAACAAAATATGTTTTACCATGAGATGGTGTTTGTAAATGTTCAACTAAATATGGAATTGTACAAGAATAAAACTAACACTCAAGTGAAAATTTGTGTGAATATTCTTTATTACATTTTTGATTGGGAACCACAAATTAACAATGTTTATGTTCTGATTTCCCTAGCTATAAACTCCTTAAAAACTTGTTTAAAAAATATCCTGTTTGATAGGATTAAACTACAATCAATCGGTTCTCTCAATTCAATTATTCCTAACAAATATACTGGCGTTTGAATTAACTGCGTATTCCCATAATTCACCTAATTGCCCACATTTTTGGGAGTTATCAACTTGCAACCACCCAACCACCACCGATTCCCACCGAAATCGTAAATTATAACACGACTAAGCATTCAATCAGATGCGCAGCCAACAAAAGAATTAATGAGAAAATTTAACTTCAAGTGGAACACATTCAGCATTTTGATTAAGGGCACTTGTAAAGTCTTGCTTGCAACCGACGCCAGATCTTACCCTTCTAGCGAGAGCCTCCTCCAACACGCATCTTACACAAACTCTACAACTCGTATTATTATTGAATTAACATTAATTCCCCACACCAGCTCAGCTCAGCTCAGCTCAGAAAAACAAAAACAAAAACAATTCGAAGCAGAGCAGAACTGCTGTCAAGACCGCGCACTGTCCCAGTTAAGTTAAGTTAATTTAATGAGATTAGTGCCTCTCAATTGTGCTATTTACGCGCGAGTAATGCGGTGACTCGTGTCGCTAATTTTGTTGTTAAAGCGATGCGCAGATGTTCGCACTGGAATGTCGAGTCCCTTAAGAAGTGATTCCTGCGATGAGTCACAAACAGGATCCGCACTGGTCGCTGAAAGTTCCACACAAAACTTGTAATTATAACGCATGGGTATGGGAACCCCACGTTGCATCAACTGACGTCCAATTACGCTAATTTATGCGCATTCACATGCAGTAAAATGCAATTTCCCGTTGATTAATTTGAATTAACTAAATTAAAACGAAACACAAGTCCGCATTCTGTTCTTTCTCCTACCCGGAGAGAGTAGGCTTTCTCCTCTAGGAATTGTCATCCGGATGATGCAGCCGACTTGCATTCGGATTTTATAAAACCCGCTCCTTCAACATGACATCATTAGGCAATTGTTATCGCGCAAAACCCAAAAGAAGGACACCTACCAATGATCATAAATCACTTAGCCATCCACCCACGAAGCTACCGGCACTTAGACCCGATTTGCCACTAGATCGCAGTGGCAACTCAAACGACCTTGCCGCAGCGAGCATTAGCATTATTCCGAGTATCCCCATCAAGCCCACGGACCTGTACGGAGACGAGATTAAAATAGTCACACTTAAAACTTTCAATTATTCAATTGGATGTGCGCGGACGTCGACGTGCGACCACCGACTGACGGAGTGCCGGAGCACTCAGGCTGGATGGCAACTCATTTCGGATTCCAAAATCTGATTCCAATTGATGTGATCACTAATGCTCCTCAGGTATCATGGCAAATAATGTAATTTGTTGCTAAAATTTCGTGAAATATCGTCAGCCTGAGCACCATAGTTCGACAACGGCATAGACACGGAAGCCAACACCACCGAGGCGAGCTAGGGTAAACAGATATACCGCAGAGGCTTGCAAATTGCATGTAGCGCTGCATGTGCATGTGGATGATTTGAATTTGAATTTGGATGTCACTCGGCCGCATTTTCCATTTTCCAAACTTGATGGCCGACGGCGACGCCGGATTAGATTTGAGTGGAAATTGCATTTTAAACGCACCAAATCATCACCGCTCAGCGATGATTAAATGAACGTAGGCGACTTGTCCAAATGGAAGGCCACCACATGTGCTCCATTTGTGCGATTGTCCTCATTCATTCACTCTAAAAGGGTCTGGATATGTTCTGCCTTCTAATGGACCCTGCTGATGGTGCTGCTGCTGCCAGCAACAGGAGGACAAAAAAGAAAGCACAAACACAATGGCGCACGGAATTACGAATTAAAACTCGTGCTGGGGTTGTCCGCAGCAGTAGCGCTGCAGCAGCAGCAGCACCAGCAGAAGGGATGAAGTGCGGGAAACCGAAATTCCAGTGGGGACGACGCGACGTGTCGGAGCGACATGCAGAAATTGTTATTTTAAATTTCATTTCGTAATGAAAATCTATGAAGGCTTTCCCGGGTTGCTACACCATCAGGAGATCCCATCCACACGTTGGTTGGATGGGATACACTGCTGCATGCGGAAAGGTCTCTTCCTCTTCCGGGGTTAACTTCATCATTCCGCTCAAGCTCAGGTGCAAATTATTCGCACAAATTAAGCTGAAACAGTTGAGAGCAGCAGCAGGAGCGTGTTCGGGTAATAAATTCACAAAAGTTGCAAAATAATTCAGATAAATTAAAAAATTATTATTCACATTTGTTTTGGACCGGAGAGTGTGTGTAGCGGGTACCGGATACCTGCTGGGACTCTGCTGATGGGTGTACGTATGCAATTACTTAAATCGTCTGCTAGCGAGCTTCCGGAGTTACACAATTCAAATTGGTTTCGCTGTTGGTGGGTGTGAGTGTGGTGTAGGGACGGGGTGTGTTTTAAGGGTATCCTTTTTTCAATTAGGATATTATTTTCTCAAATTTTTCGTTGGAGCTTTGCAGGGTGAATTTTTTAGCATACATTTGTAGGTGCGGTTTTTGACCGCTTTGTGGAAACTATATAAATCAAGGAATCCGTTTACGGTGTGGTTGCAGATAGCTTTATTGGGGGAGCAGTTATAATAATGCAAAAGCAATTATTAGTAAAGTGTTTTTTTTCCCCAAAAAATTAAGTTACAACTGTGTGGGTACATATTTTATGGGGGGTACAAAATAATCATAAAGTGTTAAGTAAGGAAAACTAAAATGCGTTAAAATTGAGAGATTTCTGTGCAGAACCAGAGGCATGCAGAGCTCGCCGACTAAGTCAATTCAAAGGCTTAAATTATAACCCCATGATCAGCCAATATTTGAGCTTAACATGCGAGAGGTAACGTGGCCATAGGTTTCTGACATGCTCTGCAGTTCTACACGTTATTTTTAAAAATTGCTTTCCATCTCTTAATTCAAATTACATTGCCCGGCATACTATTATGACCACTGCATTGTTTTTCGTTATTTGTGTCACAGAAGCCTTGTGTTCTACCCTAATTTTAGTCGAGCTTCTGGGGCTGTTGTCAGCACTAAAACGTTCACTTGAAAATCATGGCTTTTTTGCCCAAGTCTGATTTGAGAAGTTAGTCTGGTTAATACTTGAAAAAAACCAGCTATTTCATCAGCAACCATTCTTGAACCATCAACATTTTTGCATATAGACGAATCTATAATTAACTATGAGCTTCCGATTCTGCCTTCCATTCCCTTTGATCCTGGGCAAGTTGCTTCCAGCTATTCAGCCCAAGTGCTCTGGCTTCCGCGATGGCTGGTACATTCTTATTCATTCGCTTAATGTAGGTGAGCCAATATACTCGCGTGTCTTTCTTTGTACCAAATGTACTAAATCAACATCTAGGTCATTTGCCTTCCTAGAAGAAGAAGAATTTCGTCGCTCTCCAACTCTGGTAGTGGTTAGTTGACTAGTCTGTGCGGAAGTATATTTCCAAGTGAAAAGTGAATAAGTGGCTAGTAAGCCAAGTGAATTTTATTGTCCACGTGGAGTAGTGGTGCTATCACGTGACTCAGGAGTGGGAGTCGTGGGTTCGAGCCCAACCAGACCCCAGTACTTTTAAGTTTTTTTCAATTTAAACGTTGAAGAAAACTTACAAAGAAGAGTGTTTCGGCCGAATTACCGGCTATGGAAACCGGTGCGGCGAATGAAGTCCCGCAAGAGGGGGGAAACAGGTCGCCGACAAACAAACGGCAGAAGCTGGCGATGCCTGCATCGCCATCAACAGCAACAACATCATCGGCATCTGCGACGGCAGGTATGCCAACAAAGCTGGTACCAGCGACAAAAGAGGCTGCACCAACAACAACAGCAGCAGCAAGTGATACGGCAACAACCCAAAAGGGTGAGATGAGGCGGAGGAAGCTAAATCCGATGCCAAATCTCAATGCAAGGAGATGTATGCAGGTAGCGGAAAATGTATCGCGGCCAACAACAATGGAAGAAGAGGAGGAGTACAACTCTGACCTCGAGGAATCCGAGTTTGATGATGGGGAACCCCGCTACGTTGGTGAGGGAAACCCGTTCAGAGAACTAGCGGAAGTTGAGGATGTTCAGCCGGTTTTAAACGATGATGAGACCAAATTAAAGCTCCTCATCGCAGAATTAACTGCTAAGCTGGAGAGGATTCGAGAGGCAAGGGAGCAAGAAGCCCTCGAAGAAAAAAGAAGGCGACAAGAGCAGAAACAGCGATACGAGCTGAAAGCGCAGCAAATGCTTCAGCAACAACGTTTGAATATGCAACAGAAGCAGCAACAACAACAACAACAACAACAGAAGCAGAGGAGGCGACAGCAGCAGCGATATAAGCAGCCGCAACAACAGCAGCAGCATCAACAACAACTACAGCAACAACAACAACAAAGGCAGCAGCAACAATCGCAGCAGCAGCAACAACAAAGGCAGCAGCAACAATCGCAGCAGCAGCAACGACAACAGGAAAAGAGGGAAGATGTACCCCCGATTAATGTAAGTGACTTGCCTACAAGCGATAGTATAAAATTATGTAAGCAAATATTTATAAAGGACTTCGTGGTCAAACATATTTCGGCCACACAGCATAAGATTATATGCTATAATATGGAGGACTATAAAAAAGTCCGCAAAGAACTAGAGGGGCTAAAGGCAGAATACTTCACGTATACGCCGAAAGCAGAAAAACTTAAAACGCTCATCCTTAAAGGAATCGATCCCAGGGTTGATGCAGAGGAGCTCCTAAACGAGCTCAAGTATTTTGAGAGCGACGATGTAAAGTTCGTCGGCGTAAAGCCGTTTACCGCGGTCAATGGTAGAGGTGGTAACCGAAGGTTACCATTTTTCCTTGTCCAAATAACCCCCAATAGCAAAATCGATAGTGTACGCAGAATTAATCGCGTATACTATCATGCTGTCCATTGGGAAAAATTAAAAAGGACAGATCGCATACTGCAATGTATGCGCTGCCAGAGGTTCGGGCACGCCGCTGCTAACTGCAACATGCGGATTAGATGCGTTAAGTGCGACAAGAAACACATTATAAATGAGTGTCCTCTAGGTAGGGAAAGGGTTGAAGACATGAGCAAGCTCACATGTGTTCTTTGTGGAAACGCGGGACACCCTGCTAATTATAAGGGATGTCCTGTATTCCAACAGAAGAGAAAGAGTATGCTAGCTCGCAAACAGGCTGCTGAAGAAGAAAAGCGATCTAAAAGTCGCTCTTTTACAAATAGGGTAGATCCCAACGTGTCCTTTGCCCAAATGGCAGCTGGACCGGGTAAACCCCAGACATCAAAAATGCCTACGGTTGCTGAGAAAGCACCTGAAGCAGATTTGGATCTGAAAAAGTTCTTGCTGTCGTTGAATAGCAAGATCGAACAGTTCCAAAAACAATTGAACGACCAAGCAGCACGAATAGATTATATCTATTCGATGTTTGCCCAGTCTAGCGCGCCATGAACATGATGAGTACGTTGGATGAGGTAAACTTTAGGATCCTAGCTGTGAATGTTAATTCATTAGTCAGGGTCGAGAGAAGAGCCGTCCTTTCAAATCTGTTGAAAAACCAACTCCCGGATGTACTTTTGGTCAGCGAAACTAAGCTAAACCAGAGACACAAATTGGGATACAGCAACTACCATGTAGTAAGAAGAGACCGACCCCACTCCTCCCAAGGGGGTGGGGTCGCTGTCTTATTACGCAAAGGCTTACGCCATAGCATCATATATAGCGGGGAAGTACGTAGGTTCCAGGTGTTGGAAGCATGCATCGTATGCATTCCTCTCCATAGTCGGAGGAGAATGTATGTGGTGTCGCTTTATGCACCTGAAGCAACTCAACAAACTCAATTTATAGCAGAGCTCGAGACACTTTTTCGTTGCCTACAGCTTGAATCGGCTGAAAATTATTACTTTTTGGCCGGCGATCTTAACGCTAAGCATGCGGCTTGGGGAAATACAATCGAGAACACTAGAGGTCGACTGCTTCAGAATTGGCGGGAGCAAAATATGATTGAGTACAAACTTAGCTTGTACGCGACGGATATCCCGTCCTTTCCAAGAGGAAACTCTTTTCTGGACTTAGCGCTTATGGACAATAGACTAGAACTAACAAATAACGAACACGCGCGGAACTGCGTGCGAGCATTCGATTACGATAGTGACCACCTCGGACTTGATGCCGTATTTAGTATCCCAAACGAGCAAACTCAACTGGAGGAGTTCGACCAAGTGCGTTCTTTCGACTACCGAAAGACGAACTGGCCGCGTTTCACCAGAATTGTAAAGCGAGAATTACGTTTGAGCGAAATTGATCCACCGACAAACAGAAACCTTACAAACGACGAAATTGACCAAAATTTACTAAAAATGAATGAGGTCCTCACAAGGTCAATGGATCTAGCTATCCCTAAGATAACTAGCTCTGACGACCAGACGGAGAAATATCGAACGCCAACAATCGATGCACTCCACCGACACAAAAGCAGACTGGTCTCGAGGCTTAAACGGCTGCGTAGACAATTCACTGACAGACAAGACCCGGAGGTTCGGACACTGAAGTCACTGATCAAAAACCTAAAAAAATTAATATCGGAAAATTACAGAAAATCTGTAAATTTTTACTGGGGCAACAAAATTCGGGCTATAAAAACCAGTAGCCCGAATATGTTCCCCCAAATAAATAAAATATTCAGGCGAAAAGATCATAACGACATTCCATGTGTCCGAATTTCCAAAACGACAGAAAACAGACAGACACTCACGGCTGTTGGTATAAGTCCGGAATACGTTGACTCGAACGACGGTTTTTTCACGATCGAAGATCCTCAGGAGAAGGCGAATTCGATAGGCGCTATTTTCGAGACCGTGTATACGGTGAACAATCCTGTTCGCCCAAATCGCGATATTGAGGAAAGAGCCTTTCTGAATCACTTTCATCTGCGCACTGAACTTCAAGCTTGGCGATCTGAGAATCACGGTTTTTCCGTATTCAATGACGAAAACCCTTCCAATGGCATAGTCGCCAATAGCCTGATGCTGTTCGTGCAAAAAGATGAACTCCTGGACATCTTGGTATCACTGAAAAATAAAAAGTCGGCAGGAGAGGACGGTGTCCCAAACGTCGTATTGAGACACCTGCCAATAGAAGCAGTCGATATCTTCACCACCCTGTTTAACAATGCACTGAATAATGCACATTATCCGGTGCACTGGAAAACGGCGGTGGTACATCCTATCCCCAAAAAGGACAAGGACAAAACAAACCCTGCAAATCTTCGGTCAATAAGCCTTCTGCCGAATGTAAGCAAGGTATTCGAGAAGATAGTCAATAGAGCTCTGCTTAAGTGGGTTGAGGAAAACAAAATTATTCCGGATAATCAGTTTGGTTTTCGAGCGAGGCATGATACCATTCATGCCGCGTCGAAACTAGTGTCCGACATCCAATGGAATAAGTCCAAAAAACAATGCACAGGGGCCTGTCTGGTTGACTTTGAGAAGGCCTTCGACACCGTATGGTTAGAGGGGCTTTTCTACAAGCTGACCAGACTGGGCATGCGTAAACCCATGCTATATACGATTTATGAAATGCTTATGGGAAAGAAGTTCGTTGTCAAATGTGGCAACGTAACTTCGAGTAAAGTCTTTGAAATTAAAAACGGTTTACAACAGGGGGCGGTGAACTCCCCGATATTGTTTAACATTTATACAAGTGATCTTGTAGGTTCTCTCAGACACGCTATAGCGTACGCAGATGATCTAGTGGCGTACAGATCAGGTCCGAAAATCGAGGTCATCAACACACTTTTGCAACGTGACTTCGATCACATTAAGGGATATTGCGATGATTGGAAATTGAGGATCAATTTCCAAAAAACCGAAACAATTCTGTTCAGGACCCCAGTGCAGAGGGCTTCTTACGATACCAGAAAAAACTGGAAAAAATTTTGTATCATGGGACAGCATGGACGGCCGTTGGCGGTGAGAAGTGAAGTCAAATACCTTGGCATCTGGCTTGACAAGTTTCTATATTTTAATAAAAATGTGGATGCTTGTCTGGCCAGGGCTAGGGGGGCTTATGCTCTGACAAGAAGATTGTTTCATAGCAGTCAACTTGATTCAAGGGTGAAAGTCATTTGCTACATGGCCCTCATAAGGCCGATCATCGCTTACGGTTGTCCCGTGTGGTTCAATGTATCACCATCCTACATGGAAAGGATACGGCTGTTTGAGAGACGTTGTCTCCGATCCTGCTTAGGATTGTACCGAACGCCAGACTCCGAGTACATAAAATATTATCGCAACGAGGTTCTATACAATGGGGCTCAGTTGAATAGAATTGACAATTTCCTAATTAAGGTGACTCGAAGGCACGCTGCAAGGGCGATGGCTAGCGACAACAGCCTGATCTTTGGGGCTTATTATCCCAATGATTTATACATGGAGAGCACGCTCATATCGGGCTTTATTCCACCAGAGGCATTCATTTACATCGATTCGTTAGGGTTAGTACAAGACAGGAACGGTATCCCGGTTTTATACCACCGCTATCGTGACGCGCGGGACAAACGGCTAATCCGCGACGGGTACGTCGACAATGCTCCGGAGCTCCTCCGCTTTAGCACGGCGGTATCGGATCGCGATAGGATCGATGCTGCAAAACAGCGCACTGAATTCTGGTGGCTATATGAGGAAGGTGTATCTGCACTTCCTCAGGACTTTGCGGACTTTTAGTCCAACTCCATAGGTAAGATTTTAAATTAGGAACAAGGTCTGGGGTGGGGCTTGTGCACCATATTGGCGTACAATATGGTTGAACGCAGGCTGCCGTGGGACCGAAAGACGCAATCAGTATGGCGACCCCTCGGGGCATGCGCAACGAGGGCTCGCCACCCCGATTATAATTAAGTTAGGTTTAAGTAGTTAAGTAGTCTTAAGTTAGGCTTAAGTAGTCTTAAGTTAGGCTTAAGTAGTTTAAGTAGTCTTAAGTTATATATAATCTAGATTAAGCTTTTATATAAAACAAAAAAAAAGTCACTAAACAAAGTTTTAAATTTTTTCTTTGTAAATTAAAATTAAATATAAAACCAAAAAACCGACAAATATAAGCCTAAAGGCAAAATAAAACAGCTAAATATAAGCTTACAGCGCCCACTAAGGGCCGATAAGTTAGATTAAGTAAACCAGTTATTGATAAGTTAGATTTAAGCATTTTTGTCTAGTAGTAAGTTAATATTTTAAGTAAATAAAAAATGAGTTTAAAAGTAAAAAAAAAAAGAAGAAGAATTTTCTTTCGAATGTTCCAAATATGTATTTACTCTGCTTTTCTGTAATCCAGGTCATAATGTGGGACTGGTAAGATTAGGGTACGGTAGCAAAATTTGATGCTGTTTGATTCACGATAATATAAACCAAAATAATTATCATTCGTATGGTTGATGTAGACTTCGAGGAAAATGAACTCTTGACATGGTTTTTTTGACAGTACATTGTTTGTTGATGGCATTTACTTTGCCTTATCCTCGTTAGCGATAGGACCAACGTGTTTGGCCTCTTCATTATCTACAATGTCACGATGGGAACGACCAATGTCGATGTCATCTGCGTAACCCAGTAGCTGAACGGATTTGTTGAAGATATTGCCTTCTGTATTAACACCCGCTCTATGCACTATCTGTTCCAGCACTAGATTGAATAAACATCATGATAGCGCGTCTATTTGCCAGAATCCGATACATGGTTAAAAAATTTCAAATAATCTGTTTCTAAACTCTGACCATATCTTCAAAAGGTATTTTCCAAGATTTGTTTTACTGTATTTGGTCTTCGGTCGATCTGCTTTATTTTAGGTATGAACAATAAATATCTGGTGTTAACGGCCCATACAAGGCATCAAACCTAGCTTCTCCCTTAATTTGTGTGTGATGAAATATTTTTGCCACAAAGTAAATGACCATCTCTTTTGAACTTTGTGACTGACACATTTTTCTATTTTTCCCGAAATTTGTGGTTGTGATGATTATGAGCCATAAATGTTGAATTATAAAAAAACGCACCAGTAAATGCCCGCTTAAGGGCGTGTGGATTAAATAAAGCATCAAATCCTTAAGAGTGTTCTTTAAATTCAAAATATTTCTTAAATGATAAGGATTCCGGAACATGTGCTAATCTTTAAAAAGGATGACCAAAACCTACTGACCATGATCGTGATATCCACGCTTGGTTTGTTTATTTTAAAATTTATTTATTTATAGGTAGATAGGGGTTAAAATGATCATATTGAGACATAATTCAATGAGTTCACAATAACCGGAGTAGCACTTCTCCAAATGCTTGGCCCTACTAAATCAATGTCGGCAAATGTTTACATGAATCTAATTGAATTCTATAAAATTTCTTAATTTAAATGAAATACATCTCTACTGATGCATGTAGCATCAGTGCATCTTTTGAAAATAGTCCCATCAAGGTCACAATTCAATACGCAAGCTGAGCACACTCAGAGTGCATGGCTCCCCTGAATGCGCATTCAGAATCAGATTCCTTTATACCAATCAGATTTCAATTATTACTGTCAATTGCACCTTAAATTCGATTCAATTAGAAATTATTGTTGCTCGCTGAGCGCACGTCGACAAAATACATGTCGAATCGATTTGATTAAACGCAGCAACTACCACCGCCATACGAGTGTTGTGTGTTTCATCAGTCATACATCCCCAATGTGCAGCACCACACCAACATACGAATGTGCACAAGTGCAGTTCAAGTTGCGATTTGGTTGCACAAGTGCTGCTGTTGCGGCGACCACTGCATCATTTTCTTTCCCTGTATAATAACGCCGTTGATTAAATTGTCCTTAAACAAATCAATTGGCTGGCATAAATTAATTGCATTTTCTCTCCCGACAACGTCGATCACGAATGTTTTCCAGAGTGTGCCCATGCTCATGCCCATGTCCAGTACCCATCGACTGCCCCTTGCGTATATCCATGGATACACGATGACTGACATTTTGTGTAAACACTCAGCGTCCCGAGTGTGATTCAATAAAATTGCCCTAAATTAATATTAATTCGATGGCTTTATTGGGCATGAGTCAGGCGCGACGCGACATAGCACAGATTTTCGATTAATAAGTCGGCCCTAAGGTTGGTCTCTAAGCATGTATAGTCTGACGATCGCGTAAAAACCTTGCACGAGAAACTGTGACAATTTCAATTAAGCGCAGAATAACTGCCGTGCCGCCTACTATCATCATCATCACCTACCCAAACACCTCCACATCCACATCCAGCACTGCAACCCCACACTAACCCAGATCTCGGCGTATCGCAGTGCCAAAGTGAAAATGGAAATGGAAAATCTAAAGTGCAAATTATCACCGAGATTATTTACAATCCACGTGCGAGTCCCGGTAATGGCATCACAACTGATATTGCACTTAATTCACTTTGGACGGGCAGAGGTATCAACACTAGAGAGCGCTACCGGCCCACATTTGGTGTGCTCTGGACGGAGATGACCTGCAATCTGGCGGAATGAAAATTCGCATCATAATCAGATATAAGTTTGGCGGCGCGGCTGCGGTGGCGACTCTGATGCACTTGCCACTGATATGACCATTCCCCCCCGCCGTCACCGGTCGGCCGGGCCATTAGCAGCAGTCAATTTGCCTGCTGGTGACGACAACCGCGACGGTGTTACACTTCGCTCATATCCGACATCCGTCGACGCTGTAGTCGCAGCCCTAGCTGAGCAGTATTAGTCGTCTGCTAAATTGAGGCAATTGTTTCTGAATTTGATTGTGGCAATTGAGCGTAGGTAACGTGAACGCGAAGCGCATGGTCACTTTGAGTTTCGGTGCTTAGACATAGAGAGATGTTTGTGCGCGTTCATGTCCACTTGGTCGTCGGAAAAGCTTCCTCGGATTTTGTGTTTATGTATGCGGCACGGCACGACCGCCCGCATCATTGTGATACGACGACGTTTGCTAAATTTTAAATTCAATTACGGACCCGTAACGACATAATTTTCGCTGGGCTCGTTGTGCTTTCATCCGCTGCGCTGCGAGTGTGACACGAAAATCCACTGACACTTTTCGCAGCATCAGCTGATCTGTATATGAGAGATGCAGAGCAGATGCAGACATTATACGTGATACGTGATAGGTGTATGAAACATTGTCTAAGGTTGCAGCTTATGTTGTCAATTATTGCCGCTCTGTCGGGGATGTCAACCCTTTGAGTCAATTGTCATGTTTTAGTGCCGACAACAGGGGTTAAACAGGGTTGGTTGGCTCAGTTTCACCACCCCTTGTAATGACGACAATTTGACGATTTGACAACAACAAGTGGCAGTGGGGAATGGACTCTGGAAAACCGCGGGCTCCACAGACGACGGCGACGTCTCTTAATCGAATTTCCGCAATTTCGTTCAATAATTTCTTTATTGAATTGCAAAAGCGAAAAAACCAACACACACACACATGATATACAGAATAATCGAACAGAAAAACGCCCGCCAAAAGGACGGACCGCCGCCGCCGCCGCCAGTTTTAATTAATTTGTGGCTTATCAATTCAATTCAGCTGGCAGTTTTTTTTTTTTCGATTTCGCTATGCTCTTCGATGAAGGAAGTTTTTTTTTGTAATTTGCCTATACAAGCCACTTCGATCGGGTGATGACATCCGCAGCGATGCTGTTGGTCTGCTTGCTAGTGCTGGGATATGGAGTCGTATATAGACGCCATCTTTTGTGCCATGGGCGGCCGGCAGACGTTGCGTTGTTGCCATTGCTTGGCCCCGAGGGTTGTTTAATTACAATCAATTATTCAAACTGCATTTTAATTGATCACTTTTTGGCTTTTCGGATTGAATTTTCGATCAAGTGGAAAAGCTTGTGTCCTCCGATACACGCACACATACACACCCACACTTGCCAACGGCCATCGGCCATCGGCCAATGTCGAAACATATTTATTTAATTAAGCCTGCCCGGCTGGCCAGTCCGGGCATCCCACTTAATCCGATATTGCTCATGTAATTTTTAAGGATTTGGCCGCAACGTGTAGAGTTTTTTGGTGCGGCTATACGCGAGTGGGTCATGCATAAAAATAGCACACATTGCGCGAGCGGTGAGTCCTGTGAGTGGGATGCATCATTACATAATCGCTTTTGAATACTGTGCCGTGCGCATTTAATCGATTACTTTTCGAAAACGCTTAATTGAAACAAATTAGCTTAGGTAAGCGGGCCATATTCATTATCGCATTGTAATTTGAATTTAATTTATTTCTGCATGAATGAGTGCCCTGAGTGGTATGAGTGGTGTACATACAAGCGTGTTGAGTACGAATTAAAGGATGTGTGGCGGTGAGATGTGCGAAATGTGGGGAACACTTCAAAAGAGCGTGCAAATTCACGGGCAAGGTATGAAACAAAACACTTCAGCAATCAGTACTGCTGAAGATTGTTTGAGTACTTGAGACGATCGGTTCGGCATTGTGACAAGAACAAGGCTTACGCGATGCAGATTTTATCGCCGATTAAGGGGCTAAGCACAAAAAGTAAGGAGCGGATAATGACATTATGCTTGAGAAATCCAATAACAGCGAGGAAGTGAGAAGGAGAAGTGTTTTGTTTTTTGCATCTTGACAAGATCTCCAAGGAGCTGTAGATCAAGTTAGGGAATTACGTGTTTTCTTGAAAGCGAATTCAAAAACACACCGGTAATAGAAATCTTTATGAATGAATTTCTCAATCATGAGCTCAAAAAACTCAAGATGGAACTAAGTGTATAGTCTTAGCCATTAGTCTTACAAAGGAATTCGCACGCTAAATCGGGATCTAAGTTTTCCAAGCATATAGCAGTAGATTTTGTGTGAACAAGCAATGGAACTACATAGGTTTGACAACTTTTACAAAAAAGGCGTGGAGGACATTTTTAAACCAAAAAAAAAGCTAGGTGGAGTATGTCGTTTCACTAAATCTCCTCTCTTACATAATCTGGAAGTGAAAAGATCATATGCTAAAGCCAAGCATTTAATATCACAATTGCGGTTAAGGTATTATAAGCCTAGTGGTCACCACCTGAAAGCTGAGAGTCGGAGTTCGTGGGCAGCATTTGACATCCTTGGAAAGTGGTATGGATGCAATTATGTAATAATGCAATTACTCAATCTACTAATGAAATACTATTCTGTCGAGTCCTTCTATATGACACTGAAGCGTGTATCATAACAAAACGGATATATAAGATGGCTATATGAAATACAGAGCGAATGTTTAGAAAAACTGAATCGAACAAACAGGGAAGCTTTTTGGTCTGTGGCCTGTGTTAAGCGACTGTAATGCCCTTTAAGATAAAGAAGTCCTCTCCACCGAATACAAAATTATCGACCTAATGCTCAAATACCCAAAGGAATATCCAATCAAAGTCCAATTAAAACTCTTACTATCAATTAACTTCACTATAGAACAAAAGTTTTCATTTTCATTGCATTAGAAAGCAGAAACAGAAATTTCTTAACATACTTGTTTTTCAAAAAATTTGTCTTATCATTCAGAAAGTACGAAAATTCAGCATGCTTACAAAATTTACTTATGAAAAATTTGGGGTATTGTACCTTACAAATATTGGCTTTGAAATCCTTGTTGATGTATGTTTTCAAAATGTCAAGTAGGGCCTCACATATTCAAACAAAAATAACGATATATTTGAAGAACAAATCTTCAGTAATTTTTGTGAAGCGTTCATTTTTTTGCGGCATTTAGCTGAGCGACTGGAAACCCTATAAGGCATCGTACCTGCCTCTCGTTCAGCATTGAATGTCATTACCAATATCAGTGGACTTGCCACGCAATTGGCCAATTTAAAGTACGTCCCTGCGTTACATGTCTTGAAGAAAGGACAGAATTTTATAAACAAACGGTTCAAACTTTTTAAAAATTACCAAACTCTTTAAAAGAAAAAAAAACTTTTCAATCCATGTCAATGACATCCCAAATGTTGGTTATTAACTTGTGTAACTGTCAACTTTGTTCCCACATTTAAGAACGCCTTAGAAATTTGTGTTGAATTATTTCTCATAATTTGAACAACAGTACAGAATTTAAATAAGGGATCTTTTTTCTAAAATCATTTATTGGAATTATTTTTTTTGTTTTTGAAAGAAACAAAGCATTAAATGAATGTCATCAATAATAGAGAAAGTGTTTAACAAACTCTTGTTTTATGGTCAGCTTTAGTAAGTTTTACCTATTGAAGCGATGGCCAGTTGGTGGTAAAATTAAGCTTCTGAATTTTAAAACAAATTTTTCTTAATATTTTTCAATAATCGAGTTTCGTTTTTTTGAAATATGATTCTATTCCTTATAAATGAAATATTTTTTGCAATTATTTTGTCTACTTTTTGTCTAAACACTTACCTCATATATATTTATTCCCCAAGTTTTAATTATAGCTATATGTAAATAGATAAGTTAGCTATTTTCATTTCTGGGAGGGTCACAACAATTTGTTCAGATTTGACCAAATCTTTTATCTGTTTCATATGGTATGGGGTTGTGTTTACAAATGGTTCTTTATATGAAAACGCCCAAAAAAGTAGGCGTGGGTTAAAAGGATATATTGGCGAAATGTTCATTTTAACTTTACCAATATTTTTGGATCGCCATTTTTTGTTACAAATTTTACTTAAAATTTGACCGAAAACTGTTACTATTTTTTTTTTACAGAAAGGTAAGAATGTTCAGAATCTTTTTCAAAATGCTCAACCACTTGGCCAAAAGCAACGTGTGTCAAAAAGTGTGCGGGGCAGTGAGTGAATTTTGAAAATGTTTACACTTGTTTTGAAGGCAAGGATCCAATATACCGAATTTCATTATCCTAGCTCAAAACTTAAGACATAAAATTGGTAACGGACGGACAGGCATACATGGCTAGATAGAAGCAACTGACGATTCTGAGTCGATCCATATACTTCAAGGTAGCTAGCTATATTATTTCTCCACGCTATAAACTATGTATCAAAACTAATGTACCCCTATGGGATAAGGTGTCTACTTTGAAGTTATTGTATACATAAACACTATGTAGCGTGGATTATCATTCAGAGAATGCAAAAACTCAGCAAGATAATGTAATCGATACAATTCCTTGGATAAGTGCTTATTTGACATGACAGATTTGGGCTATTGTAGCCGAAAAACAATGCTTTTAAAATCCTTTTCGATGTGGGAAGCGAATTCTTAAACTATCAAATATAGCAACTAATTCCTAAAATCTCAGATCGAAAATCAAGCAAAATAAGGGAAACAAATCTCAACATTTAATTAGAAGATTGTAGGCACATAAATTCCACCAACTTCAAGATCGAAAAGCAAAGTGGTTATAATGACAATCAGGGGAGAAAATATAGAGATACGCGAGGATTCAGTGATTTATTTTTTGGATTCGCTATGATATAAGCTACAATAAACTCGTGAGGGGTTGGGTCTATATTTCATCTGATGATTCTATTCAGTGTCATAGGTAATAAATCATAATTAATCGGTTAAGTTGTAAGTAAGCTATAGAACTCTTTTGAAAACGTACTGATACCTCTGTTGTCAAATGAAAAATGGAAGCTTCATTATTAATTAATAAAATTTTTAAAGTGATCATTGCATTCTTAGTTTTTTGCGTCATTACAGTTAGTCTGTGGAGATCGCCATTTAGAATTAACCTTTTCTATATTCATATTATAGGTGTGCAAGATCGTTTACATATTGAAAATGTTCCAAAAAGCATGCTTAAGTTCGAGCATTTGGTATTGTTCGCCAACTGGATATGATGATAACCTCATGTATATTTGATCAATTTAAGTATATACTTAGTCATTACAAAAAAATAGGGCCTTGACACAGTTAATTATTCAGATTACCTACACTTCATCTTCACAATCGTTCTTCTGTCAAAATAAACTTCCAAAACCATTAAGCTAATTCAAGATTATTTCAAAGATAAACCTTGTGCGAGAAATTCAAATTAAAAAGCCACCACTCATCGAAACAGAAAATCTCCGTTTCTTAAATGCATCGGTTGTATACCATAAAGTAATTACCTTGTTCCCGTCCGTGAAAATTTTGTCGAAATTAGATTAGCGGGTTCCTGAAGGAAACCCCGCCGTACGTTCTTGTTAAAAAAAAGTTTAATTAGCAAACAAACCAGAGTGCACACCGATTGCTCGATGCAATTATTCGCCGTCAGAGTCTTTCGCTCGCGCAACAGAACACAAACACAAACTTTTCAGCAGGTACGGATACGGAGAATTCGGCACTCACGTCCTTGCAGTGGCAAACGGATGAGATCTGGCTGTCCTTCGCACAATCAAGTACTTAATTATCCTCGAAAAGAGCAGCAGCGTGTAAGCAGTAAGCATGTACAATAGACTCTCTGATTCTGTGTGTGCGTCAGGTGAACCGCCCGTCCTATCGTCCTTGTCGTCGTTGATGGGAAACAATTTAACTTTTCCGAAAAGTTTTCATCACTCAAGTTTAAATTGGAAAAACGGCACAGCACAGAACAAGCACTCCTTTGAAACACACAAGACCGCACTGAATGTTATACGCTCCCGCACAGGTAAATCCAATTTTCCGAGCACCGGGTATGGGCACACTTGCTAACTTTGTCTTTTGAGTTTCACTATATAGAGAAGTCTTTATTTTTTTATTTTTTTTTTTTGGATTACGTAACACAATTACAAACACGATCGCTTGTTGCACACAGCAAAGACGAATAGAGTTTTGGTTTTTTCTGTTCAATACCGCACACGAAATACACTGCGAGCCAACGAGATGGAACAAATTCTGCGACGACCTTCTCGGGACGAGTCTGCGAATGAAATCAACCACGTCAGCGATTGTCACAAGGGTTTATTTCACTCTGAAGCGTTTGGTTTGAATGTAAATGGCGGCGGACGACAATGACAATGGGGTTGTTTGCTCAATTCACCCCAATTGAGCTCTCTCGTGTGGACTGATGTCGATGATAGACACGCCTCCTGTTTCGGTGAATGTGTGCGTGTGCATAGTGTGGTAGCTGCTCTTTTACGAGGGATTTCCCCAACTTTGGGCATGCGCGGTTAGGCAATTTTGTGATTTGGTCCGTCAGACTTTGTTTTGTTTCGACAACGGCGACGACGACGACGGTTTTCTTGAGTTTTCCCCAGCACGGATGAGCTACTATCACCACCTATGGAGCCGCCATTAAACGAAGAAAATTTTCTCGTTTTCCTCGCTTTGAAATTCAATTTGCATTATGGAAGTGAACTGGGGTTGATTGTGTGGCGATTGGGGGGAGTGGGAGTATGTTTGCCATGGTCTGCACTCGATTTGTAGGGTTGGCAACATTGCGATGAGATATCTGTGCTGTTTCTACAAGGGACTTCGAAAGAGTGTCAGAGGGGGGATGACAAGGAAGAAATTACTCACAAAGGCATTTATTTGGGAGATCATTCCTGACAACTCAATTTATTTGTATTAATTTTCTTCTGTTGTTCTCTGGGAAACGTGGGACATGGGTGTTGTGGAGGGAGCCGAGTTTGGATGTCGGTGTGGGTGATACTGAAACGAGTTGTTGTTAGCTTTCTGGAATGGGAAGGTAAGATGATTGTTATTTCGATTTTGGGAAACGGTTTGGCTATTATTTCATTTTGAGTTAACATAGATTGTAGCGGGATTCGGATAACTAATTGGGTTCATAATAAAAACAGATTTGGAATGAATATAGGTGGGTGGCCATACATCATATGGGTATAGCAATATTTGTTTTTCGAGTTTAGGTCCAGCATTGTTGGATCCTTCAACATTGTTACATAAAATTGAGGGCTACAATAGTCCGCTTTATGTAATAAAATTTGTAAGGTGAAGAGTCATGAATCTCCCGTAAAAAGTGCAGCACCCTCGAATTTGGAGGTATAAATATTTGTTTCTTAGAGTCGGGTTTATGATCCGCCTGTAGGATTAACCGTGATTTCATCTATTAAGAGCCAGAGGTTCTTTATTAACTGCAGTTTAGGTATTTACTTGTGAAACGTGTCTTGGAAATAATTTAAATTCCGGAATAAGTCAATGAAATCAGTTTTATTGATCAAACAGAGCTCTCACTTTTGAAAGAGTCAAGACTTTTCAAAAGTCACCCTCCTATTAGTTAATTCTTATAGAATATTTGATTAGGTAGGTAGGTACTCAAGGTACTACGCAATAAAAAATAAAATACCACAGCTTTTTGATACTCAATTTAATAAAATTTTATAAATTCGCCTATACGGTTTCCCATAATTTTATCTTGCAATATATGTAGGTACCTATATGGGAAATCAGATCGTTCAAAACAAGTCAAAACTACAATAAATTTATAAATTTGCTATAAATTATAAAAAAAAATGGTCAAGTATTGATATTAAAACAGCAAATGCAATTTAAAATGCAGCACTTTCCAAGCAGAAGTCATAACGTAGTATATTTAAAAGAATTTGAAAAACATTAACGAACCAAAATGTTAAGTTATATACCATTTGCGGATGATCAGATAAACAGAAATTGCTCTCTTGATGTCAACACCAATTGAAGTACCACTATTAATAAGTTGATTATGTGCGGAGCATTTTTAAAAATGAATTCGACACTGCGCAAGATGAGTGCGAGCAACCTTTTGGTGGGATGGCTTGTAGTAGAAGAACATCGCTGATAATACAAGCTGAGTTAAAACTAATTCAACAGGGGTCTATCAACCCAACATGAAAAGTTAATAGATTACCATTTTGATTATTTTTTTTTTATTTTTTTTTATTAAATTTTTACACTGGACCTTGATTTTATTGTTATACATAAAATTATTTTTCATTTTTATTTTAATTCCCTTAAATATAAATATAAAAAAACGTATCGGCAAAACAAAAGCCCAAAAAAAAATTGGCGCAACAGGCTCGTTTGTAGCCAGGACCAAGCTTTCTCACAACCATTCATGTGTGCGTGTGTACTTCTTGCACGGTAGCAGGACTTCCTGTTTTATGCCGACTCTAGACAATTGATACTACTCGAATAATTTGTCATATCATCACGAGAGGAGGGCAAAGAAAAATCATTTAGGTGTTGCTACGACTGTGAATCGAAACCATCCTTCTGCGCGCTAGTTCATCTCACTACCCATCGCGCCACTGAGCCCGTCGGAAAACAAAAGCCAATGAAAGAAAATTATAAATAGTTATGATTTTTGTAATTCATCATTATTTAACATAAGCAAACAGCAATTCATTTGAGTGTAGTGGTCTATATAAAATCGTCAAATTTTTTGTTTGGAATCGGTGCTAAGCAAGAGGTCCTATTTGTTTTATAATTCTTATTTTTATTCTTACTTCATAGCCACAGCATTATAGATTTTGACAATTTTTTGGTGTTTTGGACTTAAGAGTTCTCAACCAATGCAGCAATGCAACAGTCTTAAGTGATACCGGCATATTCGCGACAATATATAAACAAAATTGATCAATATTAATAAATTTTCTTCTAACAACACTAACACCCAAAAACTTTAGATAGTCCGACAAAAAATCAAGAGTGTAAAAATTATGAAAACTTAGAAATTGGCTTTCAGTTGTATGTCTCTTTGAACACTCAAACGATCGGAGAAGAAGAAGATACCTTCTCCAATCGTTTGATACATCTTAAGTGCTAAAAAATGTTAACATAATTTAAAAATATAAAATGAAATAAAAGTTGGTTTTATCTGAAAAAAAAAACAATTTATCAAACTTTTGCTGAATATTTATGTATACCTTCATATACCATGTTTATTGTTATATCTAACAGATACCACCACAATGTCTAACCGAAAAAAATTGCTGTTGAAATATTCTATACAATGGTTTATCGAGTTTTTAAATATTTTGTTGTAATTTTAATAGCTAAAAACAGACATTGTCTTGTCTTGACCATGAATATTTAATTGGATGAAGAATACATTTATAGGTACATATATATAAAAATGTATTCATGTTTTGTTGGTGAACACGTGACATTAGGTTTTCTCCGTGCTTGACATTGATATTGACATCACAGTACTTCGCACATGAATGCAACGAACTGCAGACATGTAACAGCACTGGCGACTGAGGCCATCGGTTGGGACTGATCCAGACATTAATACAACAGAGAGAGAGAGAGAGACAGATAGACACATAGAAGTAAGGACATATAACATAAACCTACATGGCACAGAGGAGGAGACATAGATTTATATTGTCTCATGTTATCGCACAGGTGGCCTCAGATAAGTTGGCAATTTTCGTAGAATACAAACGCTGCCGAAGCTGGGGCTTGAACTAGCAGCGTTTGGCTTAGCAGTCAACTACGCATTCCTCTGAGCTATGGCCACCTCCGTGCTTAAACTATTGGCAAGATTTGAAAAATAAAAATAAGTCAAATCGGTCCGTCTGTTGTTAAATAAATTCGTCACAACAAAATATATCTTGTATAAAGAGAAATATTGACGGTTACTCATTTCAATTTACAAACTTTCTATATGGTACAAACTAAAGATATGGTACAAAGTCAAGTTTTAACGGTTCAACTCCAACATAAGGAAACTAAAGAGCATCTTCCTAAAAATTTAAAATCAGATCAACCCATTTTATTGCATTCGATTTGTATTCATTTTCTCGTACAACATAAAAGTAATGTTTATATAAAAGTTTTCGAACTCGAGATTTTGATAAACTCGAACATATTGATGATTACCTATTTACTTAATTACTTAAGTGGCGCAACAGTCCGGAGTGAACCTGGGGCTCAACCAACATGCCTCTTTAATTAGCACGGCCCTAAGCTAACTGTATTCAGTTGCGCACCCCAAGTTGGTTGAGGTCATTTTCTACTTTTCTTCCTCTACTGCGCAATACGTCTGGCTTGGAATCGAAGACTCTGCGAGCCGGAGAATTGGTGGTCATTCGTTCTACATGACCTAGCCATCTTAAACATCCAATGCGGAGTTTTTTGACCCGAGGCATGTCGCTGTAGAGCTCGTATAGATCTTTGTTGAATCTTTGACTACATAGCCCGTCAACGCAAACGGGAACGAAAATATTTCTAAGAATTTTCTTATATAGTATCTCCTTAGTAGTTCGATTGAGGGTTTTACTAATCAAATGCCTTCTTATCACGAAGAAACAGTTAATAGCGGAGCCGAGATAGACAATGTCCCGTACTACATCAAAGTTATATCTATCAATGGTGACGTACTGTCCAATTCGTCGATGTTGTGTGTCCTTTCGTGTTGACAGCATATACTTCGTCTTGCCCTCAGTTACTGCTTAACCTATTTTTGCCGCTTCCTTCTTTATACTAGCAAACGTGGCTATAACACCACGTTGAGTCCTACCAATGATGTCAATATCGTCGGCATATGCTAGTAGTTGCACCGATTTTTAAAAATTATGCCTCTGGTGTTGGCTTGGGAGCTTTGCACAATCCTTTCAAGAATCAAATTTAAGAAGTTGCACATGACAGCACATCGCTTTGCGAAAATTCTTGTTTGGTATCGAATGTGTCGGTCGTTTCCGACCCTGATGGAGCAGGGTCGGAAACCATCGTCATACTACACAAACGGACGGTTTTAGGCAGTATTCCAAAACTGGGCATGGCTTTTTATAGTTCGCTTCTATAAACGCTGTCGTTTGCGGCTTTGAAATCAATGAATAGGTCGTGGGTATCGATTTGGTCTTCTTGGGTTTCTTTTATGATCTGCCGAAGTGTAAAAATTTGATCGGTTGTTTACTTTCCTGGCCTTAAACCACACTGATTAGGTCCGATTAGGTTGTTGATATACGATTTCAGGAGTTCACATATTACGCACATATGATTTTGTAGGCGATGTTGAGGAGACTTATGGCTCTGTATTTGGCGCAGTTCAGATCCTTTTTTGTGGATCCTGCAAACGTTGCTCAGGCATACTTTCATCCGACAATATTTGGCTACTTACCAAGTCTACTGCTACTTACCAAGTCATCTCCGCCGGCTTTATAAAGCCCAGACGGAAGGCCGTCATTTCCGACAGACTTATTAAGCTTGAGTTTCGATTTTTCTATCATCACTTAATTCAATTTGGGTGGTTGGCAGTTTTCGCAATCGTTGCCAATATTGAATGGTTTGTTCTGCCTGACAGCGGAATGTTGTTCGTCATCGCCGTTTAAAAGTTTGCAGGGGTGGTTCTTCCATATCCTCAGCATCGACTGTGTCCTTGTTCATCTCGACACGATTCTATTCGAGCATTTTGTCCCTGGTTTTGCCGTTTTATATTCTGGAAAAGCTTGCGGACATCGTTCCTGTAATGACACGTTTTTCTTACTCTTTTTTCTTCTTTCTGAAAAGTCAGTACCCTTCCCTTCTTCTTTGCCTATAGAGCCCAATGTCAGCTCTCGTCTTCACCTACAGCTAAGCTTTATAGGCCTCGTTCTTGGGTGCGAGCATCTGTTGGCAAGACGCGTATCCCTTAGTATGAAATACTGTGGAAAAATGAGTATCGAAAGACGCGTATCCCTTAACCTCTCGATTAACGCCATACCACCAGCATTGTGTGGCGTGATGTATATCCGTATTCTTACATTGGCTGCAACAAGGTAGTTCTCTGAGTAGATGTTAACTCCTCGCGTTCGGACATCTAAAATACTGGATGAGTGCCTCTTGTCTATCGCAATGTGATCAATTTGGTTGACCGTTCGTTGATCTGGAGACTGCCATTTCCTCTTATGGATATCGAGACGTGTTGTCGTGTAGACTTTGTTTTCTGACAATACTGCTAAAGATGTCTTCCCTTTCTACCTTTGCTTTAAAATCTCACAGAACGATTTTAATATCGTATTTCGGTAGTCGTTCATAGGTTTTTTCCTCCGTCGCTCACGACCGCATATAAGGCTTATGTTGGCGAATTTGGCCTTGATGCGGATTGTTGCAATGCGTTCGCTAATGTCTTGGAAAAATACGATTTCTTGCCTAAGTCTTACAAAAAAAAATCCTTATCGGAATAATCAGTGTTTCTGCTCACTATAACACGGTCCGTAGTAGATGTCAAAGTTTTTCACACTCTTTTTCCCCGGCTCATCCAATCGTACTTCCTGGGTGGAAGTAATGTCTGTGTTGTAACAGTTATGGGCTTCTACTAGTTGTTCGATTGCACCTCTACTGTTTAATGTTCTCACATTGCATGTGCGGATACGAACTTCATTGTCCTTTGTTCGGCTAGCATGGTCGTCAAGAATAAAATCAGTCCTTTCTGAGGCTGTTGCGGTTGGAAGTAAAAATAAGGACATTTCATGTGTAGTAAAAGTTACAGCCACTGGGCATTGCCAAGTTAAAGCTAATCAGAGTCTACCCTCGATCTACAAGACCGAATTTCCTATTTAACAATGTTTTCTTAACAATCTTTTACAATGTGTTTTTTTGTCAAAACAGGTCAAAATGAACACCTTATTGTATAAGGGTGTTGAAATCAAATTCTAATTAAAGTGTTGCATAAGGAAATATGCTTTTGATGAATTATTTAAGCGAGCCAGTAAGTAACCTATAAGAAAAAAATAAAAACAAAAAAAAAATAATGAAAAGCTAAATTTAAATAAATTATTTCAAAGTAATATACTAAATTAAAAATTTAAAGAAATTGAGTTGGGACAACCGAAGTATCTGTACTTTCAAAATCAAAAAAAATTAAAAGTTACACTATTCCCAAAAAAACGTTTTTTTTTAAATTCCGTCGTTTTGTAAAAATTCTCGACCATGGTAAATTAATGGATGCAAGTTCAATAAAACGTACAAAAATATAAAAAAAAAATGTTCAAATAAAAGATAAATTAAATTATGTTCTTAAACTTTAATTTTGTTGTATTACATCTAAGTAACGTCCGTTGCTTAGTCTCCATTTTGTTCCTTTCTTTAAATTTTCCGATTTTTTCTTTCTTTTAACTTAAAAATTTCATTGTATAATTTTTCTTTTAATTATTATTTTACTATTCTATATGATGTTAAGTGTTATAGTGTAAAAAAAATGTTTACTAAATAAACAAAAAAATAAAAACAAACAATCATAAGCCATATATTTATTTGGTTAGATTCATGTGCAGGGCCAAATAAATATTTTTATTTATGTACATACTGTGCTTCTACTAACGGCTTATATTGGACGAATATTCTATAATTTACCATAGTTCTCCAGAGGAAGGATGCACATTTTTTGGTATTATTTGAGAAATCGCCAGTATTCAAACGATTTGAAGAAAACGTAACAATGAGTATGTTGGAGAGCTGTAAACATCCCGTTAGTTCTTTGTTGCCGATATATATAAATATAAATAGTTAAAATCATTTTCTTTGCAAAATATCGCATGGTCTTAATTTTTAAGAGCTTGGAATAATTGATACAGTGCGGTTCACATGGTTAGCCGCACCATTTTTCTCTCAATAAATTGCAGTTTTTCTGTTTGTTTTTTTCATGAACTACCAAAACAATGCATTTATTGGGAAGATTATTAAATTCTCTTCGATAAAAAACTAAATTCAAGATTAGTGAGAGACACTTAACGGTTGTTTTGATCTCTTTATTCCCACTAGTGCAAAAAAAGCTCAAAAAAATCGGTTCACTTAGTTAGACGCACGAATTTTTACAGTTATTTCTTAATGCTGGGTAATGCAAATTAAATTTTGTTAATGAAACGTTATTAAAGTTTTTCCGAGTGTTTAAAGTGAATATGGGTGGTAAAAAAAATGTTGACGGTGGCGGAAAAGGCAAAAATTGAGGCCTACCACTCAGAAGGTTTTTCTATGCGGAAAATTGCAAGCAAAATAGGAAGAAGTGATAAAGCAGTTCGAAATGTTTTATCAAACCCTGCTACCTATGGAAAAAATAACAAATAAAGGACAAAAACAGCCTTAACACCACACGAGAAGCGAAAGATAATAAGAATTGCCTCAAATTAAGCACACTCCACGATGAAAATCAGACAATTAGCGGGGGTACGTGCCAGCAAATCAACGGTTCGTCGAGCTATTTTAAGTGCTCCACACTTGAAATTCAAAAAGTTACAAAAAAAACCACCACTAAACGCTGCAAGAAAGGAACTTCGGTTGGAATTCGCGCGTCTTCATATGGCATGGGATACTCAGGTTGGGAGTGTTTTAAATTAGAGAACTGTGGTGTTTTCTGATGAGAAAAAGTTCAACCTAGATGGTCCTGATGGGTATAATTTTTAATTTCATGATATCCGCAAAGACGAATGCTTTTTGAATCGCAACCATTCCAAGAAACTAGGAGTAATGGTATGGGGGGCCATTTCATACTATGGTGCCTTTGAGTTGGTTTTTGTGTCTCACAAAATGACAGGAATGTCTTATAAAGCTCTTTTGCAAACAGCTTTTCCAGCCATAAGAGAGCTTTTTGGACCAATCCAGTGGATCTTACAACAAGATAATGCTCCGATCCACAACGCGAACGTTGTAAAAGCATTTCTCGCTAGTGAAAATGTGGAATTGTTGCCGTGGCCACCATACTCACCTGATCTAAACATTATTGAAAACCTTTGGGGATGGCTGAATCGTCAAATTTATGAAGGAGGCAAGCAGTATGAAAGCTGTGAGGAGCTTATTGCAGCAATTAAAGAAGCCTGGTCTAAGATTTCATTAGACTATTTAAAAATATTGTATGAATCGCTTAAAAGTAGCATTTTTGATGTCATTTCAAGTCGCGGAGGTTGTGCAAAGTATTGAAATTGTGCAAAATAATTAAAATAATAATAAAAAAGCAAAAAATAATGATGGCAATCGATCAACTTCTTCTCTTTCAAACTTTTAACAGGTGCGTCTAACTAAGTGAACCGATTTTTTGAGCTTTTTTTGCACTAGTGGGAAGAAAGAGATCAAAACAACCGTTAAGTGTCTCTCACTAATCTTGAATATATTTTTTTTCGAAGAGAATTCAATAATCTTCCCAATAAATGCATTGTTTTGGTATTTCATGAAAAAAACAAACAGAAAAACTGCAATTTATTGAGAGAAAATGGTGCGGCTAACCATGTGAACCACACTGTATAATTCATCTATTTTTCCACATTTTCAAAAACAAATTATAAATAGATTGTGTGGTAAAACCCATTTTTATATTTTTACAGAGGCAAATAAATATACAGGGATAGGACAACATCTGTCAGGTTCCGCTTATTTTATTCACGGAACATCTTATTGATGGGAAAACATTATTACAGCTCTAAATTGCTTATTTTCAAACAAATTAGTCCGCAAATTATCTATGGAATAACAATTTCTTTTAAATATGGATGCTCAAGAAAAAATTTTGGAATTAAATCTTTAACGAAATTGAATGCTGCCAAGCAAACAGATTAAATGTAAATAAAATGTTAATTATACGCGGAATATTTTAATTCGATTTTTATTGACCTACTAAATCTGTCCACTTTAATTACAAAAAAGTTGATTTTAATGCATTTATTGCATCAAATTATTTAACAAAAGTTAAAGTTGAATATTAATAAACAAACACAGTTGTTTGATTGATGATACTCCCATGTTATCTATTATAAAAAAAGAATAAAGAACAGCCCACCGGTCTTTCACTTGCTCCAGATGTGCGCTTTATTTTGGTAGTGTGCTTACATTTGTTTTTATCTCAACTTAAGTTGATATATTCATCTAGGCTTTTCAGGCTGGTAATGGAATATTCTGCGGAGGATTATTGGTCATTCGTACTACATGTCCTAGCCATCTTCAAGTACAATCATTGTCCATCAACGCAATCGGATACTGATCAGTCCTTTGAGTGGTTCAATTAAAAGTGTTTTTTTAATAATTTTCTTTCTAAACAGAGACTATCAGGAAATAGTATATTTTTTTTCTCAATTTCTAATTTCTGATAAAGCATAACAGCATATATTTGGCCTTGTCCTCCTGCTAAACCCATTTTAATCGTCTCCTTCTTAGTAGCCCCTGTTACATTTAGTTTAGTTCGACCAATGTTATAAATATCACCGGGGCATGCTTCGTTTTGACTCATGTGCACAACACCCTCAACAAAACAAAACGTCAATTTGTATCCTTTTCTAAATCAATTTTGGTATCGAATATTTCGGTGAGGTTATTGCCGATCTTGAGTTTGAGTTCGTCTCTAAGTTGTAATATGCGGCTTTGAAATCGTCGAATAGCTTGGACTTATTTTTCACAACAGCTTCCGAAGTGTGATGTTGTGACGATGTTAAGGGCCGATCAGGTTGTTGGTAAACGACAGACCAAAATCTTTTTGGCTATGTAAAGGAGACCTCCCTAGAATTTGGTGCAATTAAGTTGATCTACTATATATGTATGCATTTTTAGATTGATAGTTTTCATTTTCTTACTTATTTAATTTAGTGCCGCTACATCCCTAGCCTGTTCATCAGTGTTGAAGTCTATATAGAATGATTTGTTCTGCCTGACAAATCAAATACAAACTTTTGGACAGCAGACTCGTTAGAACCCAGAACCCAGCTTTTTCACAACCATTCAATTAGCGTGTGCACTTATTGCACCATGGCGGGACCTCCGGTTTAATGTCGACTGCAAACATCTTAGTTGAGATAACATTTTCTTGACAATTGGTACGACCGGGATGATCTGTCATCCTTCTACCTAACACGGGAAGTTTATTTGTTATATTGTTTCATCTCATGCAGCTTTATATACCAGCCCGTCAGGAAGAATGTTTTTTGGGTTTTTATTTAGATATACTAAGCTTTGTTGGTGTAGGTACTTCTCATCATCTTATTTTTATAAAGCAAACGTCAATTTTTTCAGCTGGCTTCAGCTTGTCTTCGCCTTCAGCGTTGCCTTATTTGCCTCATGTTTGATCAAATACGTTGGTATTTTTCGTCAAAACAGGACTTTCTTGCTGATGAGCTAAAAAAAATATAATACATCAGCAAACTATGTAGTCCTTGATAGTTAAATATTTGTAATTCCACAAAAATTAATTTTTCCTTTCGGCTCATGTTACAGACATAATTGAATTGTAATACCTTCTAAAAAATACAACGGAGAGTGTCCTTCACCACAATGAAAAGAACCATTAATATCTGTTATAGGAGAAAAATCACCAGAGTGACAAAACAAAAACAACAAACAGAGAAATAATTCGAAGCCAAGTGTATATACAGTTTCCATTTGACTTCATTTCAATTTATCTCCTCCTAGAGCCACAATCAATTTTCCTTAATTTCATCAGATTTAGATTGCCCTGCTCCACTCTACTTCACTCCACAAACACAGAGATATAGATGTACAAGTTCTACCGGAGTGGGGGTGGATGGTGATACTAGTATTATTATTATTCGTTCACCCACACAGTCATTCTTCAGGGGAAAAAACAATGCACAAATAAGGAAGTGTCCCTAACACTCCCTTATTTTTATTTCTCTATTTACCTTTTCTTTTTGCTTTCTTTTGGTCTGTATCCTGGAGGATGGATGAAAATCTTCTCAATGTTGTCGCAGGGACACAATGGCAAGGGCGACTTGTGCTGCTCCTGCTGCTGATTCCACCACCCACCCATACAAAGGCAATCTTGCGAAGATTGCTCCCCACAAGTAGTCGTCATTCAGTTTTCCTATTTCGGGGTATAACTTTCGATTATGTGGGTGGTTGGGGGTGGGGGGTTGGGGGTGGGGGGTTTGTTTCGTGACTACCCTCGCCCGGATGCCGATGAGGGTGAGAGAGACAAACGGGCGACGGTGAGTAATGGGATAAACGATCCCGTTTGCCATTGCGCTGCTGAGCTTCTTCTTGTATTGAAAATTCGGCCCAGACCCAGCTCCAACACACCACCAACCCTTAATCGTTTATTTTGTGTTTTTTTTTTCGTTGTGCGAAACTGATGTAATTTATATGGGCACTTGACTGTTTAAATTGCCTTTCGAGGAAATTTTATATTACACTTAAGTTTAATGGAAAATAATTAATTTCATTCCGACTGCGTTTATGGTTTTATTTTACGGCCGGAACCGACATCACCACGACACGATATGGGGGGTACCGGCTGGAGTCGGGCTGAGGTGGAACATTTGCGTGAGTTATTGTGCGGCAGTTGAGGGTTAAAATGTTTCATTTCTTCGGTGGGTCGGCCGCGGCCATTACTTTGCAACTGGCGATGCGATGGGGTTCTGCTCCGTATAAATGTACGAATGGGTACCCTTAAGACGATCTTCATTGCTTATTCAAAATGGACGAAGCAAGGATTCACTTATGGCAAGACGATGAGGGTATTTAAGTGGGCTCGAAGCATAACAGTAAATTTTACGTCGTCGTATTCTCCCCCCTTAGCACAGGTCGGTGTGTTCTTGGCCATCGGAATGATGAACTTTTATAGCTGCTTTGGCTTTTAAGTACTGTAGGGAAGGTATTTATTTCCGGCCCGGAAGACTTATGGCGCGGCACAATTTTCCTCTTCCGCAGAATTTTGGCCAAAATAAAATTTCATTGCGGTTTTATTGCGTTTGTCACTATAATGAGATAGAATATATGTATGACAGACATCGCAATCAACTATTCGAAGCGGGGAAATGTTTTTTACTCTACTGTAAAAAGTTGGCAAAATGTAAATAAAATTGTTTGTAATAAATAGGAATAAATATATTGGGTACTTAAATTGTATGAGTTGGAAGTGCTTGGAATATATAGATATTAGTAATTGTCACTCGTTTTATAAATTTGAAAGCAAATCATGAAGCATACATGTACCAGTTCCTGGATAGATTCTATAAAAATGTACGCTTTGGAATGTAACTGCATTCTGTTAATCCACTAGTACTGATGAATATTACGACTTTGGTTGGAGTATGTGTTTTTTTTTTGTTGACATGCCATTTTGTTCGAAATTTTACACAAAAAGGAAAAACACAGCAACATTGGAGACAGTGGCAGTATTATAAGTCAATTTTCAGCCAGGTTGATAAAGTTGATATGGAATCTGAAACTATTTTGTAACCTACATGTTGGTAGCCGCTGAAGTTTTTTAGTTTTTTTTTACTTTCTCTTACAAAGAGAAAGATATTGTTTTCGTGAAAATTTTCGACCTCGAGATTTTGATTGATTCTAACATAACGATGATAGCGGAACTCAAAAAAGTGGTTTTTGGAATTCCGTCCGTCGGTCCGTCGGTCCGTACAAGTCTCTCCATCCTAAGCGAACAATTTTCTTCAAACTTCGTAACCAGTGTTTTTTTTTTGGTCATAATTTTAGCCTTTTTTTCGCTTTTAGCCATGTTATTACCGGTAATACCTGATATATAAAAATTATACAAAACTTCAATTTTCTCGAGGACGGCTCTAACGATTTTGGCTAAACTGCATATATATTGTATAATATATAACGGAGTCTTGCATTTAGGTTATATAAAGGAAATTGTCAATTTCTCGCAAGCTATTTTAATGAAATTTAATTTATTAAATTTCATAAATTCCACATAATTGGTTTTAGCCCAATTATACCTAAACGGAATTTTGAATTTTTGCAATTAACGGAAAGTCATTATTGTTCACATGGACACCGATTCCTTTCAATTACGGAATACACGTTCACATTTCGACATTTTTTATATCATTTTAAGCATCATCAATCAAAATACATATTATTGTGTATTTTGGCCAAATTATTAAAAAAAACGTCAAATTAACTCGCTGTAAAAAATAAAGTTGCGTACGACCCAGTCGTGCAACCACAACTCGTTTTTATTAGGTTCTATTTTCCATACATGAATTAATTATTTGAAATATGTACACATTTTGTCTGTTTTGTAAAAAAAAAGTCTACGAGGTTGAATTGAGTTTACTGTATATTAAAACAGTAATTTATAACCTTTAAAGCCTTATGACTTGTTTACATTTGGCTGCTGATGCATATAAGTTTTGTTTTCGAGTCGTTAACCGCACCAATCTATATTGTTATGACTAACTGTCAAATTTCGACTACATCACGCTGGCAGCTTCTTCCAAAGATGGACGAAATACATTGACATATAGAATAACGACTAAGGATCCCAGTTTATACTCCTGTGGAACTTCATGTACCACTCTGTATTCATTGCTATACAAGTTGTTAATTTGCCAGTTCGATAACTTTCCTCTTATTCCCATCATTCCTAAGGCATTGATCATTTCTGTATGGTCTACGTTATCAAAAACTTAGCTAACGCTCAATAGAACTTTATATGTTTGCTCAGAGTGGCGTTGATTAAGTTGGTAAAATATCCTTTTTCCTTTATGAAGTTTTTTTTATCAGCGAATTCCCTTATTTGATCTGAAACTGTTTCATTATTTTGACTAAAGCCGGCAGGAATGCTATCGGGTGATAATTCCCTACACGTATCTTAATACCTCTTTTATAAATCGATCTGAACGTTTTTTTTTCAGATTAATTCTTTATTATTTTTGTTAGTATAAAAACGAATATTTAATGGTTTGCTTTTATGGCTATCGACTGAGTATGTTTGATAGCTCCGCGTTGTTAGAATCTTATAGAAACATTGAGTCTTGTAGCAAAGTGTCGTTATGTTTGGATGTAATTATATAACATGTGTATTATAATGGTATTATGCATGCCGCCTTACGTAAGAAAATGTTATCACATTCAATTGCAAGTGTTTTCATGCCGTTGTTTAGTGAAAAATGTATTCTCATATTTTCATCGATTTTTTTCCCAATATTACAAGATCGGACTCAGTGGCGCGATGGTTAGTGCGATAAATTGCTCGATTCCCAGCCTCGATTCCCAGCCTCAATGATTTTTCACTGGAGCTCTGCTCGTGATGATCTGACAAATCATCCGAGAAGTATCAATTGTCAATAAAGCTTACCTCAACTTTGCCATTCGGAGTCGGCATAAAATATGTATTCCCGTCATCGTGCAACAAGTACACACGCACACATAAATGATTGAAAGAAAGCTCCGCCCTGGGTACTAACGAGCATGTTGCGCTCGTTTTTTATTTTTTTAAATATTGACGACCTGATTTTTGAAAAGCAAATTTTCCTTAAAAACTGACGAGAAAAATTAGAATTGTATGTATAGAAATGTAGGTATTATAGGTATAGAAGAATCCTGTGACAATTAAATCCTAGATGTTTATTACATGGAAAAACTTCTCCACAAACTTCGAAAACAATTAGACCTATTTGAAAAAAATGAACCCATCCAAATCGATGTTTAAATCAAGCATTGGTAATCAAATTTGTATGGGTAATGCCGTTCCTTTGAGTTATTTTGCATCTCATACCTTAATGTAATATTTGTAAAGCAGTGTCAAACGAGTTTTTTCCCACTCTTGCTTTATTTTCTTAACCTTAATTTTGTAGAGTGCTGATAGGAAATGTTTCTTGGAAGCTCTTCGTTAAAATTAATTAATAAGCTCTTTCTTTAATAAAGTTATCCATCCAGCTGCACAGTAATTTAAATATCCGTATGTTCTTAATTACGCTTCTCGTATTTAGCCAGTTTATTTATTCAAACTTAACAAGGTCTTATACATTTTCCAACATATAATTTTTTTTTGGTTTTAATTCAAATATATACTATTTACAACAGGCTTTCAACTACATTTTGTATTCCTTTGAGGTAGCCATTTCGAATCATTTTCAATCCTTAATTGACTAAGCAAAAAGCTAGACATTAACTCAACCCCTAATAAGAGTTACAAAATAAGTCAGTGGAAAAAAGTTAAATCTTCGAGTATAGATTATACCTTCTTCCAATTTTTTCAGTCCTAGACTGAGACGGTCGTGAGCCATTCAACTTTCCAAAATAATTTTTGTGTTATGTATTTCTAGAAATGATTCTGAAGTTTTTTTTGTTGTTAACCTTTTCGAGTTTCTAGAAAATGTTATGACATTAGGCAGTTCCTAACGATTTAAGTTGATTTTGCAATTTTAATTTTTAAAAATATATTGCTTTTGTCGCGAAAGAACTAGTGTCAATTTAATCAAACATCTCGCAAGATAACACTTACCTACCTACCTATGCGTGTATCTGCCATAAATTAATAAATGGGTAAATGGAGATATAGTCCCTCTACCATTAGGTCCCTATACACAGCAAAGAGGACACAAATAAATAACAACGAACCAACAAGATACATTGAGTACAGCATTCTAAATGGATTCATTTATGGCCAACTAAAGAGAGAAACCGACGGACATTAATCGCCCGACTACCCCATCGTCGGGAGTAGCTTCCGATGGAAGCCTCTTCGGCACGAGATACGAAGTGAATAAAAAATATAAATTGCTTAATCTTTTCTCTTGATGGCGCAATTTATTTGATTCCATTTGCCGAACACACAGCATCCCCACAAGCGCAGCAGCACGGCACGGGGATGTAATATATCGTTATATTACTCCCTTGCGAATGCCACACCGCCCAAGTGGGTGAGTTGGTGAGTAAGTAGGCAACCCACTGCCACTGTCCATCAAGGACGATATTATCGTTGGCGTTTGCATGAAAAATCCAAACCGTTAAATGCGATGGGCTATTCTTTTGCTCCACTGATATGGTATCTATTTCCCCCACCCCATATAACCATCTCACACACACCTTTCGCCGTAGAGGTGCCATTGAATCAATTTTATTTTCTCATTTCTAGTAGACCTTTCACTACACGACTACTACTCCGGACACGGCTCCAAAGCGCAGAATAAATACACAAACTGCCGTGCCGCACCAAACGGGAAAATTGAGTGTCTACCTATCCGGGGGAAAAAATCTGATAATTGAAAATCTGCGCAAGAAAAATGCTCGCCAGGCTCCGTGAAGACACGCCAAACAAAAACTGCTAATGCCCCCAAAGATTCAATAACGGGTGTGTGATTAAAAACAAGAACAAATCTATCTAATCAACTACCCTCACCGTGAAGTGCGGAGAGCAAGTATGGCAATTGCCAGAACCATGCACCACGTGCCGTCGGCCATCAACGGAATGTTTTAAGTGGGGCAATGCTGTGTTAGTGTGTGTTTGATGCGGTGGGTGTGGTTAGCTGATTTCTCCGCCATTCGCCATTTTATTTCCTCCCCCAGCTGATAACATTATGCTATATCCACTTAGTGGAGAAATATCCCAATAAAAATCCTATTTTAGTTCAGTCACTGCCCAAGACACAATCCAATCGAATTTAGTCGTCTATAATGGGATTTTTATAACCCATGACACAAACCATACCAAATGTCATTCAACAACCAAAGAGATTTTCAGCTAAAGATTATGATTCCTGAATCATCCCTGCGTTTGTTTTTTTTCTCATTTTCATAAGTGATATCCACAGATATTTTAATTCGCAACAATTAATATCATCTAAAAAAATTAAAAAAAGGGAGCTTCCGCAACCCATCATCCCTTGCGGGGATCGAACCCGCGACCTTTGGATTAGAAGTCCAACGCGCTATCCTCTGCGCCAAAGGGACGGCGAGAGCACGTGTGACGAAAGCTTTACAAAACAATGAGAGCAAAGTTCTGTTTAATGTTCTGCAAATAAAGTTCATTATAATTCCTAGTAGACGCGTATTGTGTTGTTGTAAGATGAAGAAACTTGACTTGACGATTGCGTCCATCTTAAATTCCAATTGTTGACACTACAGGTTTATCGTATGCTAGCAGCTCATAATAAATGCTTCCCCTATACACATATAGCGTCAATCCTGGCTTTGCTACCGCTACGACCAATTTTGTTATAAGTGATCCCATAAATCACCATCCGCCATTCACAAGTTACTTTCCGCTTTTGTGAACTTCGTGGCAGCCATACATTGAACAGACATACATTTTCGAATCCAGCCTTATTCAAATGTTTTCAAACGAGTTTGTGTAATGTTAAGCTTCTGGGCAATCGAAACAGTTCTCATATGATGCTGAGACTCGTCGATTTTGATTGATTTATCTGCATTATCAGCTGATGGCCTTCACAAAGTGCTGCTTTGAGATCTTTGCGATCGAAATTACCAGAACGCAATCGTAGAAAACTGCGCGTGCTTGTACCAAAAACACAATTTATACATTTTTAACCACCTGGCTTGCGCTTTCTTCTTCATCAGAGAAATCTTTGATGCGCGCTAGATAATTTGGTTGTACAAATAAATAAATCAATAAATAGTCTACATTTGAACACAAATAAATATATAATAGCCGAGTAAAACACATTCGATACCAAAAAAAAGGATTTAGGCAAGGCGATGCGATATCATGTGACTTCTTCAATTTTATTCTTAAGAGGATTGTGCAAAACTCACGAGCCAACACCAGAGGCACAATTTTCCAAAAATCGGTACAACTACTTGTATACGCCGACGATATTGACATCATTGGTCGGACCCAACGTGATGTCATAGCCACGTTTGCTAGTATAGCGGCAAAAATGGGTTTAGCAGTAAATGAGGGCAAGGCGAAATATATGCTGCCAACATGAAAGGACACACAACATCGACGAATTGGACAGAACACCACCATTGGCAGATATAACTTTTAGGTAGTACGGGACTTTGTCTATCTCCCCTCCGCTATTAACTCTGACAACAGCATCTCGTCAAACGAAGAATTACTTTTGCCAACCGCTGTTTCTTCGGGCAATTCAGTAGTAAAGCGCTCACTCGAACTACTAAGGAGATCTTATATAATACCCTGATCATCCCAGTCCTGCTCTACTGCGCTCAAGCATGGACCGTCTCAAAAGCGGATGTAGCAATCCTTGGTCGATTCGAGATTAAAATTCTTCGAAAAATCTTCGGTCCCGTTTGCGTTGACGGGCTATGGAGACGAAGAATCAACCAAGAACTATACGAGCTGTACAGCGACAGGCCCCGTTCAAAAAACTCCGCATTGGACGTTTAAAATGGCAAGAACATGTAGAACGAATGGACACCAATATTCCGGCTCGCAGATTCTTCGATTTCCCATCCAGACGTCGGACGCAGTTGAGGAAGACCTCGTCTTAAGTGGCGCGCACAAGTAGAAACCGACCTCAACTAACTCGGAGTGCGCAACTGGAGGCAGTTAGCTAAGGACCGGGCTATTTGGAGAGGCATGTTGGTTGAGTCCCAGGTGCATTCCGGTCTGTAGCGCCACTTAAGTAACTAAGCAGAGTATTTTTTTTTAACTTCGTGCGAAAGATCGTAATTTTACGACGACGTTTCATAAACGAGCCTAAAATTGCACTACTAACTCACTGAATTCAATCATATTTTAGTGATTTATTTATGATTAGAATTTCGTTCCTATTGTTCTCTTTGAAAGTGAAAGTGAAAGTGACTGATTAGATGTCAAAATAGCATTTCAAAAGATAACGACGTTTACCATCTCAGTTTACACATCCAATTCCTGTGCGGGAATTCCGATAATGTTGTGAAAGATTTCTCATACAAATTCTGACGATTCATTTATCAACGTTTTACACGTTTACAACGACTTTCCGACGTTGCATGAATACCCCTAATATATTTGCTGGCTTTGATAAAATACTAGAACATCACCACGACCAAACAGACGCAGTTATATGTTCTGAAGTTGAATTCAAATTTTAAAGTTGGTTGTTTCTCGGCAATTTCATGCTGAAAGCCATTTTTAAATTAATTATGGTTTGATCAAGGACCTGATTTTCAGTGCGAGATCGTTCCACTTACAGAATTAACTTTGAGTATATAGAGGAAACTTTTTTGTCTGTCAAATGTAATTCTAAGTTACTGGCTTAACAATGAATTGACGCAGCGACATCAAAAACAACATTTCAAATTTAAGACACATAGGTATCACTTAATCAGTTATGCAACTATTTAATGGCAATTGGAATTATATCAAAATTTTCTGGATTAAACTCATATAATTGTATAAATAAACTTTTATTCTATAATTGCAGATTTTCACCGTGATATGACTATTTGTGTTTGCATGTACATGGACTATTCGAATTTCCCTTTTCATCTCTATTCATCCAATGTCTTCCAAACTTCACCTGTAGATACATACAGCATATATTTTAAAACTGGAAGCATTATTAAGTCGACATAAGAAAACAGATCAATTGTATAAAATCTGCTCCATTATGCTTATAAGCCTTTTAGTAAGTTGGGTAAAGCGAAATCATCTGACCATTTGCTGATGTGGTCCATAAAGATAAATATATAATGGCTTCCGCTGTTTGTTTGTGGCGAATGTAAGGCATCGGCGCTACTAGTTAATATATTTTTTTTTACTGAGTCTTTTAGTAGGGTCTGTTTTTTTTCCTAAATCGCCTCCCAATATTGCATCATGTAGCTCCTATAATAGGTACATCCACGACTATATAACGGGTAATTTTTTTAGAGTTACGTTTTTCAGGTTGGCAGCACTAGTGAGTTATGGCGTCCAAACCTTATATGCCAAAGTGAAAAAATTTCAGTATGCTCTGCCATTTAATCGTGGAAAGATTTACAAACGAGTGACGATTGCAAATTATTGAAATTTATTATCAAAATTCGTGCTCTGTGAAAAATGTGCATCGTTTGTTACGACCATATTATGGTCGTCATAATCGACCTGGTGAATCAACAGTTCGTGCTGTTATCACCAAATTTCGCACCAAATTTACTTTTGGACATTAAACCATCGACTCGCATGCATACATGCGAGAATATTGCAGTCGTAGTGTGCAATGTTAATGAACATCGTGAAATGTCAATTCGTCCCCGTTCTCAGCAATTGGGCATGTGTTACTCAACCACATGGAAAATTTTACGTGTCGATTTTTGTTTGAAAGACTATAAAATTAAACTTGTGCAGGAATTGAAGCCGAATGACCTACCACAACGTCTAATTTTTGTTGAATGGACCTTATAACAGATCGATGAAAATCCGCTGTTTTATCGAAAAATTGTGTTCAGCGATGAGGCTCATTTCTGGCTCAACGGATACTGTAAAAAGCAAAACTGTCGTATCTGGATTAATGGACAGCTACATGCCATACAAGAATTAACGTTGCGACTTTTTGCTACAGTTGGCTGAGTTAAACTTGCTTGAAATGTGGTTTTATCAAGACGGTGCCACATGCCACATGCCACACAGCTCGTGAAACAATGGAAATGCTGAAGGATGAATTTGGTGAGCAGCTTATCGCTCGAAATGGTCTTGTGAGTTGGCCGCCATGATTATTCGATTTGACGCCTCTTGATTATTTCTCGTGGGGTTATGTAAAGTCGTTAGTCTATGTGCACTAACCGAACACGATTGAAGCCTTACAGGATAACATAACACGCGTAATCCGTGGAATACAGGCTGAAATGCTCGAATAAGTGACGCAAAATTGGACCTTACGAATGGACGATTTGAAACGGACAACATTTACATGAAATTGTCTTTAAAACGTAAATGGCAAAGCCCAATTTGTCGATTACAATTAAAAAATTTGAATATTTGATGAAAATTTGAGTGTTTTATTCGATTTAAGAAAAAAAAAACTACGCTTAAAGAATCACCCGTTATATTTATTTTTCATCAACAAAGTTTTACCACTCTTACAGATTATAATTACTATATTTTAATGCTCTTATTATTACAATTATTGTGGAATAACAAGCTGTGTCAAAAAACTAGATCGTAAGATTTCAATTTCGTTTTTGGAACACCATCCTACACATGCAAGAATACCATTGTGCCGGTGCTATCTTAAATTTCTTGGGGCTCTGATTTCTCCATATGCTCTCTCTGTATTCCATCTCTGCTTTACGTATCCTTTTAAAGGTCCAACCATTTTAAGCCTCGAATCTTATTCGTTGGATGTTTATTATGCATCATCAAGGTGCGTCAGCGTTATAATCCAGAGTTCCTATATGATTATGAATTTCAAAATCACTTAAATAGGTGCAACCAGGATGAACTTTCTCCCATAAACAACTTGTATTTAAATTGCAAGTCTATAAATGCATATTGATTTTTGTCTTTCAAGACTGTGCAATTTGTTGTGCATACATTTTTTGAGATATGTCTTAGGCTTCAGATTTAAATGGGCAGTCGAAAAGTTCAAGGATCAATGCGTTGCACAAATAAATTTTGGTTGGATAAACTTTCACGGGCAGTTCTCTTTGTAGAGAAGAGCTAAATATTCCATTTATTTTTCTGTAGGAAGGGACGTACATTTGTTTATAATTTATTTTAAGCATATGATGTGGAAATTGATAAGTTACAGCCACAATCAGCGAACTCGTTCTGCGTAAGTTTATTGTCACTGCGACTATCTCCTTTTGTGTTATTTCCCAAAAACTTGAATATTGAAAAACGCGTAGTGAATATTTAAAACCAAACTGATTTCATTTAGTTGCTCTATGAGAATCCAATATTTAATTGCAGTGTCTAGGTAGTTAAGAACTTTTTGAAAATATTTTGTCTTGTATTGGTAGGTATACCTATTTTATTAGTTTTGCTAAAAACGCTTTATTAGAAAAAAAAGAAGATATTTTAGTGCATCGGTGTTGCCGTTGTTTTAAAATAACTTTAATTTCAATAAAAAAAATTATGGCGTAATAGGCCCATTAATACCCAGGGCCTAGCTTTTTTCTCACAAGCATTCATGTGTGCGTGTGTACTTCTTTGCACGATGGCGGGACCTCCTGTTTTGTGCCGATTCCGAACGGCTAAGTTGAGATAAGCTTTTCATGACAGTTAATACCACTCGGATGATTTGTCAGATCATCACGAGAGGAGGGCCAGTGAAAAATCATTTGGTGTTGCTACTGAGCCCGTGGCTCTCAGTAAAAAAATATTTTTTTTTATTAAATTTCCCCTAATAAACTTGATAAAAAAATTGAATTTCTGATATGACGGAATCGTTTTAATCTCTAAACTATTTCCTATTGACAAGAGTTCAATTGCATATCATACCTACTTGAACTTGAACTTGAGATTATTCTTCTAACAAAAGCTAATTGGCACTCAATCGAGTGGCGTACACAGATCTCGACTCGAGTCTTGACCAATATTAATTAGCTAAATAAATTAACCCAGTCCAACAAAAACCTTATCTGTTGCTCTATAATTATTACACAAGCAAACTGCACTGCAATTATGTAATATCAACAATTAAAACTACGAATAAACAAAATGCCTTCGGTGGCGTATTGTTTTCAAGCACACTAAACTATGCGCGAATATATAATAAAAATTCAGCGAAATAACACAAAACAACGCGAATGCACTTCAGAATGCCGCGCAGCTGCCTCAATTCGGTGAGTTACGTGTTGGCGCGGCGTCCGGGCCGATGCAAGTCGACGTCGGCCTTTATTTGCGTAAATAAATAATTGCATCAATTAATTGCTTCAGCTTCAGGGCGATAAACAAAAGCGCTGTTACGATTTATAATATTCTCCATGATATGCATATACTCACGGCCCACACATTCGGCTGGAGAGTGTTCGTTTGCCCGCGATCTGAAATCTGAATGTCATCGCCATCAGACAGCAGACAACCGACATTGGAGTAGGTATACGAGTATGATGTGTGACACATCTTCAGTTTCAGTATGATAAGGTCTTCCTTTACAGCTGGAAATGTTGATTTTAGGTATGCATATGCGGGCGTGGAAGGTCAACAAGGGTAGGTAGGGAAGTCAACAACCACAAAAATACATGCAATGTCAATTGCAAAAATCAACACTTGCCGCATTTATTAAAAGCAAGTGGAGCTGCAGCGTATTGGTCAAGTGTAATAAAATGGTATGGACACACTATCAAAACCACTGTGCCACAGAGCACATGTTCGTTTAAGCAACGAGCTTTTGAAACCCACCAAATGAAAAGCTCGCCGGCCATATGCATTCTTGAAGAATCATTTGCGGCTTTGCTTTCCAAAAATTAATAAACGCTGGGGCACCTGCCCCGCAGCCATGCATAAATTATAAGGAATTCAGCAAAAGCTTCATGGAAAATTCTATTTCACAAGAAAATCGAAAATCCACCTGCTGCGTCAATCTGGAAATAGACCGCTGAATAGTGACGCATCTTTGCACTGCACATCTGACATCGTACGACATCGAAGAGCGATAGTCTCACTCACACTTGCAAAGTGACGCGTATTTTTTATTAGCTTGTATTGGAGAATAACAGAAAAAGCACACAAATGAGCACCGGTGTACCGTCTACTACAGCACCATCATGGGTCTGTGTAGTGTGGTGACGGCTGAGAGCGGCTTCAAAAGTGATAACCTCAGCAGTGCGATTTTCCACATCGAGTGAAGTGAACACGTTCAGCGAGAAAGGGCTCTGTGTTGGGCGATCTTTTATACGATATTTGTGGCTCCCGATTAAAATAAATTCCTTTCGTCTTAACCGTGCTCCGGACCAAATAGTATATACACGTGAAAACTGCAGATATTCATCAAAATTCTGAAGAATCCACACACATACATATCGTGCATCCACGCGGTACCTACGCCACGGCGAACAATCGAATTAGATTAACAAGCGCTTAAGTGAATTTATTAAATCCAAGCGAGACGACTGCGCGAGGAATTCATTGACAAAGTATCTGGTTCGGGTTCGGTCGTCGTCGTTGCTGTTGTCGGTTGGGTTGTCTTGCTTCCTCGCTTGCATTCCTTCTAATTTTGTGCTTCCTGTGCTGCATACGATTATCTGCTTTGTGCTTGTTTAGTCGGGGAGAGTGCGGGTCCCCCGCTTGTCGTCATTCGGCCGACCGGTATATAGGTGATAACTAGTTCCATTCGTCGTTTTCGTTTCGTCGGGGATCTAATGCACCAGAAGCGTGCGCGCTCGCGTCCGACTTGTTTTGGAACAACTGTTGTTGTCAGTGCGAGTGAGTGATCTGTGTATTGCAACTTGCAAGTGTTGTGCTAGAAATTCCCACCGCAAGAGTGCGCTTTCACTTTCGCAACAAACAGCGTAGCGTTGCTGATAACCAGGAGTGGACCACAGACTAGAGAAGATTGTTTTGAGTTGTTTACATCTTTCGACTTGGACCTTGCATTCATCATACAAAAATGTAAGAACGTTTTTTTCATATTTTTGTGTGTGCTTCTAATATCTAACCGGGCGAATATGTATCTACACGTTGACACTCTCGGTTTTTATTTTTTTGTATCGCCTTTGTTTTCAGCAAATGGCTTTAGCTCTGTTTTTGTTCGCCGAGTCAGGCAACCCCAACCACTTGTTTTCTATTTTTGGAACATTGATCTCTCTGCGGAGACGACGAAACGTGTTCCTACTATTGCCGGTCGCGTTCGCGTCTCTCACTGAGGAGTCAGACCAGACGTATGTGCGATCGAATACAGTAGTCGCCTATAAAAATGGTTGCCCCGCCATGTCGTGGGGATTTCCATGGTTATTTGTCTGTTTTTGGCTTTTTTTGTGAGGGTACATGGACGAGATGTAAACTGTTTACAATCGAAAATATTTGATTCTCGATGATGTAATTGACAACTTGGGCGCTGTACAAAGGGCGATAAAACTTTATTTTACATTGACACAAATGTCAGATGTTTACATAGAGCTGCGAATGTGTTTATTTTTTATTAGATGTAAACAATGTGTGTCTCTCCCACTTGGCACCTGGGTGGGCAACGCTAGAATTTTCTTACTGATCGTGGAAATTCCCATAAGATCCGTATAATATTATGTGTACGTGGTTAAAGATAGGTTTGTTTGTTGTTTTTTTTTTGATTTGAATAATTCAATTGATTTCTTTGTTGTGCAATACTTAATTCATCGAAATGTATCAAAATGTATGTTCATTTATGAAGTTGTTTCATCACAAGCCATTTGTTTGATTTTTTATAGCCAGAAACACCTACTGCAGTTAGACACATTTGAAATATTTGGCAATTTAAAAAAAAAAATTGCGAAAATAATGAAAGCGTGGGCAATGTGATCCTTTACTAGGGCAATTATTTCTGTGTAGCTTGCCCGGTAAAAGGAAGAAGTGCTTAAGTATTCCATCCCGGAAAGGCTTTACAAAGATGGTCGATACGATATCAACAAGATTAGTTAAAAACCGCTTTTGATGTCATGTTATTTACCATATCCAACAAGCATGGAAAATGTAACTCAGTATTTCGAGCAGATATCTTTGCTATAGAAATATGTCTCAGAGAAAATCTAAATAATTCAATAACAAACCAGAACATATATATTTTTGCTGACAGCAAAGCAGCACTCCTAGTTTTACAAAGTTACGAGAAAACATCAAAACTGGTATGGGATTTCCTACAACTACTCACATCGCTAGCCAGCACAAACAGAGTACATCTCATCTGGGTGCCAGGACACAGTTTACACGTAGGTAACGAAATAGTAGATATACTAGCCAGAAAAGGATCTGCATCAACTTTCATGACGCCAAGACCATTCTGTGGACTACTCATCAGCACTGCTAAATTCCATATTAAAAAATGGCTGAAAATAAGGGCCAATCATTACTGGAATAATAATGAAGGTAACAGACAAGCCAAAATGTTCATGCCAAGCACTTCCCACACAGGAACGAAACAACTCCTACATCTAACTACGAGTCAGAATCGAACTGTCACAGGGTTCCTTACTGGACATTGTCAAGTCAAAAAAGGCTATGGGAATATCTCAAGACAACACTTACAGACTCTGCAACGAGGAGGAAGAAACAGCAGAATAAATCTTGTTTCACTGTAACTTCCTAATCAGATTACGTCTACGCCATATAGGTCAACAATATTTTGAGGCAGAAGACATATATAGTAGCCCACTCAAAGATTTACTAGAATTCATCACAGAGTCCGGTATTATGAGTTATCTCTAATTGGAGTAAATCACAATAGGCCCAACTGTGGCCGCAGTGATATGGCAACTAACTTCCAACTCCCTATTTTATTCTAATCTAATCATTGTCCACCTTCTGCCAACTGCTGTATCTTCGGAAAATTAGTTAAAAACCCAAACTCGAATTAGATGCTAAGGTTTTATTATTTAGGGCACTGAATCTTTATTATTTAGAGCTGTGCGAATCTTTTACAACCCTATTCCATTCCATCCTAAAAAATATGAGTAGCCAAATAGTGGGATGTGGTTCAAAATGTTCTTCAAAAAAAAAAACTGAAATTTGGTTATGTATACACCCTCACTTTAACGTTCAAAATGGAATCATAGCAACTCATCACAAGAAGTACCTACCTCTAACCGACATATCACGTACATTTATTCATGTTAGACGATTGACAGATTTCCCCCAGTTGCTGGAAATGTCTTCAATTTTAGATCAAACCAAAATGTTATTCACTAGTTAGTCCATAACCCTTCAAAAACAAATTAGAAGGCTTTAATCCGCTGTGCGATTCATTTTATCCCTTTTCATTACCAGTCATCATCATCAGAAAGTGGGCAGGGTTCTTAGTACGATATATAGAGTTTTTACTTTATGGCCGTGGCTATATTTTAACCGCTGGCTATTTTTTACATGTTTAAATAGATTTAATAAATAAAATGTTTGTTTTTTCGATGTGTCAAATCAGGATTGGAAGCAAAGCGTGGATATATCGTGTAGTATATAATTGTAACATTTGACAGCTGATTACAGAGCCCATGATGGCTATCAAGCACTATGAACTTTCAATTTAAAATTAAAGCCATCAAATTTGTTCATGGATAGTCGATTGCAGCTTTTATATTGCATACATTCCACTATATCCCTAGCGTCGGGCACTAGAAACCTCTATTAGCAACATCATATCATATTTATTGTCTATAGAACACATGGGTGCATTGACTCAATAGTTAATGTCTTACACTACCAAGCAAGGGGATCCAGATTCAAATGACAAAATTACCTGGTCCACATTTTGCGAAAGAACGACTAACGTCCAGTAGTAAGAACTGTCATGTGGATCCATTTTATCTGTGCCAAAAACATATCTTCTCTCAAACGAATAAGTGGAGAAGCTCGGTTTTACATTAAGAATGCAACTGTTTTATATAAAAAAACGATTTGCTTATAAAAATTGAAAATCTACCCAGATATATAGATTGTTAGCTAAAACAAAAATAAAAAAAACTCTTTCGGGATAGGGTAAATATAACCAAATTTAAATAGTCTTAGTTTAAGTTTATTTCATATCTTAATTTTGTAAATATTTTATCAAATGGATGAATAGGAATTTGGTCTCTCTGTTGTCTACATTTATGTTGTGTTGTACAGAGAAGTGTTTCTCATAATTAATAGGTATCCCCAGTTGAAGTCAATCGATTTGGACAGTGCATTTGATTGACTTATCCATGGTCTTTTTTTGAACGTGATAATGTCATTAGCAGTGTCTTTAGTCTTTGAACTAAGGGATTAACGAGTTATATAATATAGTTATTGAAGCACTGATGCATTTGCTTTTATATTGTGTTTGGTTTAAAGTTAACATCGAGTTTTATTAGTTCTACACAGGTAAGATTAACCCCTGATAATGTATAAGTGCCTAGGTATGACTATTTATTAATATTTCAAGTGGCTACAACAAATACTGACTAAAACGAATGCTTTTCTCTTTATTACGGCTCTAAAATTAAATTTTAAAATACAGTTATTTTATCTGTTAACTTGTAAATAAAATCACTGATAACAGTGTCATGGCAATTACGTAATACTAACACCCTTATAACTATTTATATCTTTATATAACTTTATACTATTTATATCTTTTTTATGTTTTTTATTCATCTGAAATCAGTAATGCAAAGAGGATTAGGCTATCACAAAATTAAGTGATGAATTGTTATAAGCATATAAGGATTGCATCTTATGTATTGGAATATTCGTATATGAACATATAAAGTGCATATAAAGCACTAGATCTTACTTAAATTTGTCGTTCACTTCGATGTAAGGTAAATTACATGATATAGCATTTGCCTTAGATTTTACATGATGTATTTGCCTTAGATTTAATGAAAATCTTTAAAAATCGATTATGTTTATAATTTTAAGTAAAAGGTATACCGATGTTAAAAATAGAATGATTGTATGGAAATAATGTTTTTAGGAACTTTGAATATGGAGTTTATAGAAAATCGAGCCATGGAATACCACTAAGAAGTATTTGTTCTTAAAGTAAATTCCTGCAAATATTAGTTGGAAGATGAACAGAACGAAACAAATTAAACAATTGTTGAGACGATGTGTTTCTTATGAAGACTTTATTGCAACTGTCCTAACATCGAGATTACAATGTTCCTTCAAGCTTAACATAACTACAGCATGATCTTATGGGAATAACAAAATACGGTAACGAAAATGTACATAGAACATGTTTTAACAGTGATATCTTTCGATTATGGTGTTATACATAGATTAATGCTAATGTTTAGTATTAAAACGAATATGCAAGTGCACGGACTTAGGACGTGAATGGATAGCATTTAATATATTATCTTAGGCTTCTTACAAAGTAATATATTGAAATTCGTTCAGGTTCACAGAATAGTAAGCGCCATGATAAACAGAAATACGTGGTATGGTGAAGTGACTTTGTGTTGATAGATGTGGTGTGACGTCACAATCAACTGTTAGTGCAAGGCCCTAAATAAAGGATCATTGAAACGCATTAATTGAAATCTTTTTTGTTTTTAATTTTAAAATAATTTAACCAAACCTGTTGTTGTTTTTTCGCATAAAAAGAAAACTAATGAGACATAATATTCGTTTTTTTTTTTAAATCTTAATTTTGGTTTCAATCTACAAAAGAATACTAATGTTCACCTTTGAGGTGGGCAGCATTCGGGTTTTCACAGTTAGTTCATGATCACTTGTTAATATGAAAACGCGGGTTCAGGCTAGCTCAGTGTTGCTCTGTTCAAGCTTGTGGGTGTTCGCACGTCGGATCCCACTTTGCGGCTACTAAGTAATTGACCATCTTTAGGTTTTTTTTTCGCGTTGCTAAGGCAGTTATTTAATATTGATGAATAAACAATAACCCTTTCTTTAAGGTCCGGACAAAAGTAGTTTTTTAGTATTAGAAGGTCAAAAGTGCATCAAATGTAATGCAGTAAACGAATATGATTCGATCTTAAAAAAGGCGGTTAAGGTGAAAGTGTTATTTTTCGGTCATAAAAGACCAATCCCATTGATGAAAACCGATATAAGTTCAAAAGAACCAAAAATAACCACATTAAGAGTGTCAAATTCTTCACTACCAAAAGTTGAGGCTAAAAATATCACTATCTCCCAAAGGTAGTTTAAGCTTTTGAACGTTTGTCAAAAGAAAATTAAGAGTTCGACCCTATCTTCCAACGCTCCTTTACAATGACATTCCAGCTGTCACAGTCATTCGAAATAAAGCCAATCTGTTAGCTGCTCATTTTGTAGCCAGTGCCACATTGCCAGTTTGCGCTCAGTCTCGCCCTGTTCTAGAGCACGAATTTAGAATGGGACCAATCGACTTTCATAGTCGTTCATACACATATCAACTGATCCCCATAATTCTGAAGAGCTTTTCTTCCATGCTGGCAAAACCTCTGTGTAAACTTTTTCATCTGTCCTATTCGTAGGACTCTTTCCGAGTCGATGGAAAACTGCATTTGTCCAAGCAAAAAAGAGAATCTTTTTCTCTTTCCAACTACGAACCAAATACATTTACGTGCCTACTTGCTTAGGTCGTGGAAACGCTGATAAACAGTCAGATAATGAAATTTCTTGAATATAGAAAATGATCGACAGTTCGGTTTTTTGATGTCATATCTCACCGGAAAGTGGCATCAAAAAATCCACCTTTCTGGCAAAAACAAGATCGCTGCAATTGATGTTTCAAAGGCCTTTGAGAGAGTTTTGTCGAATATTCGTTCGTTTGGTATTGATGATGCTCTTCTTCAGTAAATTAGAATCTACCTCACGAAACGTAAAATCCAAATTGTTTTAGACGGTTTCAAGTCCGCTACTCACCAAATATGATGGTGTTGCTTAAGGCTATGTCTTGTCCCCTACACTCTTTTCATTGTTATTATTGACCTGCAACTTTCATTCGAATCCACTCCTTTGCTGATGACAGTTCTCAAATCCACGCCCTTCATCATCGGAAGTTGAACAAAACGACAATAAATGTTAAGCTCATTAAATTCCGGCCTCGACAGCATACTTTTATTGGGTAATCAAAGCAAAACCAAAATGTAGAGGCATTATCCATGAATAGGACATGTATCGCCGAAACCGAAAAACTTCCCATGCTCAGATTGCATGTTAGTAACGTCCTTCGTTAGAACGACCACATAATCTAAGTCGTCAAATATTCAGCGAAACATTTAGGCTTCCTTAAACGATGCAAGAAATATTTCACACCTTCTGATCTGGACTCAATATATAAAGCGTAGAAACGCTTTAGTTCAACGCCCGCATAGATATGATACAAAAGCATGTGATAAAACTGATAAATGACTCAACCGTAGCGAACCGTTGTTGCTGTGGCTTTTTTATAAATTCAATCATTTGCGAGTTGGTTTCAAAACAAAGCTCACGAGTTTTAAAACAAGATTATCCAAACATATTTTAATTTTTAGTTAAAGTTTTTGCAAAAAATGATCAAGATTTATTTTTTTGAAGTAATGCTTAACATTCAACCCAATGATTCCTATAACCAGCTATGGAGGTAAAATTTCAATTCGACTATGTTTGGTCTTCAATGACAGCTTTAACTAAAGTCTTATCAAACTCAGTTCTTCATCTTCATTACAATTTACAGACATTTCAAACCTGGTATCTCCTCTTTTCTTCCCCTCAAGTTCCTTAATAACAGCGCTTTACTCAAACACTATAAGAGTATTCATAAGGAAAGCGTACGAATGGTCGACAAAAAAATGTCGACTTGGCAAATACAAATTTCATCGACTGTTAAAATGTCGACTGAAGTTTGTTCGACAAAAAAAAGTTGACAGTTTAAAATCCCGACCATTTAAATGTCGTCTGAAGGGTTGTCGGTAAAATATCGATTTTTTCTACAATAATCAGGTTGATATGATTAAAATAATACCGGAAATGCAAATATCAACAGTTATCCGAGAGTGGCTTGATTTGCAAAGTGAATGATGTTCACACGTATGCGGCGCCGCGTGCATATGAACATCGTCGACCACTTACAGGTCGATATTTTCAAGATCGACTTTTTGAAAGTCGACATTATGACGGCCGATTTTTTTAAATCGACATTTTAAAAATCAGAAATCGTACAATCCTATTTATAATCCCTTTAGAGCGTGCCAATTATAAAAAAATCAACAAAATTAATTAGTATTCTAGGGTTAATGGTGACATGATAATTAAACGAAATTTAAAATGACAAGAGTAGATTATTTAAGTCTATTTGTCTAACATATTCGAAAAGAAGAGGAAAAGATAATATTGCTTAACGGGGTTCTTATTTACTTACTTACTTAAGTGGCGCTACTGTCCGGAATGACGTCTGGCTGGGAATCGAAGACTCTGCGAGCCGGAGTATTGGTGTCCATTCGTTCTACATGTCCTAGCCATATTAAACGTCCAATGCGGAGTTTTCTGACCAGGGGCATGTCGCTGTACAGCTCGTATAGTTCTTGGTTGAATCTTCGTCTCCAAAGCCCGTCAACGCAAACGGGACCGAAGATTTTTCGAAGAATTTTCTTCTCAAATCGACCAAGGATTTCTTCATCCGCTTTTGAGACGGTCCATGCTTCAGCGCCATAGAGCAAGACTGGGATGATCAGGGTCTTATATAAGATCTCCTTAGTAGTTCGAGTGAGGGCTATTCTACTGAATTGCCTTCTTAGCCCGAAGAAACAGCGGTTGGCAAGAGCAATTCTTCGTTTAATTTCTGACGAGATGTTGTTGTCAGAGTTAATAGCTTAACGGGATTTCCTTTTGAAAATAACGTAGTGTAGGTGTTCTTGATCCATTCGTTGCATCGACTATCAAATGTTTTGTCTTAAATCTGTTCATGCATAAACATTTGTTGATTATATTTTTGTGGCTTTGTTTTTTTTTGCGTTGTTTTCTTTGTGCGGTGGAATATGACACCCAAAAAAAAAACATACCACAATTTGAAAAGAGTCTATTACTCTATGTGTTGACCACTCAAAGGACACTATGTATATCGAAAACCTATCGCTTCGAAACGAATAAGAAAAGCCGAAATTGTTGTCATTTCATTACCAAAGCCCCGCTCACTTGACCGATACCTCAGTTTCAAAAGCTAATGGAAAAAATAGCGAAACATCTTGGAAAATATATAAGAAATACGTGACAGAAATAAGTATAAAGACAATCATTCTCAAACTGTTCAATTTGATATAGCGACTGAACTGCTCACATTACGCTAACCTAATGTTTAGCCAAAAATTAGGTAAACCAATTCTCTCTTCAATAGAACAAATAATTCACCATTATCTAGAAGAACAGTTTAGAAACAGATAAAATTGTTATTACTATTCAAAGAAGTGTGAAAATATTTAAGCGGTAATTCCATACGTAAATGGCACTTGGCAACTCGAAATGAAAATAATTGAATCTTAATTTAGTCATGCCCCGCGAAAACCATTTGACTACGGAAGAAAAGGCAATAATCACAACTCATAATGAGCACGGCCTATAAAATTGGTCAATTGCTACCAAGATAGGACGATCCCTTACCGTTGTCTGTAATTCTGTCAATTCGCGTGAAAATTATGGCTCTGCCAGAAGATCTGGTCGACCAAGCTTTCTTAGCGCCCATGAAAAGAATATTATTTCACATGAAGCCAGGCGAAACAAACTGAATGCTGGTCAGATAAGGCGCATGTTGGACTTTCCAGTAGGTAAGAAGACTCCAGCAAGTGTTGAAGGAAATTCAAATCATACAAAAATCTAAACCGAGTTATTGTGAATCATATTTCTTTCGATTTTTCATATTCTTTTCTCGGCGTTCATGTAGATAGCAGGTTCTTTTTCTTTCCACTTCATTTTTATTTTTAATACTCTTAAAACTAACTTACATGCTAGACAAAAATTCATGAAAAACTAGCCTACTTAACTAACTTACTTGCCCTATGCGTTCGCCCTAAATTACACGCTAACAACTTAAATCTACTGCCTTTCGGCCTATTATCTAATATATAATTTAAAATGATATACATATCTTTACTTTTTTTTACCAAGAAAATTTTGTTTTTTTAAAAAACTTGGTATCATTTTTTTTATTTAATTGAAACTTACATCCTAAATAAAATTAAAACTAATTAATTAAAAATAACTTAAAACTAGAACAGCCACAGCAATTTTTTTTGTGCCACCCTGACTGTTGTGACTTAGACTTTAAAACCTTAAAACCTTAAACTATGGAAGTCGGCCGTACAATTTATACATCAACTCTCTGTACTTTAGCCACCACAACAGGTTGTCCACAGTTCGTCGGAAGACGTGGTAGATTAGCGGAACCGCCAATCTATCCTGTATCAGCCCTCGACTATCCAAATATAGGAAAGCTTCGGGTGGAATTAAGCCGCTTAAACGCGCACTTTCAAAATATTCATCATTGGGGTAGAAGGACCCAAAGATGAGACTATTGTTCGAAGCCATTGCTCTTGCAGCGTGAAACCGAATGAGTTTCACCAGAAAATGTCTGTTTATGTTGGCCCCGTTGTATAGCACCAGGTTGGAATAGTAATTTGTGTAGTCAGATACTGGTGTTCTATGAAGACCAATGCAGCTCCTCAGACGGGGCAACGTTGAACCACACCGGGCACCCATAGGCAATCATCGGCCTAATGAGGGCCATGTAGCAAATCACCTTCACCCTGCTGTCAAGACGGCTGCTATAAAACAATCGTCTTGTCAGGGCAAATGCTCCCCTAGCTCTCGCCAGAGCAGCATCTACATGTCTTCTGAAATATAGATACTGATCTAACCAGATGCCAAGGTACTTTACTACTAGCAGGTAGCTGACTAACTGGTGCACTGGCTACTGCCGGTATTCGTATGTTAGTAGTGTCTCTACCAAAATTGAAACCAAATCATGTGTTCAACTGGGGTTGATACAGTTTTATATTTTATTATTCGGTTCTTTTAATCGGTTTCGCCAAATCGGGTTAGAGTAAAATCAAACTCTAGTTAAACCGAATTAAGAGAAACTCGGGTTAACTCGAGTTAGCAACTCGAACTAACACATCACTAATTGTAATCACGTTTAACATCTTTTTAGCGAATTAAAATACGCCATATGATTAAAAGACACAAAAAGTCGTGAATACCTACTCATACATATTTCTATTTCGCTTGTTTACTTATTTTTATTCACTCCAAACTAACCGAATCTCCCTGATTTGCATTAAAATCCCACCGCTACTGTCATCAACATCGTCAGCATATTTCAGTTTGCTTGCTCGTAATTGATGCAATTGAAATCACGCAGGCACTTGACGGTTGTGCTTCAGCGACACGCTTCTAACTAGACGTCAATCGTTGCTAATAATACAATCTTTTTACTTAAATGACTGGTCTAACAACGCGATTTAATCGATAATCGATAACTGTTCGGACCTCATCAATCCAGCCGAATCCGTATATCAATGCGATATGGCTTGACACACTGCGGAGGGCATAGTGGGGCAGTTGTTTAACCTCGCCCGAATGCGGAGGCAGCAAACAAAGCCCATCGAGTCTTATCTGCGAAATTATGCGGGACTACGAAAACAGACCGGGCCTTATCGGAATCTGGAATACAAATTCAAAAGCACCAAGCACACACACACTTCAGATTACACTCGCATGTATAGCGTTCGTGTAAATTGGCCCGCATTACGGACGGGTGGGGTTGTATGGCGAGCGGTTCTATAAAACTAGGTGAATATCAACGCTGATAAGGCCTATTTCGGGTGACATGAGTAGATGGCATGGCGATAGCTAGAATCGAAGGAGTTCTCGCCCACGCAAAAACAAGGACCGCCGGACACCGCATGATGTTCACTCTGAACACACAAGTCTGACTCAATTGTTGGAAAAAAACCTGTTCTGATCTGACCTTCTATAGACATTCCGATTGTCTTGTCATTTTTGATCGCGTGTCACGTCACACTTTGTAGATTGTAGTAGTAGTTAGACTCTGCATGATCGATGTGTGTGCGAAGGATGATGGGGGCTCCGGCGAATTCTGGTGGCGAAAACGAGCGAACAGCTGGAGGGTGTTCTGTGGTTTGCAAATATCAGGTAGCAGCCCAAGCAAATAAATAAGCCCATTGAGGGAACAGTCATTGTGTGCCATCGTATTCCGAGGCAGGGGACACCAGCAAGGTAATAATTTAAATGGAAATCTATTTTTAACCAAACAAAACCAACACAAGTGAACTGGGGAGCGCAGAACCACACACACTCATATGCGCGCGTTAAAAACAAATTGAATGTTTTTGTTCTTATATCACTGCTGCACGAACGGCGAGGCGACTAGAAAATGTAACTGTGTGATTGAGGCGAGAGCAGTTTTTTTGTATCTTTATTCAGTTCGCTCTAAAAGCTTTCAAGTTTCAACTTAATGGGATGCACTAGGCACTACATAAGCACGTTGCTCAGCTCAGCTCATGCTCTGTATTTGCTCATTTTGAATCGTAATGCTCATTTTTTGGATATTTGATCAACCTCTCAATTTTACTTGGTTGTATGGAATGATAAGCATCTGTTGGTGTGTGTAATGACAGAGATAGACGCGATTATCCGGGAAACATTTGTTTATTTATCTTTCTGTCTTTTTACGATCATGACCCAATTATTGTATAATCTAGCACTTGGACAAACAAATCAAATGTTTTCAAATTTATAAACGCAAGCAAAACTGCGGTGTGTCCCGTTCGTGTCTTCAGTTTTCGATATTTGTTAACAAAGTTGGACAAATTATATTAAATGTGTTTAAGAAATAAGCATCGACTGAATACGATAAATATTAGAACAAGTTAAGAAACATAAATAAATAGTTTTTATAGGTACTTTCGGTATCACACTAGACTAAGTGTTAGGTCATTCTTATTATGCGATTACTATCGAGTAATAGATTGTTCGTGGAGAGCATAATAACTTAGGCCACAAGACGGTTTGTGTAGAACAGATTAATAAAGGCTGATTTTTTAAGAGTTAAGTGAAGTTGGCAGCACTGGTTAGTAATGGCGTCCAACCGCTATCTGTCAAAGTGAAAAGTTTTCAGTATACTCTCTCATTTAATCATGGAAAGACTTACAAACGAGCAACGATTGCAAATTATTGAAATTTATTATCAAAATTCGTGCCCTGTGAAAAATGTGCACCGTTTGTTACGACCATATTATGGTCGTAATAATCGACTTGGTGAATCAACAATTCGTGCTGGTATCACCAAATTTACTTTAAGACATTAAACCATCGACTCGCATGTATACAGTGCGTAGCGTACCGAAGAGAATGTTGCAGTCGTAGCGTCACAGTTCTCAGCAATTGGGCATGTGTTACTCAATCACATGGAATTCGGGTTTGAGAGCCTATAAAATTCAACTTGTGTAAGAATTGAAGCCGAATGACCCACAACGTCTAATTTTTGGTGAATGGGCCTTAGAACAGCTCCATGAAAATACGCTGTTTTATCGAAAAATTGTGTTCGGCGATGAGGCTCATTTCCGCACGGATACGTAAATAAGCAAAACTGTCGCATCTCGAGTGATGAACAGGAATTAGCAATGCATCCCAAAAAAAAAAAAAACGGTTTGCTGTGGTTTATGAGCTGGTGGCATTATCGTTCCACTTTTCTTCAAAGACGACCGTGGAAGAAACGTTGCCGTCAATGGCGATATCGAGCCATGATACGCGACTTTTTTTTGCCCCTGTTGGCTGAGTTGAACTTGGTTGACATGTGGTTTAATAAAGACGGTGCAAAATGCCACACAGCTCGTGAAACAATGTAAATGCTGAAGGATGAATTTGGTTAGCAGCTTATCAGCTTATCATGATCATGTGATTTAACGCCTCTTGATTATTTTTTGTGGGGTTGAGTAAAGTCGTTAGTCTATGTGTTAAAGGCGAACACGATTGAAGCCTTACAGGATGACATAACACGCGTAATTCGTGGAATGCAGCCCAAAATGCTCGGAAAAGTGACGCCAAATTGGACCTTCCGATCGGACCATTTGTATCGGAGCCGCTGAAAACATTAACATGAAGCTGTCTTTAAAACGTAAATGGAAAGGCCTATTTATCGATTACAATAAAAATTTTGAATATTCGATGCAAATTTGATTGTTTTTTTCGAATTAAAAAAAACCTTTAAAAGCATTTTTACTATGGGGTTCTATGAGGAGCAATTTGAAAAAAAAAAAAATACTAAAAATGGAATAAAATATTTAAAAATAACGGTAATATGTAGTTAAAATTAAGAAATACATTTTTTAAAGCCAATATATTGGTCTATTAGTTAATTTTTGAATCAAGTGAAATATATGCATCGTTTTGAAAAAATAAAACGGATTTGGTACTCAAAATTTGGGGGAAAAAATAAAAAAATTTTTTTACAAAAACGGAAAAATAGATGATGTCTTCCTACTAGTTTTTGAAAATAAACCGGATTTTATTTTTTTCAGTTGGCTCGGTTTTGATAAGGTATTATAATTTAAGTACAGGTTCCCAAAATTATCAAAATAATTCATGTGGTTTGATTCTTCTTTACTTGCGAATATTATATCGAACATATGACTTTCTAGCGTCAGTCTGCTTTTCAAAAAAAAAAAACAAAATTAGTCCGACGAGGTCAAATCTGCAGGTGGCAACGATATCTTTGACGATGTGCACGTTGACTTGATATAACTGGACGATTAGTTTTTAGTCATAGTTAAATATGTTCTTTTAAAAAACATGTCCACTCAAGACAATGGGTTAATAAATATTAATGTTATTTATTGTTTACATACTGACATAAAAGATGTCGCATCCTGTTCAGGTTTTATCTATCCTGGTAAGCTAATCGAAAATTCTCTCATAACATATAGTGTCATATCATATAGTGCTTTATCAAAAAATAAGAAAGCGTTAGTATTGCCAATGCCATTCGAATATTTTTGTTCAGTAGCTCAGTACTCTAATTTATGGCTATTAAAATTTAAAATTTGATTAACATTTTATATTAAAGTACATGCATTTTCTTAATTAATGAAAATGGAGTGAAAACGCATAGCACATCAGTCTGGATTCTGAAGTGAATTTTTTAACGAGCGAAGAAAATCGATTAAATTACTCATACTTTTAATTTTAGTTGGTAACATATTCCAAGTTCTAGTGCATAAAGGGAAGAAACATCTTAGTGTTCTGTATGTATTTAAATTAAATGTTCTTGACGATAAACATAAATGGATTTTTTTCCTATAGATGTTAAGGGGTTCGACAATCTAAGAGCTCATATATAAATTTACACATTTCGATAATAAAATTTGATATTATTGATACATCAAAAATGCAGTTAAATAAATGCGATACGTGGTCGGATTTTATTAAAGTATGGATAAAGCGAATACATGAGTTATATGCTACGTTTAATATTTGTTTGCTTGTTGAGTCCGTTTAAGCATACATAAGCATGATTGGTACTAACAATGTTTTAACCAGGGTTGGTCGTGTTGGTTTTGGTATATATTTTGAGACTCTCCATAGACGTCTAAGACCACCACAAAGTCCATTAATTATTTAATTCACATGGTCATTCAATGTTAATGTTTTATTAATTATGAAGCCTAAATATTAGTTTAGGTTTGTATGGAATGACATGATTATCTAAAATAACTCCAGGAAAATATGATTCTTCCATGAAATTTTTGAATATTATTATACTTTGATATTTTTTAGGCTTTTCGTTTAACTTGTTGTTTGTTGCCCAATCATTACCATATTGTAGATCTTCATTAATTCCACAAACTCCATCCTCAACTAGACCTAATAGGAAAGTGAAATAAATCTGCAAATCATCTGCATAGCGATGATATGAGAAATATTTGATCATCAACATCAACAATGCCATTAATAAACACAGCAGAGGAACATTATATAGATGCCTGTGGAACTCCGCTTCTTAAAGCAACAAAATCAGAAGTAATGGCATCTGATACAATAGCTTAATTTCGGTTGTTTAGACAGCTATGTATTAGTTTCAGTGCAGATGAAGACAAATCAAATTTGGGTTCCATTTTTTTAAGTAAAATTGTATGATCTGCTGAACTGAAAGTGTTTGTAAATTCAGCAAGATTCAGAATCGTTACTCTATCTTCATCCATTGGTATATAAATATCATCATGAACTTTTAGGATTGCAGATACATAGCTGTGTTTTTTACGAAAACCTAATTGGAGTTGAGATAAGTAAATAAATGTTTGCAAATAGTAGTTTACTGGATTAAGTATTTATTTTTCCAAACATTCTGATAGAAAAGACAAAATTCTTATGGGTCGGTAGTTCGAAAAAAATCGTTTTTTTTTACATATTTTTTTCAATTGGTAGAATTTTTGCTTTATTCTACATACAAGGAAATACGGATTTAGTTAAGCATTCGTTTTAAATGTATACATGGTATAATTGCAGGAAGTACTAGTTTAATAAATTTGGGTGATATGTTGTCTAGAGCTAAGAGAAATAAAGCATTCGTTCATCGTTACACAAGTAATGAAAATTACAATTTGTGTTATTAAACGAATCCCCGCATAAAAAAAAAAATTCGCATTTTAAGAACAGCAATATCTATTCAAAATCGAGAGCTAAACCCAAATCAAATATTTTAGCAGTATTTTCTTTGCTATATGTGCCTCTTTTTTTAAATTGGTCCAAAGAATTTTTGTTGATTTCATGGTAGCTTCTAATTGATTATAGTAAAATACTTTTTTGGCATTTTTATGGCCTTGAGGACCTTAATACTGCACGTTTTATAACGTTCCCAGTAACATAAATTCCTATTGGTTTATTTAACATTTTATACCAAATTTAGTTCACTTATTAGACCCGCTATGCTTTTATTTATCCATCGACATTTATTTTGAGGGCATATCTCTTTAAAGGGACATACTTATCAAATAAATATTTTATCATGTTGGTTAAACAATCGACTTTAAAATCAATTGAACTATGACTTTTAAAAAACTGCCAGTCTATATTATGTATAATTCACTAAAAAGATCATCGGAATTTATATTTTTAAAATCCCTATAGACACAAAAAGTCTCCTCGTTTACACATGCAACTCCTACATTTATACTCAAATATGTTAAGTCATGGTCAGCAATCCCATGCATTTGATTAAAAAAAGAAACCTTATTTTTATTCGAAACTACAAAGAAATCAATATCTGTAGCACTATGACTTGTAAAACGCGTATGAGCGAAGCTTAGGATTTCTAAACTTTGAGAATCAAAAAATTGTTTAAGATAATTAGATAAACCGGTAGTACGATAAACACCAATATTTAAATCACCACACATTACAATGTGTTCACTAAGTGCACTGCTTTAATAAAAAGTTTTTCATTTAATATAAGGAAAGCTACCAGGATGCCTATATACCGCATTAGGTAATATCATTTCGCATGGAAAGTGATCTCAAAAAGCAAACATTCATATCATTATTTTTCACAAAATCTAAGCAACATTGAGGGTATACCCGTGCGCACATAAATTATTACACCGCAATACCGACCATACCCATTTAATCGAAATATACGATGTCCATCAATCTGTATCTTGATCTAATGATAACCATATCTACTTAATAAATTTGTTTGGCATGTTTCTGTATTTTAATGGTCCTATTTCGCTTAAAAATAATTTACTCATTAATTTTCTTAATAAATTACAAAAGAGAATATTTCTGGACCAGTGAATTAATTTTGTCGGGGTCATTGTTAATTCACACTGCACAACATTGGGCGATGGTTAGTGCGATGAACTGCCGTGCAAAAGATGTATCAATCGTCAAGAAAGGCCTTTCTCAACTTACCCGTTCGGAGTCGGCATAAAACAGGAGGTCCCGCTATCGCGCCAATAAGTGCACACGTACACGTTCAGGTTGTTGCAAAAGCTATGCTTTACCGCGTTAGAATTGGCAAACAAAGAATTATTTGTTTCCGTGCTGATCCATATTTTTGGATGCAGAGAGAGGTAAGCGTAAGATTGTTTTTCGATCTAAATCGAAACATTTATTTAGACAAATAACTCCAGTGCAATGCAACCGAGCTTACACCATATTAGCGTTTGGTTATTATAGTATTAGATAACCACCTATTAGTATTCGAAACACATTAAAAATTTTACAAACAATCGCATAGAACCTAAATGGAATATTTATTTATCACTGATTTAGTTATTACTAACTGGGGCCGCTAGTTAGATAAAAATAAAATAGGTTGTACATATTATAAAAAAAATAATAAAAATATAGGTAGTAAAGTAATTCAACAATGGCAACGCAGCACACTTATGTGCTTTTAACGTCAACAAGAGAGAAAGCTACTTAAAGCTTAAAGCTCGTTGCTTTGTCTGGTGGCTAAATAAAGAGAAGTGAGTTAATCTTACAAAAGAGCATTTAATAAAAAAAAAGAGATGCATTCAGTCGCCTTGTTTAACTTGTTGCAGTCGTGGTTTTGTATCTTTTATGAAATTAAACATTTAATTACCTATTTCGTGCAAGGGATTCTAGATAGATAGGTAGACATTTTCATAGATTAACATTTACTGGAACAGAGATGTTATACCTACCTACATTCTAATTATCTTACTACTGAAAAATAAACTTGTTGAACTTTGAAGTTAATTATTGCAGTTAAAAATGTAATAGCTCCACATAATATCTGCATCTAATATTCGCCACATGACAGAAACACTATGACAATCCAAAGAAAAATTCTTGGAGTTTCGCTTACGAAGACTTCCCCACAATATGAAATATCGACAGTCTAGGTCTGATTGAACAACATCAAACACGATCGAACACCAATCTGCCGCTAATAACGACAACCGGCGAACCAACTCGCGATCCCCGCGTCGACAGGCAACCAGCAACGGTATGTGTCGATTCGTGGTGCTAATAGGGTGGTTGGCATGGCAGGTTGTAGTGTTTGTCTTGATCGTGAAACTGGTATAATGGCTGCCTGCCGCCACAGCCGATGTCGATTATCATCAGATGGGGGCGAAAACCATTTCAGTATTCGCCAATCCGTTCAGTGTATCTTTAGCATTCTTCAAGTTCGGTTCGCCGTAATATTTTCACTTTGATAAGAACGGTTCGGTTGTACGAGCGTTTACTACCTATCGCGGTCGGTAATGGTTTTGAATTCATCCCATCCTTCGCGTTAACAAAACTTATCCTGCTTCTGTTCAGCAAACTACTTTAACACACGATTCCTCTCGACAGGGAAGACTACGATTGTGGGATAATTGTGTGATACAAACGTGTGAAAAGAAGGTAATAATTAACAGTAATTATGAATTGTGTGCTACTGTCAAACTCATCACGGGCTTCAAGGAGATTGTAAACAATTGAATTGAGAAAATTATCCCGCTGTCCGTTAGCGCGGTGTAAAGAGACCGTGATGACAATTCGGGTGTCATGTGATCTTGTGTGTTCAAATATTTACACTTATTGATTTGGTCTCAATAAAGCGCATCTAATTGTTCTGTTTTGGTGATGCCATTGTCATCTTCGCCGTGTCACTGTCTTTTAAACTTTTAGATTGAAAACCCGCATCAACTTTTGGGTGTGAACATAGCATAATAGAATTGGTGTCGTTGGTCAGCTTTTCATTTTTCGTGGGACCAATATGGCCGTAAAATAACGGATTTTTTTATATAAATTAATTTAAATGTTAAGAAATTCACTTAATTATTTGTTAATTTATTTTAATATTTCTGTCCGGAAATTTCAATGTGACCCATACTGTGGACTCTTAGTGTGTTCTGGCAGCAGTGCTCATTGCTGGAGGAGAGTCGTATTGACACTTCACAGGGGATACAAGGTTTTTAATTTTTCTTTTCTTTTAACACTAGGAAACTGTTGGCCAACCGTTATGACCGAGTGATTTGATTTAATTAACGATTCTTGTTTATCGGATATTGATTGGTGGACGAGGCGGATAGCTCCTTTACGGCGGGTCGTATGTGTACAGTGCATGCAGGCAGGTAGACCTGTCCAAATGATCGATTATTGTGTAAAAATAAAACATTCGCCGTGTCGTTGACAAGATGAGTGAAGTGGTATCTACACTTGGGTCGGCTATAGATGTACACATACGTGCTTCAGGTTGAAATTGATAAGCAGTACTAATTTATAAGCATATTTTATGCAATTTATCTGCTTAGTGATAACGTCAGGCGGACGGACAACACTTGACGCTCGGGAATGTCTCCCCACTGGTTTCTGTTTAAGACGGCACAGGGTGATCATATGCATCATGCCAGCAGTAAATGTTTGTCACCGCAAATAATTTTGATTTATTGATGATGGAGTGGCACAATGATTAATCTATTTGGCAGTCTAAATGTCATTTTATCTTTTTGCAGATTAGACTGTATTTAAATAGACATGTTTTACGCTTTTAGTTAGAAAGAATTTTTTGTTTCATTTATTTTTGGATTTTTATTTGCCTTCTATGCGGATAAAAAGTTCTTTGCTGCAGTTTATTTTCTTAAAGCGTGAATCATTTCTCGTAATCAACGATATTTTTCTAAAGTTAATGGAGTTTTTTTTCCATAAATATGTAGTTAGTAACAAGTAGGTACATAATAGAAACGCGTGAAAACGAAATTATCATAAAGTTCATTTGAGCCTATATCAACATCTTTATGTGAACTTATGTTGACATTTATTTGCCATTTTAATTTTACAGTCAACAATAACAGTTCATAAATAGCGCGTGTAATTGTTTCAGTAAAGTTATTAAAGCGGATATATGTTTTGGTGTATTAATTGTTTCCTAGTTGTACCCGGAGGAGCGCACTTTATTATACGGATTCCATTTCAAGGCTTGTAAGTCAATCAGGGGTCATTCGTACAACGTGACAAAAGTACCGAGGAATGGAATTTTCCGTTTGTAGATAACATTGAGCTCATCACGTACTCTATCTGTGCGAGTTACTTTTCGTCAACTTGCATACGATATCTTATTCGTTTAATCGCAAGCACTTCCTAAATCTAAATAGGTAGTGGTTGCCTATTTTATTAAATACCTTAAGAATAATTTTGGTTCCAAGTTCGACCTTCCCCCGACCTAGTTGGCTCAAAACGTATGCTTTTCTACAGCCATAATTAGATAATATCTCTACCAAAATAGTTTGGCGTCTGAACCTATTTTAAAAAGGGAACTCCATCAGGTTGTATTGATCATAATATCTGGAAGCAAACATCGCTTTCGATGTTTGCAAACGTGCATTAGAAATAAGTACAATTTTTAAAATTTAGTGAGACCATCCCTAACAAAAACGCAACAATGTATTTTATGTCGAAAAAAACAGATCTTTACAAAGTCCTTTAAGATTAACCATCGTTTATCGGACGTGTGTTATTAACGAAGAAACTCAGGTTTTATTCGTTCATCCGGTCATAATCATTACACTATCTGTATATTCTTTTAAAAATAGTTTGTCTTTCTCTGCGGCAGGTTAAATCGGGATGATTTTCCACATATTAATCATACTTTCGACCAGCTAAGCTTGGTTTCTGTCCTGAAGGTGGTTCTTGCTCAGGAGCTATAAGAAATGTAGATTTTGTTATTTTTTTTAACTTTAAATGTAGCACCTGGGTTCAGTGGCGCGATGGTTAGTGCGATGAACTTCAGTTTAGAAGGTATTTGTTCGATTCCCAGCCGTAGCAACACCGATTTTTCACTGGCCCTCCTCTCGTGACGATCTGACAATCATTCGAGTGGTATCAATTGTCAAAAATAGCTTACCTCAAATAATCCGTTCGGAGTCGGCATAAAATAGGAGGTCCCCCAATGTGAAAGTGGTACACGCGCACACCAAACATGAATGGTTGTGAGAAAACTAGGCCCTGGCTATTAATGAACCTGTTGCGCCAAAAATTTGTATTTCTATTTTGTAAATGTCGCACTGGTGTCTGAAATTCACTTTGATAGCTTGCTGGCTCTCTGGCTTATTCAGTCACAGTTACCGTGTTGTCCAATGTGTTCTAGATCTGACGACACCTCCGACACATCAGACATGGCTCGCGTCTAGTCGAAGTTGTTCTGATCTTCCTTACGGCAGCAATATGCTTGTCGTCTTCTGTTATGTGTTGTAACAGTTTTTTCGAGTGTCAAAATCATTGACGAGCGTCAAAAATATGCCCAAGTACGTTCGGAATTTATTTTTTTATGCGTAACACGCTCACATCGATATGTTTGGAGTAAAAAAGGCCAGAGTTAGTATAATTCTCATTTGAACATCGTTCATAAAATTCAAATTTTGTTACCTCTAGAAATATAAAAGCAAAACTGAAACCGCCAGCCATTGCAAAAGTTGTAGTTACATTCGATAGGATAGTACAAGGTCATCCTATTGGAAGATGTTCTTATTTTTGCAAATGGCCGCCAATGTCAAATCTGTTTTGACATTTGTGGACTAGACAGATGTAGATTACAAGTGAACAAGCCATCGAGCGATACACTCCCCGAAAACGCGGAATAATCGAAGTGGTGGATTTTTCGACCAATTTCATAATGAGCGATGAGGCTCATTTCCACCTAAGCGGGTACGTGAAAAAGCAAAACTATCGCTTCTGGGGCACCGAAAATCCACGAGTAATGCACGAGGAGCCAATATACCCGTTCAAAGTTACTGCATGGTGCGCTGTTCACGCTGGAGGCGTCATCGGGTATTTTTTTTCGAGAACGCCGCTGGCCAAACGACAACAGTGGACGGTGCGCTCTAAAGGGCCATGTTAATTGAATTTGTTTTGCCGCAATTGAACGAATTAGGACTGTAGGACATGTGGTTTCAACTGGACGGAGCCATGGCATACATTGCGCGAGCCACAACCGATATTCTGAAGGCCACAAAACATCGGTTGATTTCTTTTGGCCGTTCCTGTACAAATTTTCTTGATTAAAAAAATGCATCTGAGATGATATTCAGTGATAGATGTATTATACATATAATACTGCACTAAAACGAAACACGATATCTAATTTTTTATCGCCTATTTTAACGGTTCTTTTTCATGAGTAAAAAAATCGTGTAATTGTACGATCAAAAAACGAGACAACAAGCCTATTATAATTGCAGTATTTTTACGCACGTATTCATTTCAAATATTAAATGCGTAAATCTCAAATCGTTGTTGAATGACTTTTTGTATTTAAACAATATTTGTTTATTTATAAAGATTCTAAGAGTAATATTCCAACAATATTATATTGTTATTGAACAAAAGTTCTTGAAAGGTACACAAACTGTGAGTATATGCAGAAAATGTATATAAAATCTAACACTATTGTCATGTATATAAAAACGAAGCTTGTTCAAGTTACACTAAGAATTACATACATACGTAGTCATTTTACAAGCATTTGTTAGAGTGAATATCAATTTTTCATACATAAATTTCCTAAACAAATCCCTGAAATGTTTTATATCTTCACATAAATCTATCACAATGATGGTGTTAAAATATGGGATTAGATCTGTTTCATTTGTAATGTTAAAAATTCGTAAGCCATGTTGAATACATTTCGATCATCGAGTGTACTTTCTGGCTTAAATAACTTTTGCTATGCTCGCGGTCACGGTGATCCTTTATATATAAAAGAATATTTTTCTACATGCATGCACATCTATTTAAGGCTTAAATATTTGTTTGGCTTATTTTTCTTCGAGCGATAGATAATTCAATGGTCTGTCAAGAAATTAAATCTAGACTAGGTACGGTACATGAATATTTTCCATTTGTGGTGACCATTTATTTGCTCTTGACACTGTTGGCCGATCTGATCATATAAACTTCGTGATATTACTCGTATTCACTTTTTTTTGAATACGACTTGATTGAAAGAACAAAAGTATTGATTTGTCATTACTCCACATTGTGTTATATATTCGGTGGTATGTATTTAAAAATAAATGGATAAAGTATGCACCTTAAAAGAATAAAACTAACGTCCAATTCTGAATTGCTATTAATGTACTGCGTTAAGATTTCCCCAACATTAAAAAAAAAAAAACAAATTACACGATCAATCTGAAATTAAGCTCTTCATCAATCAAGTTGATCCATAGCAATAAATTATTTATCGATCAATTATTTTTTCGAAAGGAAATTTATTTACCTAACTTACTTACTTAAGTGGCGCTACTCTCCGGAATGAACATGGGCCTTAACTAACATATCTCTCCAATTATCCCGGTTGATGGTTAGGTCAGTTTCTACTTGTGGGTGCCACTTAGGGTGGGGTCTTCCTCTTCTGCTTCCGACGTCTGGCTGGGAATCGAATTTTGGGGAATTTTTTGACCAGGTCTATGTAGCTGTATAGCTCGTAAAGTTCTGGAATGAATCTTTTTCTCCATATACTAGCGACGCCAATGGGAACGAAGTTTTTCAAATAATTTTTCTTATTCGTTTTTGATACCTGCTTCAGTGCCATGAAATAGCACTGCGATCATCAGGGTCTTATATAGGACCTACTTTATTGTTCGAGTGAGGCGGGAGACAAGAGTAATTCTTCGTTTTATTTCTGACGAGCTGTTGTTGTCAAAGTTAATAGTGTAGCCGAGGTAGATAAAGTCTCTTACTACATATCTGTCGATGGTGACGTTCCGTCCATGTCGCCGATGTTGTGTGGTCCTTTCGTGATGAGAGCATAGGTGAGTTGCAGAAAGGCGTCAGGCGTTTATACAGGCAGAGCTTGGTAAAAAGTCTGTCTAAATAACCTGTCGCAACTATTTTGCAATTAAATCAAAATCACATGTTAGTCAATACATAACTATGATAACTGGTGTCAAAATGCTGAGAAAATGCCAAAATTTTGTGCTTGTCGTGGAAATTTTTTAACTTCAATCAAACCATTCAAAATTAAATTTCTCAGCGACAAACTTTCTGTAGAACAATGTAGAGCCATAATAAAGATTGTATATTTTATAAATTTATGATCTAAATACGTAAATATATCGATTCAATTCGAAATAGTGATTTTCGCCCCTTCATTTCCTCTTATCAAAGATTTATATTTCAACTGTATCGTGATATAAATATTGAACCCAGTCGTAAAACATATGATTTGAATTGATTATCTTTTTTTTTATAAATTTGCAACATACATTGCAATTGTTCAAGAAATTTTTTTTTGACAATTCCTTATCGACTGAAGCCGCATTAGATGATATTTGATTATAGCTGTCATTACTTGCATTGAACTCTGTCTGCTACATTGAATGCTTTCGCCTTTGTTGGTGTAGACCATCATGAAGATGGAATATAAACCAATAGGTTACTTTCTATAATGAATGTTCGTAGCGTAACATTGCAAATATGTATAATTTATCCAGCATATCCTATATGCTGCGTATACTCGTCAGGAACTATTGTTTGACACGCTCGCATTCCGATGATTCAACTCTGGGACAGACGAACATTTACTCAGAATAACTGCATCTATGGTATGTCACGAAAGTTGATCTGAGGTGGTAGGAATTACGTTTTCAAAGTATAGAAGCATCATACGATCGAAGAAGATGCCTCGTTCAAACATCATCGAAATATCTCCTGCCTTACCTTGTTTTATCTCTATTTGAGCAGCCAATGCTCAAATGAAATAGTCAGGTGCATTGCTCCCATTCAACAATTAAGCCGCAATACTCGTTACTGCAACTCAGTTTACTCTATCTTCGGACAAACGCTAAAATACAGGATGTCCCCCGGGAGGTATACTACTTTGTTTGTTTATTGTTTTTGATTAAATGAGAGAAAATGGATCTAATATTGATAAATGTTTTATTTAAAGTCGGCAAATATGTATGGAAAACAATATCAGGTAAATGTCCGCCTTGGTTAGTCTCACAAATGCACATTTTTCATTACATTCTCACACATTTCACGCGGTATTTCATTAATTTCATCACGAATATTTTCTTTGAGTTGCTCAAGCGTTTCTGGTTTGTTTGCATAAGCCTTGCTTTTAAGGTATCCTCACGAAAAGATGTCCGGAGCAGTCAATTCAGGCGACCGTGTGGGCCAATCAGCACCACCATTTCTTTAAATAACTTGTGAAAAGAGGTCTCGCAGTAATTCCATTGTAATCCTGGCTGTATGCGATGTGGCACCGTCTTGTTGATACCACATTTTTATCAAGCCCAAAGCATGCAGTTGTGGAGTTAAAAAGTTTTCAATCATATCACGATATCGCTCCCCATTCACAGTTACCGCTACGCCGTTTTCATTTTCAAAGAAGTAAGGATTCTTCCTGACCAAATTGCACACCAGACTGTAACTTTCAATGGATGCAAAGGTGACTGATAATAATTTGAAGGTTTTCCATTGCCCAGAACCGACTATTCTGTTTATTCACATATCCATTCAAATGAAAATGTGCCTCGTCACTCATAATGATTTTTTCATGAAAATCGAGGTTATCATGGGATAGCTGTAACCACCCTATTGGCATATGTACGGCGGCGTAAATGGTCTCGCGGAAGAAGCTCTTGTGTCAACTGTATCTTAAGTGGAAACAAATGCAAATCCTTGTGCAAAATTGTGGGCAAAATTGTTCTTTGATGGATTAGATGGATTATTTTGAATAATTTCTTGAGCAGCAGTAATGTTTTCAGCCGATCTTGCAGTACGTTGTGGTCCATGCTTGGGCCTATCACCTACTATCACTACACGATAAATAGTGCATTTTGTTGGCACGTTGTTTTCCCCAAAAATTTCACGTAACTTTCTCATCGTCACAGTAATCGATGATTGATTTTGATAAAATGTTTTAACGATTAAAACACGTTGGTTTATCGAGTATTTTTCAATAATAAATTTGCCACGTGTCTACTTCAGGACTACCAAATATCAACTGTCAAGACTAATGTTTACCAACATGGAGACAAAACAAAGTAGTATACCTTCCCGGCGGACACCCGTATAAAGGCTCGTACATAAACCGAACAACACGAATGTGAAATCCTCTACCAAACTCTGTTTTTCGTTTCCATTATTACTTCTAGTTATTTAAAAGCAATATGCATTGCTATCTCCTTTTTTCTTCTGCCGAATTTCTTTTTAACGCTCTCACTGTGCTAAAACATATAAAGGGTATTCATAACCCTTTGAGTGCGCGTAAATCATACAAAAATGTCGGCTTGAAAATCTTTGGTCGGATTTCCCACTGTTAGGTGTCCAATAGCAATTACTTTATCAACGCTGATTGATACCTCTGTAATCTTGTTCAAATTATATTGTTTCCTGTGGTTGCCACGCCATTGCCATTACTATAACTACTTTCATAAAAGCTTGCTCGAAGCAGAAGTCCAAACTCATAACCTCTGTGCAACATCACAAATTTCTCGCCAAAATCGTTCCCATACATCCGATCTTTCAATGTCGATTTCCAATCAGACCTTCCTGGATTTATTTGTAATTTAGATTTTCCATTTTACATCTAACGCGAGTAGCTTCAATCCATCTAAGCTTTGCGTTTCCCAAAAAAGACAAAATTGAAAAATAAAGGGCACCTAATATTCTGGGTTCTGCCATTAAAGGGTGGGTATTTGGGTGAGCACGGCGAAACTCAAACATGTCTTTGGGGGTACATTAAAGGATATTAAGAATACGAGATCGCTTTTTTAATATTGGTTGCAAAAGCATATATCAGAAAAAAGAAGTGACATAATAAAACAAGTAAAGCGAAGTGTATTTATTTCATTTATTATTTTATATCACTTTGATTTAATACTTTACATGTAAAGTGAGAGTTTGTGTAATCTTTTTGCCTATTATCTTAACAATATATGCAAGTCGATTTGTAAAGCTTGAAATTACTAACATATTTATTTTACAGATAAAAATATTTCAAGAAACAATTGCACCATTATAATTTGCTTTTTGTTTTGTAAACATAAATAGAATCGAACGTGACCAAGAGGACATTTTGAACCGCTTTACTTACATGGAGAATATTTTTGGCCTCTGCTACCAAAATAGTGTCCAAATGCTGATTAGTAAACAAGTCCTTGATCAGTCATGCACAGTTCTTATAAATCGCTATAAAACCAAATCCCAAAAATCCAAAATTTCGAATCAGATACAAGTATATACGATGATGATATTCCAATTTCGTGCCTGTTCATATGTTGAGCACGAATTTGTTTTTGAAGCAGAATCAATATTTACGAAAAAATGCTACAAAATTGCAATTAAAGTTGTTCGCAACTGAAGGTTATCGATGTAGGCCATATAGAGATTACTTGGTAAACATGTTATAAAATGTTATCGATACCTCAATATTCAATTTGAATCATAAAGAAATGATTTTCAAAATGTAAATTCCAATTGAGATAACTTTCATCGCCAACAAAATAATATTAATGTGCCGTATTATTTAGGTGCCGTGCCGTTATAAGAACTAGAAATCTCTTTTTGTGCGACCTTATGATAGGGATAAGTGGTATCAAAACTCTTCATTTACAGAGGGATCTGTTAAGTGATGATTCATGTAGTCGTTTTTTGTAAAACCATAACAAATTCATGCAGTTTTTAACAACGCCCACTTTTTGGGGACATTTTTGAATAGCAAAGGACGGAAGAGGGTATTCAACGATTCGTACAGCGGATTGTATCCTTCTTACATGTGTTTCATAATAGGTACGCACTTCAAAAAGTCGCTTTTAATAAAACCCAATTTACCAACTCTTCTCAAGATATATCGCCAGGAACGTTGACAATTTGGGGCTCGATGTTGTTCCTGAGCTTCCTTAACTCGTTGTCATAATAGAACGACTCAACGCAAGCATAAAAAAATTAATAGGAAGCTTTTAAATCTCACGAATTAGGTGCCTATGAGACCATATTCTTTCTCGAGACCAACAAAGTCTTTGAGTCATGGGGATAATTTTCATCGACGAATGAATTCGTTGCTTCATCCCCCGGTTCTTCAAATCGGTTTGATGTAAAATTCAAGACAGGTTTCAGGTTAATTTATTAATTCAAGTTGGTACACCACTGCTACTTCGAAAGACGCAACAGATCGATTTCTGGAGATCTGAACCACGAAGTGGCAGACTGTGATTTTTTACTTACTTCCTTTCTTAAGTGGCGCTACAACCAACCATGCCTTTCCAATTAGCCCGGTCATTAGCTAACTGCCTCCAGTTGTGCACTCCAACCGACCTCAACTGGTTTGTACTTGTGCGTCCCGCTTAAGGCGAGGTCTTTCCCCATTCATTCTACATGTCCTAGCCATCTTAAGCGTCCAATGCGAAGCCTTTTGACCAGGGGATGTCGCTGTGCAGCTTTATAGTTCTTGGTTTTATCTTCGTCTCAATAGTCCGTCAACGCATGAAGTTATTAGCGGAAGTGAGGTAGACAAAGTTCCGTACTACCTCAAAGTTATATTTGTTAATGGTGACGTTCTGTCCAATTCGGCGATGTTGTGTGTCCTTTTGTGTCGACAGCATATACTAAGTCTTACCCTCACATACTGCTAAATCAATTTTTGCCGCTTCCTTCTCTATACTGGCAAACGTGGCTATGACATCACGTTGAGTCCTGACAATATCGTCGGCATTTGCTAGTAGTTGCACCGATTTTTGAAAAAATTTACCTCGTGTGTTGTCTCAGGAGTCTTACACAATCCTCTCGAGAATCATTGAAGAAGTCACATGACAGCGCATCGCCTTGCTTAAATCTTTTTTTGGTATCGACTGTGTCGGTGAGGTCGTTTCTGACCCTGATGGAGCAGTGAGAAATCTCCATCGTCATCCTACACAAACGGACGAGTTTGGTCGGTATATTAAAACTAGACGTGACTCTGTATAGTTCGTGGTGTTTATCGATTTGGACTTGTTGCGTTTATTTCAGGATCTGCCGAAGTATGACCACTTTCCTGGCCGATCAATTAGTTGGTAAACGATCTTGTAGGCGATGTTAGACTTATGCCTCTGTAGTTGGCGCAGTTTAGAGGGTCTCTTTTCCATTCTTCAGGCACACTTTCATCCGACCAGATTTGGCTTATGAGTTTGTGGATGCTACTTACAAAGTCATCTCCGCCGGCTTAATAAAGCTCACCCGGAAGCGATAGATATTGCTATCCTCACTTCACGCATGTCGGGTAGTTAATGGTTCGTTCTGCCTGACAGCAGAATGTTGTTTGTTATCGCCGTTTAATAGTCTGCAGAAGTGATTCTTTCATATCCTCAGCATCGACTATGTCTCAACTACGGTATTTCCTCGTTCATCTGGAATTCTGTTCGAGCCTTGTATTTTTGGATTTGAAATTTGCGAACATCGTCCCTGGAGTGGAACCTCTCTCTTTCTGAAAAGCCGCTGCTCTTCCCTTCTTCTTTGCCTATAGATCTCAATGGCAGCTCTCATCCTCACGTGTAGCTTAGCCATGTAGGTCTCATTCTTGGCTGCTAGCATCTGTCGGCATTACTCATCGAACCAGGGGTTTCTTGCTGGTGGGCGCGAGAAACCTAGCACGTCAGTTGCGGCTGATCTAAGGGCTTGTTGACATCGTTGCTATTGTTCTTCGACATTCTATGCTGGTGGTATGGTTTTAATCGAGAGTTTAAGGGATACGCGTTGTGCGAATTAATAATTCTAACTTAAAATTTTCCACAATATTTCTGGATTGTTGTGGCGGGGTGGATAACCGCATTCTTACTTTGACTGCAACAAGGTAATGGTCCCAGCCGATGTAAGCTCCTCGGAATGTTCGGACAGCCAAAATACTGGATGCGTGTCTCTTGTCTATCACAATGTGTTCAATTTGTTTGAACGTTCGTTGATCTGGAGACCGCCATGTTCCCTTACGAATAACGAGGTGAAGAAACCGTGTGGTGGCTATAGTGGTATTCGTTTCGTAGCGAAGTCAACTAGGTAGTTTGAGCGCTGCCGTTGGCCTTCCGGCTTATCCGCCATCATCTTTGTTAAAGGGGCCTAACTTACCCTTGAAACTCCTAGACAACTTGTTGTCCGAATATGTCGAAGCAGCTTGTCTAGGTTCGGCTGGGACAGCAGGCCTGGTAGTCATTCCGTGCCATTCTGACCTGGCTGATTATAGTGTTGCTGAGACCAGTGACCGATTGTTACCACTTGGATTTTAAAAATAAAAACATTTGATGTGTACTCAAGGTTACAACCACAGTGTAAAGCCAAGTTAAAACCAATCAGAGTCTACCTCGTTCTGCAACATCTTTAAGACGAAAAAATTCAATTTGGATGTTCGCGATAGCTATGCTTACTACTTTCATGATCTTTGAAAGGAAGAGCATCGCCCCTATCCACACCACTTGATTCATAAAGTCTTGGATTGAGCACTAAAACCTGGATTCACCTGACCTTCGCATTATAGAAAATTGTTGGGGATGGATTAGCATGGAAGGCAATAACCAATTGAATTGGAACTCCTTAAAGGAATAAACTCATTAAAATACGAGGTCATAGTTAACCGTGGTGACAGAACATTTTGCTATTTTTTTTATAAATGAGTAATACATTTATGAAAATAAAAAACGCAAACTGGTGCACGAATCGATCGTACGCAACTTTCTCTTTCACAGCGATTTGATCGTTATATCAAAAGCCTAGCATGTGAGAATTCAACGATCTTCATAATTTGTCCGAAATGCACAATAATATTAATTTTTCTTATTGATATTAAATTTAACTTATAAAGAATGTGGAAATATGATAATAAGAACTTTAATTCTAGAATTTGAAGGAATTGGTGTCAATAGTAATAATAATGATTTTCCGTTATTGGTCCAAACTGAAAAAATACGTAAGGATCTATTTGGGCCAAAACTAATTATGTGGAATTCTTACGAACAATAAAAGTAACACAGACATTTAATTCCATTAAGTTTTCTTAATATGGCCTAAATCCAAAAAATCCGTTGTATGCATATTTTCTAAAAGCCAAATCTAGAACGGACGGACGGACAGACGGACCGATGGACGGCATTCCTAAAAACACATTTTTGAGTGATTTCAATCAAAATCTCGAAATCAAAAATGTTAACGAAACAAAATATCTTTTTATTTATAAGAGAATGTTACAAATAATTCGGGGGTATTCAGCTCCAAAGAAAAGAGACATTTTGGGCACTAAACTATGTGCAACAAAAACGTTGGTGTGTCGAGGTTCCCAAGTAACAAGAGCTAAAATAGCTTGCTCGCATAAGCAATTAAGATTCCTGAATTTATTGGTGATACTCGGAAAAAACTTGTTTTCTAGATCTTCAATAATAATTGTTGGCAGAAGTTCGTTGGAAACGAGATCTCCTGTGTTCCTTTTTCTGAAAGAACAGGAATTTTGCCGTCTCTAGTCTGTTTTTGGAGAAATATCTCTAAGTATAATATAATTGCAGCTAATTAGTTCATCTGGTTCCTCAAATATCATTCTCATGGAAACAATTTGATTTGTTATGTTTTTAATACGGTTGTATTCTTTTAAAAATATACAACAAGCATGCCTAAATATGGGTTAGGTTAGGTTAGGATAAAAAGGATGCACGCGATGAGCATGCACACTGGGTTCGTAGTAGTAACTCGTAGATCTGTTGTATTTTCCAAAGGATTCGTTTGTCTAAATGAACATTGGTTTCTTTCGGAGGAGGTTTTTGATATCATTATTTCATTATTAGCCAGATCTCCTTGATTTTCAAAAAAGGATCCCCCTAGGTGGAATTTTTTTGTTGGAGAACGCAGTACAAGAGCAATTACTGAATACATATTGTCATATTCAGTCTGTTTTAAAAAAATGTCATGCTATATAATTTTATATATCCCCAGTCTTACTGTCAAAAATATTATGCCTTCATATGGCAGAAAGCAACATAATCGAATCGTATATTAAAATATTTGGTCCTCCTTAATTAATACCGCCTGTAATTCACAGGCTTATTATGAAACAAATTTATACAAAAAACGTGATAAAATCAAGTTATACCAAACCCATGACATTGCTTGGAGAATTTTAACCCCTGACAATTCTTATAAGGCAAAAACCTCTTCCAATTTTCAAATTTATAGAAAACACGTGTCGATATATTTTTGCATTTAAAACAACATTTTCAAGCCATTTTCGTCTAAAACTATGTCAAGCCAACTGTTTAGATACAATTTGAATACCAAATACGAACAAACGTATTTCTGAATGAAACATTTTATTTATTTGGATTGCAAAATCTGTCAATGGACGGCTAATATTTGCATGGTAAATTTTATGTAAAAGTAAATAGCAAGAAAAAGATTCCCGATTGAGAGCGAAGTGTTTAATTAAACATTTTGTTTGTAAACATGTTTGCTCATTGATAGTGATCATGATAACCGAACACATTAAACTCAATTGCCGCGATACTCATGTGAGGGAGTCCACAGACAATCTAAGAAATTCCTATGGTCACATTTGTATCATTTGCTTAGCGAATTCCATTGAACAGTCATGCTCTATAAAAGCCATCAAGAAGTTATCTGACAACATATACAGGAATTCCTGGCTGCGAATCTTTAAGTCACCCCACTTATCGTGTCGTGATCGTGACTCGTGGGGTGCACGTCTCTAACAAAAGCCTACTGCTAAGCATAACTTTTAAGGTTAGATACTTTTTATTTGCGACTTTTCTCATTCGACCCAATACAATGATGATGAATTGGCCGGTGTCGGACTGTGGGTATGTTGCTATTTAAGTTGTCGCCAAACGCTAAGCTGACGTATTGCCGTTGCGTTAGGTCCCCCCTGTCAACATACCTATTATAGTTTGTATCTGTTCGATTGTAACCAGTTTTTAGCTGCGTGGTACGCTACTGCTTGCTGTGGCTGTAATTACACGCCCATCAAGTGAGTTATTGTGGAGACCGGGGCTCACGGCTGTAGTGCAGCGCAATACGCAAGAGGTGCTTGACCGACAACGGTGCATGGCAATTAACTATCATTACTGGGGGCTTACAGGAAAAGGAAAATATTGACGATCGTTGTCCGATGCGAGGCTATTTGCATACGCAAGAGTGGCAATACCAGTCTCATCCCAGGATGTGTGTAGAGATTAATTGCTGCCATATCGATTAGGGCACTCGAAACAAGTCGATCCAATTGGATTCGATTGCAACTTAATTGGTCCGCGAAGGTGTGTCGTATAGCAATGTGGTATGCTCTCAGCGTGCACAGGTGATTAGTTAGACGCAGGCATGGTTATGTTTATGTAGCTAGCTACTTATTAAGTGGTCCCCAGTCGTTCGCCGCAGACTGTGTGGGCAATCGATCGACCAATCGTCGATGTGCTTATCTTGCAGCTTTGAGTTGCGATCTATACGCACTCATTAGCTGGAGCACGTTTTCTGTTTCAATTGCGTTCGTTTGACTGGTGGGAATTCCAATGTGACCTTCTACTGCGTTCAGGTGTCAGGTACCACCCATCGCTCGAACCCACGCTGGTAAAGTGCGAACTTTGTGCAACAAGCTGTCACAACAGAGATCAGTGACGCTTTGTAACCGTTTAAGGACAAACACCTTTCGAAAAATATGCGACTTACCACCATGGAATCCGGAGGAAGGCTGTACACATTCATATCGGCTCTGCGGCTTAGGGCTCGGCCAGATGTAACCGCAGAGTCACTCAATTACGATGCCAATGGATGCATTCAATTAGTAAGCCGAGAAATTATTGTCACATGCAGGAGATATGCAATGCATGGTCGCAATTCTATGCGCAAATCGAAGTAAACTAACCTCAAGTGTCCAGCTACGTTGCACAACCGCATGACAGCATTTTATGACGCATCGGGAATATAAACTCAAATACACTACACGCATGTGCAATTAGACGTTGCGGGCGCACGCTGTAATTAAGGGAAAATAAAATAAAATTTAATAATTTAGTAGATGTGATTATTGTTGCGAAAAGCCTGACTTCATCGGTCCACTCTCAGAAAAAAAATCTTCTAAAATGTACTCGTTTGGGCATTCATCTCTTGTTCGTATCTCGTACCCGACGACGTTCAATGTTATTGAACATGAGTCTGTAAAACCTTGCCGGTAAGATCGCAAGCGATAACGACAGGAGATTAAGTTACAGCATGTGGTCCGTGTCTCTTGGGCACCTCGTAATTTGATTTGATATCGATCTAAAATATTGGGAAGACAGTCTTCGGTAGTTGGACATTGCATCCTTGGATCATGTCAGTAAATTGCCTTCCTTATTCGTGTGTTGTGTTAAGATTGCATCGAGTGGGCACTCGAATGAATTTAACACGGTAACACCCTTTAGCACAAGGAATATTTGCGTCGAGACTGTCGTCCCGTTTTTTTGACAGGTTCCATCAAACCTGTCCTTGGTTTCATTTTTGTTTTCAATTATTGAATTAATGTGGGTATAAATGTGACATATAAATCGGACTTCATTGTTCATTGTGCGAATGACAAATTTGGATTTGAACGATTTGTTAAATGGGATTCTCGGTTACTGCTGAAACCGCAATGCAATGCCTCTTAAGAATGGTAAATTAATATCGTCTGCTGTTTTATGACAGGTTCAGTGAAAGGTTACAGTACTTGGGAAGGTCGGAATTATTAATCGTCCATCTTTACAACATCGCATTGAGTTGTTTTTCGAGTAACCCGTCTTTTCGCTTGGTGATCGATTAATCGATGGTTTGCAAAATTCAGTAGTTTGATGCGCGACCGACAATAAAAAAAAATACATTCTCAGCGGGTAGTCCTCATCGACGGGTTATTAATAGGTATAATGTTTTCCTGATTATGCAGGAAAATATGTTTGCATTGAAAAGCCTTCAGCTAAAGTTGACCTTGTTTTTTGTTTTTGTTGCAATAATAAAGCATCGGCGGCTAACACAGTGCATTGCATTTTGTAAATCATTAATATTGATTGTTTCAAATATTACACCTACTTTTAGCAAGATGAATTTTATAGTAAATGGGGAAATGATAGGCGCGCACTTATATACATATCAGTGGTTGTGGGATAAAAATTTGGCCCTGGGCTTAGATTTTGGGTGGCGAAACATTTAATTTTTGCATTATATCTCTTTTCCTTAAACCAAATCAATTTTGCTAATAATTCCTATGAAGCTGTCGTCTTCAATATTGAAGTAATATTTACAGACCAATAAGTTTACTCAGTAATTTGAGCAAAATTTATGAAAAAGTCCTCAAAGAGGCTATCTCAAAACATATCTGTGATAATAGTTTATATTCAAATGAACAATTTGGATTCAGGCCTCACCACAACTCTTCCCACCAGGTGCTTAGAATATGAAACCATGTCAAGAAAAATCGTGCAGTGGGCAGATCTACTGGAATGGTCCTTCTTGACATAGAAAAAGCATTCGATACTGTTTGGCATGATGGCCTTCTATATAAATTGATAAATTTCCGCTTTCCCCCATACATTTTAAAATTGTCCAATGTTTCCTTACTCGTCGTTGTTTCAAAGTCCATGTAAATAGTGGTGTTTCTGGCCTGATATATTTCGACTCGGGTGTGCCACAAGGCTCAGTTCTTGGTCCAATTTTGTACAATCTGTATACATCAGACTTTCCAAATTTGCCTGAATGTCATACTGCAATTTTTGCAGATGACACTGCCATATTTTCTTCTCATTTATTCGCTCTCAATATTGAGAGGAATCTTACAAATGCGATAAAAATATTGGAAGATTATTATAGCAAATGGAAGATTAAATTGAATGAAGGAAAAATGCAGGCTATCTTTTTCACACGAAAAAGAAAACCCTGCTTTCTTCCAAATAGTCAATTACAGATCAATGGATCTTTCATAAAGTGGGAGCCATCCGTTCGTTATTTGGGAATACATCTGGACACAAAACTAACTTTTAATGAACACATCTACAGGACAATTAAAAAGGTTGGGATTGCAATTAAGATGTTATACCCTTTTATAAATAGAAAATCATTGCTTTCAATCGAAAATAAAATGATCATTCAAAAAGTAATTTTTCAAGCTATTTTGCTATATGGATGTCAGGTATGGGGTAATTGTTCGAAATTCCACATACAAAAATTGCAAGTATCTCAAAACAAGCTACTGAAAATGATGTTGAATTTGCCATGGCATCATTCAACTCTAGATGTTCATTGTAAAGCAAATGTTGAATTGATTTCAAATAGGATACATAAACTAAGGCTTAAATCTCTAGAACGCTGTAGTGTTACTGAAAACCCCCTTATTAATGACTTAATCACGATTAACATGTAATTCAAATTTTTGTTGTTTTTTTAATTATTAATTGTTTTTGTTATTTATTTATTTATTGAATGCTCTTAATCATCTAATATATTCTTACTTATTTATCTATTAATCTTTTTACTATCTATTAATTTGTTTATTTATTTATGCATTAATTTATTTATTTTGTTTGTTTGCTTAATTATTTATTTATTTACTTATTTATTTATTTATTTATTTAAATCAAATTATATTATTTATTTATTTAATCAAATTATATTATTTATTTATTTGTTTATTATATTACATATATTTTTTTTTTACTTTACTATTTATTTATTTATTTTGTCATTTAAATTGCTTACTTGAGTACATATTACTTGTTATATATTTATTTTGTTAATGTATATTGATTTTTTCTTCTGTTATTTAATTATTTATTTAATGTTTATTTTGTATTTATTATTTTGTTATCTTATTAATTATTTAATTTGATGTATATTTATTTATTTAATGTGAATATATTGTTCTTTGTTAAAAAAGAATCAATACATTCACTGTGCATAATCTAGTCAATTTTTTTTTCCTCTTTGCTATTTACACTGGAGGTTTTTATCGTATTTTCCTCCAATTTTATTTTTTTTTAATTCTTAAAAAAATAAGAAGTTATATACAGAATAAACAATGTTTTAGAAGAAAGATAATAAGCTATCAAATCTCTAAATTGTAAAATGCGCGGTAACAATACTAATGTAAACACTATTATACGAAAAAAAATAATAAATTTTGCTAATAATTCCTATGAAGCTGTCGTCTTCAATATTGAAGTAAAATTGTGTAAGTCGGGCACTTTTGACGGCATTCAATGTACAACAACTTTTTCTTTTTTTGACTCAGGATTCTTTTAGTAGGTACTTCGCAAGTGATGCGAAACTAGTTTCAAAAGCGAAATTTTAGTTTTGTTTTAACTTGGTTCAGAAACTTAAAAAAAAACAAAATCCAAGCATTATTACGTTTTAGATGCACGTGTCTCAAAACAAACATTTCAAATTTAGTCAAAAATGCGTACCTTCATACCATACCATAATTGTTGAGTTTTGCATAATTTGTATAAGCTAAACTTAAAATGAAAATCGAAATAATGAAAAACTTGAATTTTCTATGCAAGCAACACACATACATTTTTGCTCTAAATTGAAAATCCAAAGCTATTAAGTCTACAAAATAGCCTTGTGCTTGAGATTATTTTCGGCTTACTATAGAAATTGCGCCAATTCCGATTTTTTCGGTTTTATTTGGAAAGGAATAAATTCAGAACAAATTTGGAAGTTTTTCGACGAGTGCTTAATACAACATATTGAGTGGCCTGTATCTACCTAAAAAAGAAAAAAAAATTGGCGCAACAGGCTCGTTAGTACCCAGGGCCGAGCTTTCTCACAACCATTCTTGTGTGCGTGTGTACTTTTTACTCGATGCTGGGACCTCCTGTGTTATGAAGACTCCGAACGGCGAATTTGAGATATGCTTTCCTTGAAAATTAACACTACTCGGATGATTTGTCAGATCATTAGGAGAGAGATATGGCCAGTGAAAAATCATTTAAGTGCTGTTACGGCTGGGACCTTCTGCGCGACAGTTCATCGAACTAACCATCGCGCCACTGAACCCGTACCTGTACCTAAATGGGTTAACAATAAATTTCCATTTGCACTCAACTGATACACAAGTAGGATTTTTCTACCTTTTCCAACTAGCATCTAATTGCTATATTCCGTAGTGAAAAATGCTTCTCTAATCCTTTAACCAGAGGAAAGTCTTTTGTGAGCTGGTTCTAGGTTCAAAACGGAGTGATCATTGAGCTGCCACGTATAAGGTCTGGACATTATCTAGCCATGATGTGAAAAACAATCAACTCAGCCCAACATAAAATCCTAAAATAACTTTGAGAACGTAGACAACTCTGCCAAATGGGAACATAACGCCTTAACAATTGTTTCGGAGCATTCAAGAAACACTTGTATGCCTAAAAAAACATCTGAAATCATAAACATTAGCCGCCTTATTTGGTATAATTTGATATTAAGTTAGTCCCAAAAAAAGTTACACCATACACATGAAATCATTTTGCTTAAAACTCTTAGTATTTATTTACTTTTTTTACTTTAAGAACGCATTGACAAAAAAAAATTAAAAAAAAACTCAGTAATTAAATAAAAAATAAAAAATGAGCTTGACTGAACAGCAGCCGAAAACTATATGTATCCCAACAGTTAGTATACACTTTATAAGCATGTTTTACTTCTAATATGTTATGGCATTTAATTTCTTAATAACACTTTGTGGTGTATACTTCGGCCTTAGATAATAGCGGCTTTAAGTCTTGATGAATTCGAGATTACAAACTCTTTAATTCGATTTTTGGAAATTCTTCTTTAGACCGTTCTTGTTGGAAGATAAATAACTACTTCAAACAATCGTACTAGTAAAGGGTGATCCATTTCGAGGTTCCCTACTTTTTTAAAGAAAAAAACACAGAAAATTCAAATTTAATGGTGAATGTTTATTATCATTTGAAAGAACATTCTTTGGCATTTATTTTTTGAAGATTATGTCTATCAAATGTTGGCCGTTGCTACGTCGGCATAAGCTTTTGACTTTACATATCCCCACAGAAAAAATTCTAACGGTGTGATATCACACGATCTTGGTGGCCAATCGACCGGCCCAAAACGTGAAATTATGTGCTCTCAATAAGTCCATTGATTGATGCGATGTGTGGGAAGTGGGGCCGTCTTGCTAAAACCAAATGTCGCCGAGATCACGAGCTTCATTTTCAGTCATCAAATAGTCGGTTATCATGGCACCGGCCCACAAACCACACCAAACCGTTGTTTTTCTGGATGAAGTGGCAGTTCTTCAATCTCTTCAGGTTGCTCTTCGTTCCAAATGCGGCAATTTTGTTTTCTTTACATACCCATTGAGCCAGAAATGGGCCTCATCGCTAAACAAAATGCGCCTCGAAAACGTCGGATCTTCTTGGAACTTTTCAAGAGCCCATAGAGCGAAGAGATGTCGCTTGGGAAGGTCGAGCGGCTTCAGTTGTTGCACAAGCTGTATTTTGTACGCTTTCAATTTAAGATCTTGACGTAAAATGCGCCAAGTCGTTGCATACGTCAGTCCGAGTTGCTGCAAACGGCGCCGAATCGGCTCTCTACGGTCTTCGTATACACTCTCAGCTACGGCCGCTATATTTTCTTCACAGCGTGCTGGACGTGGTCTTTCGGTCGAATATTATCCAATAATGAATGCTGGGTCTCAAAATGGGTGATGGTGTTGCGAATAGTACGCTCAGTAGGCCGATAATGTTGACCATAAGTTGAGCGAAGTGCACGAAACACATTCCTCACAGAACGTGAATTTTCATAATAAAGTTGAACAATTTGTAAACGTTGTACACGCGTAAGTCTTTCCATTATGAAATGCCAAACAATACTAAACAAAAATAACATGACAACATGACACGACTCACACGTGATCTGTTTTAAGGGCCGATGTTGATTTAAAAAAAAAACTATTTTGGAAATAATTGTCATTTATTTTTATTATGATATGGAACAAAATATCGGCCAATTGGTCGCCGAGACCTCGGCGGCACACGTCCATCCGAAGGTCCAAATTTTCGATGACGCTGAGGTATAATTTCGTTAGCTGTGTGGCAAGTGGCACCGTCCTGTTGAAACCACATATCGTCCACATCTTTCAATTCGGGCCATAAAAAGTTCGTTATCATCTCACGATAGCGAACACCATTCACAGTAACTGCCTGACCGGTCTCATAAACCGTTTTGGTTTTTCGACAATCACTCTCGGATTGTCATTCACCCAAGTGCTGCTATTTCTGCTTCTTCTTATAGACGAATCCACTGAAAATGTGCCTCATCACTGAAGATGATTTTCTTCAAAAATTGATCATCATTTGCCATTTCTTGCCACCATTCTGACCATTGACGACGCTTGAAATGGTCAAGAGGCTTAAGTTCTTGAGTCAATTGCACCCTGTAAGCGTGTAAATGCAAGTCTTTATGCATAATGTTCATCAACGACGAGCGTGAGAGGTGCGATTGTTGGGCACGACGACGAGTTAAGGTGGACGGCTTTTCACCCACACTATCGCGAGCTGTACGAGCATGCACTGGTGTCTTCGCATCTCCTACAGACCCGGTTTCCTCAAATTTTTGCAAAATTTTTTTCACGATTAAATTGACCGAAGAAATCACGAAGTGCACTATTTTGATTTGAACGCCCATTTTCATAATAGTCCTGAATAACTTTAACGCGATGCTCGATTGTGTATCTTTCCATGGTTCAAATGTCAAATGAAATGCATAACAAATCCTGACGGTTAGGTGTTGTTCAAATTCAACATCGGCCCTTAAAATTTAACCACCCGTTATAATGGATTCTTTCTTATATTTCTTTCATTATGCCCAGTGTAATAAAGTACTCGGCGGATGGTATTATTAATCGTTAAACACTTCTTCCATTATTTTGGGGGCACTTGACTTTGGATTTTTTCTTGTTCCGTGAATTTGCGGCCCTTTTTTGTGTACTTTTCCATTACCTTTAGTAGGTACTGGTGCGGGTCTCTTATAGACCATTTATGCAATCGCTCTTATTGATTTATTATCTAGAAAGTGCTTAATTACATTTTTCAACTTAGTAGAAAGTTCATTTCCTTGCGACGGGCCTTAAAATAAAATTTAAAGTTAAGAGGATAAAATACAATAAGTGAACGTGCTATTCCAAAAGGCACTTAATAAATTACAACTGCATACTTACTTCTGGGACGAATTTAAGTGTGTTTCCTTGACATTTTTCTCTTCCTTTACTTGGAAGCCTTGGAGCCTTGGAAGGCATAATTTTGTGAGAAAACAATTCTAACAGTTGTGTAGAAATATTTGTAGAGACTAGCAATTTTTTTACATTGATTGTAAACTTGGTGAAGTGTATATTTACTTTTGTGGCTAACAATATATATCTCATAATAATATTTTCAAAATTTCAAATTTTTTCTTTATTTCTTAATTTGTAAATATTTCTCAGCCTGGCTTTTTTTTGTTTTTCCTCAACTCGCTGCAACTGAGAATAGCGTTTCTGAGTGTTATCTTTTAATCTGCAACCAAAGCATATACGCAAACAATTAATACCTACCAATACGTGTTAAGAATACTCGTATTTCAATCATACACTTATCGACAAAAGATATGTTTGTGCGGCAAATTATAATTATAAATTTCTATCACAGGCGCTTGTTAATTCACATGTTAAGTGCTATTTCTAGCAATTACCACCCGATAAAAATTCGCGTAAATCACTTAGACTTTCTGACACTCTCGATAGGCCCATATCTAGACCAAGCTTACCGAATTTACAGCCATTATTGTGTCTGCCGACTTCGCGCCTTTTAATTCTAAAACACGTATCATCGCATGTACCTAGATTGAATACAAATCGTTCGCTGACTAATTGAAAAATAAGTACCTGTGTATTTTTTCCATTTTAAAGCCACCACTATCTACCGTCTACTTTGCATATCCTCATTAGGACTTCACAGCATACAAATTGCCTCAAACTGTAACTGAACCGCAAGCGCTCATCTAATTAGTCAATAAACACATGAATACACCATGATACAACTAATTTAAGCTCGTTATTGAGGTTATTCCGGCCGTCAATTTCCCAAAGTACGGATAGGTACCTGACGATGACGGCATAGCATTGTATGTCAATGTCAATTCGACACTAGGACAAAGCGTTCTTATCACTCACGAAATTTCGAACGGGTAATATCGCGGCTTCGTGCATATACATTTCACAGACAGTGTATATACATTTCGACACGTAACATAGGAATTATAGAGTTCGAAAACAGCAGCTGCTGATAAGGCAGCTGCCAAGTGACAACCGTGTGACATAATCGCTGAAAATGCAAATCATCGGCATGATCCAACTTGGATTACGATGCAATGTTAACGTTGTTATGATCGTGATCCAAAGGGCATTGCAATGTGACACTGTTTGTTTATATTGCGTTTCGCCTTTTTGTTAATATGTGCATTTGTATATACGTAACTAACGATTTGTTTATTCTTTTCAGGGAGACGCCAACGGGCAATTCGTTTTTGTTTTGGTCCGCGGTGATTCAAGAAAATCGCTTGCATGCGGATTTGTTTTGATCGGCTGTGCTTCGCAACAAAGAGGCCAGCCACATCAGAAACAAACCAGCTACCAAACATTCAAGGAGTGATTACCACCACCCCTGCGCCAACCGTACCGCCACCCGTCGCAGTAGCGGTCATCAGTCCAAATAAAAATAAAGCTAAAGCACCGACCATCGGCCATAGCAACAACACCACACCTAAAGTAGACACAAACGGCAATAGCTACAGCAAGCCAACTCACAACTTTCATGGTACTTCTATCAACGCATTGGATCCGCCAGATCAAGGCGACGGCAATATAGCACCTCCGAGTACCATCGGTCCGCCTGCAACTAGGAAGAAAACCAAGACACCACCCCCCAGCCAAACCGCCATCGATTTAGGGGAGGAAACGTCAACAGACAACGTTGGTGGAACGTTCGTGCTGACATCCGCCGCTAATTGCAACCCAAATAGCAACAACGCGGATATTAATAGTGCCGCGAACGATAGCACCACCAGCAACATCGAGGTGCGAAAAACAAGTCCGATAGGTGAACAAAATCCAGATACGATAGACGGCAAGATGCAGCAGGAACCGAACGCAAATTTTCAGTTCCAGCCCGAACTGGGTATAGTGAACAACAATAGCCCGGTGGTGCAAGCCTCCGACGTACTTACGCATACCCTCATCTACGGGACAGTGCCTACGGGTGCTCAGCAAATAAACACTGATCCGAATTTACAAACGTACAACTACTTGCAGCAGCAGGAACTGCAGCTACAACAGCGCTACCAGCAACTCCAGCAGCTACAGGCACAGACGCAAGGACTATTTGCAGCACCACCAGCGTCCAATCTTCAACCAGTCAGCCCTCATTACAGTCCCGTTGCTGATTATAGCGCGAAACTGCTAACCGACCAAATGCACGGACTTCTCATACAAACTAGCAATTGTGAGCCTACTGCTCCAGTCAACATTATGAACTCTCCGTTCGTGCCAACCACTCCGCAGGAGCAGCGCTTTGTGCAGATCATACAGGCCAAGGACTTAAAGATCCAGGAAATGCAAATGGCCCTGCAGTACAAGGACACGGAGATAGCCGAACTGAAATCTCACCTCGATAAATTCCAAAGTGTGTTTCCATTTAGTCGGAGCGTTTCGGGCGGCACAACAGCGCCTGGTGTTCCCGCCCGCAAATCCGGACAAGTGGCGCAGCGGCAGCGTGCTCAGGGTATATCTGCGGAGCCTCAGAGCGAGCTACTTTTGCATGTTACCTTCCAGAAGCACGACAAGGATGAACGGTGAGTCAAGCTATTTTTTTTTTTTATTCATGAGGTCTTTATATTAGGGCTAAATTTAAATTATAATAATATTTGATAATTCAAAAATCAGTTTTAAATTTTGTCGGCTTATAAAATTTGTCTTTCTTGTTTCAAGATTTTGTTCTGATTTAACGCTTGACCATATCAGATATAATTTTTTTTTCGAAACGTCGCCTATAAACAAATCCCATAACAAGGACTGTGGTTTGTTAATATTTGAGCGAGGATTTTTTTTAAAGTTAAGTGTCGAAAAAAATATAGTCTAGCAGATGTGTTCGTCGAATGAAATATGAAAGGCAACTACAGATATGCGAATGTTTCCTTATGGTTTCTGGGTTGGATTTTTTACAAAGATATTTCTCTGCTTCAGCAGCAAGTTTTGGTGCACTAAGGTGTGGCTGGTTCTTGATTTGCCTTAGAAGCCACCGTTCATCAGAATCTGTAAGAAATTTTCGCTTGCTCGGCTTTGCTTTGTTAGCAAAATTATATCCATCTTTATAGCGTTTAATTATATTAAACACTGTAGATTGCTTCACAATTTCTGCAATATTTCGCACAGATTTACCAGATTTGGAATGCGGTAATATTAATTCCCTAATATCTTCTGAGGTTTGAGGACCACGTGGTGCCATGACTGATATTCTGTTTGAATAAGCGTGCTTTACTGATCGAAATGTAATTTTAAAGGAAGGAATGGAAATTCCCGTAAATGTTATAAAAAAGAAACCCACATTATGTTACCGTTACGTTAGAGCAAAATAAATTAGAGTTGCCATGTGTCCCATTATTAAAGGGTTTTTCAATAAGAGCGCTACAAATTTTTTTTTAAATAAAACAAAAACGGTTTTGAATATCAATGAAATTCTTTATTCCTGTGAAAGTACGTTCGATGCCATTATGTACCACAGGCACGCTTGCAGAAGTCCAGACGCTGAACCCAATTTTCGACGGTTTTCAAGCATAAATCGGCCGATACTGCTGCAATTTCACGTTCGATATTCGTACGAAGTTCATCAATCGTCGCTGGCTTGTTGGCATAGACCATAGACTTGACGTAGCCCCGCAAAAAGTAGTCTAACGGCGTCAAATCGCACGCCCGAGGCGGCCAAGCGACTGTACCTGGACCATTTCGTTCTCCAAAATTGATTTCCAATAAATTGATTGTGGCATTCGCTGTGTGGCTTGTGGCGCCGTCCTGTTGGAACCACATGTCCTCCAAGTCCATATCATCATGGAGTACGTGTGGATTGCTGCCTGATTAATACCGCATATTTTGTTTATTGACGAAGCCATTCAGCCAGAAATGAGCCTCATCGCTGAAGATGATTTTTCGATGAAAATCCGAATCATTTTCTAGTTGTTGCTCAGCCCAATTCAACAACATACGACGCTTCTGGTGGTCAAGCGGCTTCAGTTCTTGCGTCAATTTATTCTTGTAAGGATGTAGGCCAAGATCGTTTCGCAAAATTCGCCACTACGACGTCGCAGAGATGCCCAACGCTTGAGAACGACGTGTGAGAGACACATTCATCTGCTAGGACGATTATGACGACCATAAATTGAACGTAGCGTTCTTAACGTTGAGGCCACTGACTCCGAATTTCGGTTGTAAATTTTAATAATTTCGACTCGTTGGATCGTATAATTTTCCATCATTAAATGGAAAACCTTACTGAAGAGAATGTCAAAAGAGCAACAAGAAATATGGCTTCGTTTGCTGTCCCTGTCGCTCAACTTTTGTAGCGTCTTTGTTGAAAAACCCGATACTTTGAGCTACAGAATTTGACCTTTTTAGTTTTTGATCAGTTTTTTGCCTTTGTGATGATGAATTCAAATGATTTTTGTTTCTTAATAAACTGATAATGTGAACATTTAAATTCGATATCCGTTTCATTTATAACATTTAAAAGTTCCTAGAAAATAATTGGTATTTTTCATTTTTGTAAGTGTCCCATTTTAATGTTGAGCCACGGTAGTTAATTCAATTCTCTAAACAAAAATAAAAGTTTGTCAGTCAAATCGTGTAAAGACTTCACTTTGTTCTTTGAGTCAATCTCATTTACATACCAGAAGACTCACAATTGGTTAAAAATAAACACAAACATTTCGCGCTCCAGGACAGGAGAATAAACTTGTTGGTATTGCTACAGTTGGGAGTCGAAGCCAAACATTCTACGCGGCAGTTTATCGCATTAACCATCGTGTCTCTAAGCTGGTCATTCAAGCTAAAGTCCTCCCATAAATTAGTAACTTTACTTTTTTTACTTTCTTCTAAAGAAACCAAAGTCTAATAGGAAATCAAACTGGCCAATGACCAACATGGCGATTAAGTTAGTCTAGACCGTAACTTACTGCCAGCAGTTACTGTCTTAAGATTGGTTGAGGTCAGTTTCTACTTGTGCGCGACATTTGATCATCTGTGTAGAAATTGAAGACGGGTCAACGATGTGCAATCTCTCTACATGTTCTAGAATTTATATCCCCACTACCAGTGTTGTACATTTACATGTAATAGTAGTGGTAAGAACAGCACGTCTTCTGCGAGGTTCAGTGAAATTGGGGTAACAGCTCCAAAATTAAAGACGATTTTGAATAGCAATATTCTCAGAATCAGCTCTAACGATTTCGATAGAAATAGATCACTAAGTAACTAAAGTTACCAACCTATCCCGAGATATGAATTTAAAGTTCTACCATAAGAGGGAGATGATCAGCTTTAGGAGTCACGAAAGGATTTACAATTCCAGAATTCAAGCTTCGAACTGATTTAAATAATCTACAGGCCACATGGAAATGACTTAAGCCCTACTTTTTCTTTCTGTATTCTCAATGAAAGCGAAGATGTATTTCACTCTATTGCGAACTGTCCCATTCTGCAAAAGGTTTGTAGACTACATTTCAATAAAAGTTTCTTGACATACGAATAATGTGCCAAAGTTTTGAACGAAAATTATGGCTTGAGGATGCGATATTGCAAAACATTTAGAAATACTTATCTGGATCTGTTTCGAATCAAAAACACCGCTTTTTTTTATTTTACCAAAACTAAATGCCTACAAATCCTTTTCTTCCTTGCACCAAAATGGTTTTTCACTGGCCTTTCTCTCTCCACGATCTGACATAGATCTGAAAGACATTTTACTATTGTCAAGAAATGTTTGTCTCAATTGAGCCGTACGGGTTCGACATAAAAAAGGTGGTTCCGCCATCGTAAAAGAAATGCACACGGTACATGGTTGTAAGAAGAAGCTAACTCCTGGGTATTAACGTTGCTGTTGCGCCAAACATTTTTATTTTTTCTATTTTCGTTCGAGCAGTTTTATTTGGTCACTGACGCTAGTAATATTGGCTTCCAATTCATCAATCGTAGCAGGCTGATCCTTATTCTATGCGTCCAACTAAACGGCCGAAATTGTCAGTTCGATAATTCGATTTTGTTTTGTTGAAACCAAATGTCGAGCCTCGTGATCTTTAATCGGGCTATAATTGCAGGCAGCAGTTAGTCGCTTATCATAAAACAATAACCGATGATTCCACCAGCACGTAAACCTCTCAAACACTTGTGAAATGGCAGCTGTTGAAGTACTTCGGGTTGCTCTTCAGTATCTATTAAGCCATAAATTGACCTCATCGCTGAATAATAGTTAAGTCAAACACAGTGGATCTTGTTCAAGCTTCAATTTTGTATGAAAAACGACCAAGATATTTTGAAATATAAGCAGGACTAGGATGATCAGCGTCTTGTATACGTTATTAACACATAGTTGTTTCATACGTCAAGGGCCAAGATGCTTAGAACATCATCAAATCGATCCATCACGGTCTTCGGGTACACTCTCAGCTATCGCCGCTATGATTGCTTCACTACATGCTAGTCTAGTAGTCTTTTTGGAGTGCAACGATAATTCCTTTCACGAAAAAGTTTTATAATTCAAAGAAATAATGGATTACACTTAAACACAATGACAGAGCAACTTCTGCAGACCTATTGACAATGTTTTCAAGGCCAACTTGGTGACCATCACATGCCTCTAACATGTGGCGGCAGCTGCCACAAATTTTTTAAGAGAAATCCGTTTCACCTAGAAGACATATTTTATATACAACAACCTCGTTAGGACCCAGGGCCTAGCTTTTTCTCGCAACCATTCAACTGTAAATTTGTGCTTTTGGCAAGATAGTAGGACCAAAGATTATAACGATGCAGTGACCTGGAGGTTACAAAATTCTTACCTTTACTGAAAATGTAATAATTTCTTTTTCTAAAATACTATTTACAGTTCATCCATATACTTTGATTTTTGTTTTGTCTATCAATGACGTTGAAAACTCTTATTTATCTGTTTATGCTGATGACATGATGACAAAACGTTTAGCCACATTTTTTAATCCGCTGATTTAAATAACTTTTTAACCTGGTGTCAAACAAATCATACTCCCGTAAGCTTATCCCACCAGTCGCCGGATTTTATTTAATCGGTGCGAATCCGTAACTACTCTCCTTATCTTGCATGATTAGGGCGTTTTCTGTGACAGATAATTATATTTTCGCCGGTCTAAGGAATACTTCAAACCTTATGACACATAAACGCTCTTTTTCACACTTGTTAGATCTATCCTTGAATGAGCTAGCCATGTATATACTGTGTTCAAAGCAGATTCATCCGATTTGCTCTACGCGGTCTTCCCAGGGTATACCGGTTTAATTTACCCCCTATTAGGATTATTCAAAACTTATAAATATTCAATCATTTAAAAAAACGCTGTGAAAAAACCGACATCCTATTCGCACACCAGCAGGAAATATCGATTGCTACACTCTGTTACAAATGATATCCCTTGGATTATCGGATAAATCGCATTTTGTGGGTTAAATTTTAGAGTTTTTTTTAATGTTTCGGACTTGCGTGACTTGCGAATCGAATTCCCAGCTAATGCTTCGACCGATTTTGATGGTCGACTACTTATTATATAGCTGAAGAGGTCTAGTTAACGAAAAAAGTACAACATTACATTAAAACTACATTCAATCAGAAATACGCGTCACTTTGTAAATCTGAACTATCTAAAATCATCAAAATAATACATCTTTCCGTTTTTGTTTCATAAAACTAATTAAAATGGGTGTACAACCTAGGCCTCCAGAGCTAGTTTAGTTATTAATTGAAACTTCGTCTCCATAGCCTGTCAGCGTAAGCGGGACCTAAGCTTTTTCGCTCACAGCGACCAATGATTTCTTCATCCGCTTTTGATACGGTCCTTGCTTCAGCGCCGTATAGCATGACTGAGGTCACCAGGGTTGCACAGGACTTTAGTAAATCAAGTGAGGGCTTTAGCTCGAAAAAACAGCGGTTATCAAGAGTAATTCCTCGTTTTATTTCTGAAGAGATGTTGCTGTTATGTTACAGTTATAGCTATCATTGAACAACTTCATTGGAACATAAGACATGATGGAATTGAAATGTCAGCCCTATAGCTTCTAATAGGAATTATTGGGAAATTCCGTTTCAGTTCGGTGGAACGGCAATCATTACTTCATAAAAATAAATGTTGATCAGTGAAAAATAAGAAAACTATAATTAGAAATTTTAATATTTTTGGATAATCATGTTCTAAAATTCATAAGCTTTGTTTTGACACCAACTCGGCAATGGTAGAATTTATAAAAAAGCCGCAAGAAGCAAAAGAAAATTTCCAATCAGGGTTTTCAATAGCTATAACTGAGCCCTTACTATACCTAAAACTCATACCTTTTTTTTTTTTTTTTTTTTTTTTTTTTCTCCGTGGGCTGGTGGAAATCTTCATAGACACGATGAGCACGTGCCCAAAGTAGTGTGAGATTTTTACTCACTAAAACCACCACCCATTTGGTATTTCTATTGCAACTAAGTATTCGACTTATCCAGCAATTTTTTTATCACGATTATATAATATGTTTGGCAGGTAACTTTCCTTTGAGAGTTCCTGCTTTTACGCAATTATAGCGCGGTTTGTTATTATCGGGCCAAATCTAAGGGTTTAGTTCTTTGAAGACGCCGCAATATATTTGTTTCGTCAAGAATTTGGAGGACTGTTGTGTTAACGTGTCCTAATAAACGTTTTTTATGTTTTCGTGCAAAATTTTTTGTTTCATCTTTAACCGCGGGAATACCCAGATCTCTGCGTAGATCTTCGTTCCTTACGTACCACGGCGCATTGACGAATGATCTTAACATTTTGTTTTCAAAAGTTTGTAAAATGTTTAGATTCGTTTCACTGGTACAACCCCATAGTTGTATACCATATGTCCAAACCGGTTTTAGCACTTGCTTGTATAATAGCAGCTTGTTATCAAGGTTAAGCTTCGAATATTTTCCGAGCAACCAGTACAGTTCTCTGTATTTATTCTTAAGTTCTTCGCATTTCTTTTTTACATGCGACTTCCATTTTAATTTTGCGTCGAGTGTCATACCGAGATATTTCGCTTCATTTGCAAACGGGACTCGAACCGTATTTAGAAATACAGGCAAATTGTTTGTCCGTTTATACGAAAAATCTACATGGATCGATTTGCTCTCATTAAGTGCAATCCGCCAGGATTTAGTCCATTCATTAACCTCGTTAAGAGCGTTTTGTAATTTAATATTTGTTTCCTCTATTGTTGTGGCAACTGCTAGTATAGCAGTATCGTCAGCAAACGTTGCAACTATTGTATCGTTTGTTTGTGGGATATCACGAGTGAATATGAGGTACAGGATTGGTCCAAGGACGCTTCCTTGCGGTACACCTGCCATTATTTCTTTGAACTCGGAATATTCGCTTCCAAGTTTCACACGGAAGAGTCTATGCTCAAGATACGACACGAGGATTTTATATAATTGTTCTGGCAAAACTTGACTTAGTTTATAAGTAAGGCCTTTGTGCCACACCTTGTCAAAAGCTTGCGACACGTCAAGAAATACGGCTGAACAAATTTTCTTTTCTTCGAAAGCTTTCTCAATTACATCTGTAATTCGATGTACTTGGTCCACCGTTGAATGTTTACTTCTAAACCCAAATTGATGGTCAGGTAAAAGACGTTTCTGTTCAATTATGGGGTGTAAGCGACCGAGTAATATCCGTTCAAAAACTTTTGAAATTATTGGAAGAAGTGAAATAGGCCTGTAAGATTTTATTTCATTCGGTGATTTTCCTGGTTTTAGAACCATAATCACTTCCGCGACTTTCCACTGTCTTGGTATGTATTCTAATCTGATTGCTGCATTTATAATAAAAAGAAGCTTAGTTAATGCTTTCCGAGGCAACATTTTAAGAAGTTCTCCTGTAATCAGGTCATAACCCGGAGCTTTTTTAGGCTTTAGTTTCTGTATTTCCCGTTTAAGCTCGGCAATACTTGCATATCTTACTATGTTATTATCGGTTGTACTCTCGAATATATTAATGTTTTCATTTTGCGCCGGACCATCAAATGGCTTAAATGTTTCCTCAAGATGTGAGGCAAAAACCTCAGCTTTTTCCTTATCGCTCTTTGCCCAAACGTCTTGAGTTACCCTAATGGGCGGCACAGCGATTTTTGGCCGTTTTATGACTCTGATTGCTTTCCAGAGCGAATAATTCGATTCCTTTCCAGCGGTTAGGCTTTGCAGATAAGTTTCTACTGAATGGTTTTTAAAGTATTTAATCGAATTTGATAGCAAATTACTCAACCGATTGAGATGTGTTTTATCTTGCGGGGCACGAGTTTGGTGCCATCTTTTACGAGCTTTTCTTTTTTGTCTTACTAAATCTTGTATTTCACGGGGGTACTTAATTTTACTATAGCTCACTATTTTGTTCTGTTGAGGAGTATTATTCCATGCTGCTTTTTGGATGGTATTGATAAATGAGTCAACAGCGACTTCGAGTTCCAATGGGGTTCTAAGCGATACACCCAGTCGGATATTATTTTCAATATCGTTTTTGAAACCTTCCCAGTTGGTTTTCGCGTTTGTTAATCTGGGTGGTTTTTCATTTATAATCAGTGACTCGCTCATTGTTAAAATGACTGGAGAATGATCAGAGGAAAGATCAAAGCATTCTTCAACTTTGATTCGATTGGACGGCAGACCTTTTACAATAAAAAAATCGATCAAATCCGGTATTTTTCTAGCATCAGTTGGCCAGTAAGTTGGTTTTCCCGTAGAATGAAATTCGGTATTGTACTTTCTACCTATATCATAAAGCATCCTACCCTTCTGTGATATGCATCTAGATCCCCAGAATGTATGTTTTGCATTAAAGTCCCCTCCGATGACAAAACGTTGTCCAAGGGAATTAAGCAAGTTTTCAAAGTCAATTTTCTCAACCTTGCATCGTGGTGGGCAGTAAATAGACGATATCTTCAGAAAGGATTGTCTGCTTTTGACTTGTATAGAGCTAACTTGCATTGTATCGATTTCTAGTTTAAGATCAATCGAATGTTCGATACACTCTTTTATATATAGTGAGGCTCCACCTCTAGCCTTATTCGATGGATGTAGAGCATGATAGTCGAGGTAACCTTTTATTTTTAAGTTCGAATTACTCTTTGCGTGAGTTTCGGATATTAAACAGATGTCTATATCTTTTTCCTGCATAAATAATTCAAGTTCTCCAAGTTTTTGCCAAAGGCCATTGGCATTCCACGTAAGAATTTTAAGCAATCTATTCATGTTAAAGGTGGGGTACTTCTATTGCGAATACTATTTTCGAGCCTAACGAGCCTGTCAAAAATAAGTTTATTCGTTTTGCTTTGTTCCTCAAGTTTTGAAAGAATAATCGAAAATACATTTGAAACTGGGTCAGGTGAGATATTTTTTTGGGCGTTATTGGATACTGTGGCTTGAGCATACGTTTGTACATTTGGTTTTGGATGTACAAGATCCGAACGGATATCTGATGGCCGCGTAGTTTGTGGACATTTAGGTTCTTCGATTATGGCCTGCTTTTTCTTCGACATATTTTTAATCGGAATTTTAGGCTGTTGCTTGTTTAAATTTAATTTCTGTGAATTAATACTATTAAATTTCGTCCGTCTTTTTTGCAACTCTTTAGCTACTTCGCAGCCGCGATAATTTGCCGGATGATTGCCTTTACAGTTAATGCAGATAGCAAGAGCTTTCTTATCTGACATACAATCTACCGTCAGGTGATTGCCGGCACATTTTACACACCGCGGTTCTTTTTGACAATAGCTTTGCGTATGATTGTATCCTTGGCAGCGCTTGCACTGGGGAACTAGTTTGGAATCCTTACGCATAGGCTCTATTTTTACAACAATATTAAGTATTGTTTTTATTTCATAGATTTTGTTCAAACTTTCTGTTTTATCGAAAGTGAGTATAAATAAAGGAAGGCCGCGTTTTATTACATTTCCTTCGCCATCTTTTTGCTTTTGGTCTCGTTTGACAATGTTAACGGCATCTATGACTTTATATTGCCTGTTTTTCAGATCATTTACAATGTCATCCTTTAAGCACGACGCATGTAACCCTCTAGCTACAACGCGTAAAGGCCTTTCAGATTTATTTTCAAAAGAATACCATTCTATTTTATCGATATTAAGCTTGCGAGATAATAGACGGTAACTTTCAGGGTCTTTAACGCAGACTTTCCATGTATTTTTTCTTAGCGAAGTTACTTGGTAGCCCGATAATGGCAACGATTTTAGCAAGGTATGCAACTTGTTAAAGTCGTCAATACCGATCACATTAATTGGCGGTGGGGGACGTTGTTTTAGCTGTTTCGCTTTGTTAATAATCTCTTTGTCGCGGTTTATTATTTCAGGAGAGGATACAGCTTTCCTCTTTTTAACTGGTCTTTTCTTTAAGATCCAGTCAGTTTCGCGACTGAGTTCTTCTTCATCCGTGTGGTATTCCGAATTCACGGGGCCGTTTGAACTTGTTTTTGGTATTTTAAATGAACTCTTCAGAGTCATATTTTCTTCCTTTAGATGGAGAATTTCTTTACGAAGCTCTTCGCAGAGCAGTTCGACATTGTAAAGCCTTGTTCGAAGAACGTCGTTTTCTTCCTTTAGGCTCTTATTTTTCACTGAGTCTCGTTTTTCGTGGGCTGACACTTCTGGTGTTGTCGAGCTCCTTGAGACACATATATTTTTTTGAGATCCTGATGTAGGTGACCTCGTTACCCTTGAACTTTTCCCGAAAGGGTTACACATTTGCAATAATTGGCTCTCCCCAGAATCCGTAGAGCCGACCTCCGTAGAGGGTGGATTTTCCAGTGAAACTGAATTGCCACCTGGGGTAGTAAATCTTTTCGTTGTACTCATTGCATTTTTGTTGTTTGTATACGCTTTACACTCGGTATACGGGGAGTGGATTTTAGTCGCCTTCTACGACAGGCATGCCTTACCTCGGGTATATTCTGACCCCTAACCCGAAGGGGGTTCGTTTCAACTCGTTAATATTGTGTTTTCTTAGGCGTTGTTCTCTTTACTAACAAACGCGGCTGTCACTTGACTTTAAGTCCGAACAATCATGTCAATATCGGTGGCTAATGCCAGTATAAGCACATAATTATGGTAGATAGTGCTTTTAATGTTAGCCTGGGTATCAGTATGATTTGAGCTTTTTTTTTCGGACGATGCGGGTATTTTAATTTTTTTTTAACATATTTTCCAAATCCAAATGAAAATATGACGAGTGATGACACATGTTAACAATTTTAAAAGTAGTTTAAACGAATAATAAATACAGAGTAGAATGTTTGAAAATTTAGTACCTACACAAACAATGAAAATTGTACAAAAAATTCTAATAAGCCTAACAGAAATTGCATTCAAACTTAAACGGATCTAGAAATGAGGTATCTACATTTCAATCTAATTTACAAATATAAAGGGTGATACATTTCGAGGTTCCCTACTTTTTTAAAGAAAAAAAAACACAGAAAATTCAAATTTAATGGAGAATGTTTATTATCATTTGAAAGAACATTCTTTGGCATTTATTTTTTGAAGATTATGTCTATCAAATGTTGGCCGTTGCGGTCCATCCGTTGAGTCCAATTTTCGATCACTCGTTCGAGCATTTCGACTGGTAACTGGCGAATAACACGCGTGATGTTTTCCTCCAAGGCCGGAATCGAAGCGGGTTTGTCGGCATAAGCTTTTGACTTTACGTATCCCCACAGGAAATAGTCTAACGGTGTGATATCACACGATCTTGGTGGCCAATCGACCGCCCCAAAACTTGAAATTATGTGCTCACCGAAATGTTCTCTCAATAAGTCCATTGATTGATGCGATGTGTGGGAAGTGGCGCCGTCTTGCTGAAACCAAATGTCGCCGAGATCACGAGCTTCAATTTCAGGCATCAAATAGTCGGTTATCATGGCACGATAACGGTCGCCATTGACGGTTACGTTCACACCGGCATCATTTTTAAAGAAATATGGACCGATGATTCCACCGGCCCACAAACCACACCAAACCGTTGTTTTTTCTGGATGAAGTGACAGTTCTTCAATCTCTTTAGGTTGCTCTTCGTCCCAAATGCGGCAATTTTGTTTGTTAACATACCCATTGAGCCAGAAATGGGCCTCATCGCTAAACAAAATTTGCCTCGAAAACGTCGGATCTTCTTGGAACTTTTCAAGAGCCCATAGAGCGAAGCGATGTCGCTTGGGAAGGTCGAGCGGCTTCAGTTGTTGCACAAGCTGTATTTTGTACTGTAATTTAAGATCTTGACGTAAAATGCGCCAAGTCGTTCCATACGTCAGTCCGAGTTGCTGCGAACGGCGCCGAATCGACTCTCTACGGTCTTCGTGTACACTCTCAGCTACGGCCGCTATATTTTCTTCACAGCGTGCTGGACGTGGTCTATTCGGTCGAATATTATCCAATAATGAATGCAGGGTCTCAAAATGGGTGATGGTGTTGCGAATAGTACGCTCAGTAGGCCGATTATGTTGACCATAAGTTGAGTAAACGTAAACGTTGTAAACGTTGTTCACGCGTAAGTCTTTCCATTATGAAATGCCAAACAATACTAAACAAAAATAATATGACAGCATGAAACGACTCACACGTGATCTGTCAAAAAAGGCTATTGAAAAAAGTATCTCTACTTGGATCACCCGTTAGTACTTAATGTGTTCACTTGTCATTCGAGAATTAGTTTTAAGCATCATCAATCCTTGGCGAAAAATGGCAAACATAAACGTTCATAAACTTCAGGACCTCGATGACGAATAAAATGTCATTCATACTATCAAATTGACAAATGGCTTGAAAGTAAACGTCAAATTAATTTCTAATTTGTTTTTCTCAAACTAAGTTTGTCTTTGAGTAGAAACTTGTTATTAGCTTACGTACCTTCAATTGCCGGACGAATGATTTTGCATTAAGACGACTTTTAATAACAACCAATTCTTACAACTGATTGGTAAGGGCATAGTTTATTTATTGATATATATTTACATATTATTTAGACCAAATACTGAGAAATGGTTTAATTCTATAAAAAAATAAATTAATAAAACCTAATAATTGTTAAAAAAAACTTCTTAGAAGAAGAAACATAGTAATAGAAAAAAAGAATAGACTTAGCGAAGGATTGTTAGTATTTGGGATTTGAAATTGTTAAGTTATGAAAAAGATAAGTTCTTTTTTTATGCTTATCCGCTATGTGACATTTCTATTTTGTAAATCTTAGCATGACCCTATTATTTTTCATAACCAAAAAACTAAGCATATCCACTTATTACACGTCTTATTACTCGGTCCCTGTCAAATCTCAACAGTTTTATATACTTATAAAGCCATTATTCAATTTTAACAGTCAACTTATATTTTCGTGAAATTATTTGACTTTAGTATCCGTTGTGAATAGGTCCGTTGCTCTGGTAACTGTTTCTCGTTTAATTCATGTCGAGCGCTTGTTAAAGACGACATTCATTATTTTTGAAGCACTTTGCAGGTAAGCGCTTAATATTTTATTGAAACGTCACGAGCGCTTACGCGGGCCACCTCCTTACTATACTACTACTGTTTGCAATACTGACAGTTTTATTAGTTTCCAATCCGTACCTGTCGTGATGTGTGGGCTGGTTCCGCGAAATAAATGCATTGCTCATACTTTCTGACGGCGACAGTGGGAGAAGTGTATTTATTATCCGGATTGTTTGTGTTTTGATTGGCAGAATGGGCTAAACGTTTTTTTTTTTAGTTTTTCGCAGTTTTCTCGATTTTTCACGAAGCAACTGCGTTGTATCGAAAAGACTTGTGACCCCGAAGCTGGTAAATTAAAAACATAGTCTCACCGATAAACAATTTGTTCGCTTGCACTTGCATTGTTTTGTGTGCGATTATGTTAACTGAAGCGATCCTAGATGGCGTAAAAACAAGCTACTTTAGAGATATAGTATCGTAAAGCTGTCTGGTGGGGCCATGTGTATATCATACGCTAAGTCGATGCCAAAAGGCGAACGTGAAATTTATCGCGAGTAATTAATTTCTGCTTGTCAAACAAGATTTGGAGTGGAGCCAGCCCATGGGCACATACTTGTAACCCCTCCATTGCCAGTCTGTACGCTTGCCAATCGCAAAAGATTACCGTGGCTCATCCAGTCCGGCGATAAGGCGTTTTGCTGTTAAACATGTTCTACACTCGATTGCAGGTGAAGTTGTTACGTGTAACATTAATCATACGTCACGCCGTGCGATCGCGCAATGTGTCCAAATCGGCAATTGCCATAATCGCGGGCATATGTCTTGACCCACGGACTCACACACCTATTGCTTTCCCTCACCAAACTATTCCCTTAAACGCAATCTTACCAATTGACAGACCACCGACCGCGGAATAAATGGTTCATGTGTTAAGGAGCTCGACACAACGCGTTAGTGCGTAAGTGGGGAACGTGACCACGTGCTGTTTGCTGTTCGTTGTTCGGACTGATGATCATGATCTCGATGGACGCCAATTTGAATAATATCGACAAATTACACGTATATCCATTCCATTCAGTTTGCGCTGCATATAGTAATTTGCATTCCTTGCTGGAGCATGCAACGTCTCTAAAAATGTCATTTTCATGATCTAATACTCTGTTTGGTGCGTATACGCGCGGTGGCACGATGTGGGGCAAACTCGGTCATGGACCCAGTGCAGACAGCGTGCGTTGAAATTTGATCATTATGAGGCTTGCAGAAAATACTTTGTGACAGTAAGAGTATTCAATGAGGCGGGTGGTGTGCGGTTGGTCGGGAATTTGAACCCAAACGCGTAGCGTGTGCGACACCACTCACACACGCAGTCGATATAATTTAAAATGCGAATTGCGAACTCGTAAATTATCTGTCGATTGCAGTGAAATAATTCGGATTTAGTCGTTTTTCGTTTGTTTGCAGCTGTGATTTATGGAGTCTTAGTAATGGGCTAGCCAGGTGTTTCTTAGACACGGCTAACCGGAGCGGAATTTCCTTAAAGTTCCCTTGCAGGTCCCCGAATCTGGGCACGGCACACAGCACCAGATGACTTCATCAACGAAAGGCAAATGGAAATATAGTGGAACAGACTCGGCCAGATCCGAGATAAGAACACTAATTGAATCCTTGTTTGCCGCTATAATATGACATGTACGCGCGTTGTAATGAACAAGGACCAATTAAAATTAATTGGCATGATTTCGAGAGCCAGGGAAAAGAAGAGGACTGCGAAGCAATTAAAGTTGGATGCGAATTCTTTTCGTTATCAAATTAAATGGTACTTGTACAATGTACATGTTGACCGACCCTTATGTGCATATTTAAAAAAAAAAGTTCACGATGACTACATTACAGTTAGCAAAGCGGAGTTGCAAACCGATGAGGTCATGCAAACTGTTTAAGAAATTTTTCAAAAATAAATTAACCATTCAATGTCAGCAGTGCCAATGACGTTTTTAATACAAAATTTTCTTAAATGAAGTATAGATACTACGACGCGAAGCAGGGCCCCGCTGATGTTTTACACTTTGGTGGAAATATGTCTCCTGGCAGTTCTTTTCATTATTTTTTCTTCAGTAACAAACATATTTTTAACTATTCATGGGATTGTTAGTTTGAAATTTACAAGGACAATAAAAAGTAGTAGGATAGATATATTGTTCTACAATATAAAAAAACAATTGGAACTTCAATCGCGTCAACCTGGAAGTAAAAAAGGCCTGAAACAACAACGAAGCAGTACTCGAATCAGTTTTTTTCGGAAATCTCCGATCTTTTATATACAATTACATTGATATTCGTTGGCTTATGGATTTTTGGCGAATCGTTATAAATGTTGGAAACAAATGCGGTGGTAAGGAAGTACTTTTAGTTTAATGAGCCAAATGGTGCCATATTCCTAACCAATTCACAATTTCATATGTCATACTTAATTTTTTGAGGTGCCATGTAGTGTGTGTGAAAATGTCAAAAGCTACTGTGTTGTAATTTTTTTTCCTATCATCGTGAATTGCATCGCAAGCGGTTTGTCAAAACAGCTACTATATCCATAGAGTTCTCAAATGAATGTTGCTGACATTTTTTTTTAAAGAAAGTGTCTCATGTCCTTCTCAATCTTTGGATTCCTCTATTTTGTGCAAGCTTGTTTCTTGCTAAATACGTAGATTTGTCAGGCTAGACACCTTTTCACCTCTAGGTTTTGCATCTTGGTACCTACTTTGTTGCCAGCCAAACGCAGGAGATGAATTAACTTAAAATGCTTACCGGTTTTACCGCAAAGAAAAATATTGGTTGCACGATTAATTTAAATGTTCTAAATAGAGAATTTCTATGCAGTGATACCCAAATTGATGGGCTTAAAGGTTTCGACCACCAACTCGACTTTGAAATGGTTTCTGACAATAATATTATTGACAAAAAATGGCTTTACAATCGAATGCTATATGCAAAGACATAAAAATGATGCTGCCACATATAGTGTCTAAGGACACATGTCATAAATGCATCTATAATATCTTCAACATATCCCCTCACCCGTCAACAACGAAAATCGATCAAGATAAAAATCCTATACTGTCACAGCCAATTACTAAACAACATTTCGTCATATTTTGGTTTTGGCAATAGGGCTATAAGGCTAACTATCAAGCGTTATAATAGCCCTACCGCCAAAACCAAACATGAATATATGTCAGAGAGTGCGATAGTATAAGACTCGGATCTCCCCAGTACAGCTTCCGATGTCACTTCTAAAATACTTCTAGGTCAATACTAGCTGACCTGACAAACGTTGTTTTACCATAAAATTTATTCCTAGTGAAATTGGTTACTAAATAAAAACGAGTGCTGGGTGCACGACTGGGTCGTAAGCAACTTTTTCTTTCACAGCGAGTTAATTTGACGTTTCTAATATTTTGGCCAAAACACACAATAATATTTACTTTGATTAATCATACTTAAAATGATAAAAATAATGCCGAAATGGGATTATACGAACGTTTATTCCGCAATTGAAAGTAACCGGTGTCCATGAGAATACTAATGATTTTCTCATAAATTTTGTTCAACAATTTGTTCATCGCCGATATCGAACAATTGTTTCGAGAATGCGTAAGCGGATGCATCTTGTAGCATTTTGACCCGCATGTTTTCGTAAGCTTGACTTTTTCAACAGCGTTGAACGTGGAATGTCGTAAATTGTTTGTCTGAAATCACCTGAGTGCTGCTTAATAGTTTGTCTTTTTATATTATCGAGTGTTCTGTTCAACGATGTTCAGGTAACTATCCTGTGGGAGTTCCTGCTTTTGCCGCAATTTATAGCGTGATTTGTTATTATCGGGTCAAATCTAAGGGCTTAGTTCTTTGCAGACGCCGTAATAAATTTGGAGGTCCGTTGTGTTAACGTGTACAAATAAACGTTTTTTTATGTTTGCGTGCAAAATTTTTCGTTTCATCTTTAACCGCGGGAATACCCAGATCTCTGCGTAGATCTTCATTCCTTATATACCACGGGGCATAGTTGTATACTATAATGTTCAGACCGGCTTTAGCACTTATCAAGTTTAAGCTTCGAATATTTTCCGAGTAACCAGTACAGTTCTCTGTATTTATTTCTAAGTTCTTCGCATTTATTTTTTACATGAGATTCCATTTTAATTTTGCATCGAGTTTCATTCCGAGATATTATTGTTTGAGAAATACTGGCAAAATGTTTGTCCGTTTATACGAAAAATCTACATGAATCGATTTGTTCTCTCAAAGTACAATCCGCCAGGATTTTGTCCATTCATTAACCTTAGCGTTTTGTAATTTCATATTTGTTTCCCCTATTCTTGTGCCAACTGTTGGTATCGTATCGTCAGCAAACGTGTATCATTGTTTCGTATTGTATCATTTGTTTGTGGGGTATCGCGTGTAAATAGGAGGTACAAGAGTGGTCCAAGGACGCTTCCTTGGGGTTCGCCTGCCAATATTTATTTGAAATTCGAATATTCGTTTCCAAGTTTCACATGTTAGAGTCTATGCTCAAGATACGAGACACGGATTTTATATAATTTTTCAGGCAGAACTTGTCTAAGCTTGCATTGAAGGCCTCTATGCCGAACTTTGTCCAAAGCTTGCGACACTTCTAAACCCTAATTGATGGTCAGGTAAAAGGCGTTTCTGATCAATAATGGGGTGTAAGCAACCGAGTAATATCATTTCAAAAACTTTTGAAATTATTGGAAGAAGTGAAATAGGTTACGTAAGATTTTATTTCATTCGGTGATTTTCCTGTTTTTTGGAACATCGCATCGCATATGATAATTTTGCATTGTTTCAGCACTTTGGCCTTCACCAACTATTTTTTTATGTTGCACGCTTCATCAGGATTATTTCGAATATTCAGAGGCAGCTCAAATGTTGAATCAGTTGTTCTGGCTCCGTCGAATAAAGTTGCTGCAGTGGCAAATGATACAAAGTCCAATACGGTTTAACCAAAAACCTTTTTTGTAAAGTGGGTGTGGCAGAGGGCGGATTTCGAAAAATAGATCCTTTTGTCCTTTTTATTGTTTTTCTGAATAGTTTAAAAGAAAAACCAACTAAATTGGTGAATCGTACGTAAACGTACTGAGAATCATGTGTTTTTTCACGCACGCACAACACACACATACGTTTACTGATTTAAATTAAACTTTACAAAAACAAAAACCATATATTTCCCAATTCTAAAGATTTGTGAAAGTTAAAATCGTTAAATGCGTTTATTTTTATATATAATGATAGATTTAGCATAATTTTGCATAAGAGTAGTCTCTTCAAAACGGATATTCTTCAACCCACTTGACTTTATAATTATGACTGAGTGTTCTGCAGGTTTTTAAGATATTAAATTATTATCTTTATTTAGTTTTGAAAATAATGTGATTTTTCGTCTGCATGATTGTAAAATTATAAAAGTTATATATCTTTAATTAAAAAAAGTGAAATGACTGGATTACATTTATACACCCTGTTTAAAACTACTCATCATTTTGGCTCTGACTTCCTATCATTTTATGTCGATTTATGACGCTAAATGATGTTAATTTTGGACGATAAGGACAGGCTGGTACAATTGTTGTTCTTTAACAGAGTATTTTAGTTTTAGATTTCTTTATTGAGATATCTATCAATGACAAATCTTTAAAAAAAACACTATCTCGGCTCTACAAATAAATCAATTAAATCGTAGTGCTAGAGTTTGGTAGAGCATACCTCACTCACGTTTGTTCGTTTTATATACGAATCTTACCTTTTCACAAAGACATATTGCGGCTATATTTTGGAATGGACGAAATGCAACTGGCTGTTGAATTTGAGTATTGCTTGTTCAAATAGCGATAAGACAAAGTGAAGAAGGAGATATTCGACATTGTTTAATCAAAACTGAAGAGTTAGCTATTCCTATGTCTCCTATTAGGTATTACGCACGCGTTTAAATATTAAGAAGGTGAAATTTTGTTTATAATCGCAACGGTGAGTTTTGCTGTGTAAACGCATAATTGTGTTCCGTTTCCGCAAGCGTGGAGGTGAGTTTTTTTTTAAAGTTATCGTGTACACAAGTGAAGATGTATCCACTCTCATTTTGGCTGTGAATAAGGCAACGTAAAATAAAATGGGCGAACTGAAAATATTGTTCACCACGGTTGTGTAATGAAAATGAATTTAGCTCACTCGGCTGACAAAAATTATTCATTTAGCACTCAAACTCACTGCGTTTTGCGGAATAGCACATATGGCTATAGGTGTACACAGGTAGTGAATGTGAGTTTTGTGTTGCGCTTGCATAATTTGACCCCAGATCAGGAAATGTTTAATATTCTGCCCTAGCGAGGTATCCGTCGGAGCGGACAATGTTCCGCAACGCATACTTCTACGGAGGTTCAAATTCCATTCGATGTTTGTGTCATCGGAAAAAAATCACTGCACTCCAATTAGTAATAAATTCCAAGAAGAATTCGTGGGAGGAAATCGGAAAAAAAATTGCATTGTCAAAAATTGCACGAAAAATGTACCTAAACGCACTTCAACGCAATTCACCGGGATGCGTTACAAAATGTCGGAGAAATATTCTGAACAGCTTTTCGGAAGAATAGCTCGAAGCTAAAACCCTCCGAATCGTACAAAATCGGAAAATTTTCCGCTCCGACGGATACCTCGCTAGGGCTGATTGTTTACATCGATTTAGAAACTTAGACACTTCGATGCGTTTTTACGACTTTGAATAACATGAACATCGGGAATCGGCTTATGCATTCATGAATATTCGCTATGGATTTTAGTTTTGCTTTATTGATTTTATGGGGGAAATGTGTTTTGGAACAATTAAATTCCTTTTTGTTGAATTTACCCCACTTGATGATGCTGTCAATGTGGGAATTCAATGTGCTTAACATGTTTTGTAGTTAAGAATACAAGGGGCGTACTCTTAAAATCGAATATGAGAAGCTTAGGGTATTGTAATCTTACTTACTTACTTAAGTGGCGCTACAGTCCGGAATGAACCTGAGCCTCAAACAACATTTCTCTCCAATTAGCCCGGTCCTTAGCTAACTGCCTCCAGTTGCGCACTCCAAGTTGGTTGAGGTCCGTTTCTACTTGTGCGAAGACTCTGCGAGCCGGAGTAATAGTTCTTGGTTGAATCTTCGTTGCCATAGCCCGTCAACGCAAACGGGACCGAAGATTTTGCGAAGAATTTTATTCTCAAATCAACCAAGGATTTCTTCATCCGCTTTTGAGACTGTCCATGCTTCAGCGCCGTAGAGCAGGACTGGAATGATCAGGGTCTTATATAGGATTTCCTTAGTAGTTCGAGTGAGGGCTTTACTATACTAAATTGCCTTCTTAGCCCGAAGAGACAGCGGTTGGCAAGAGTAATTCTTCGTTTAATTTCTGACGAGATGTTGTTGTCAGAAACGGAGCCGAGATAGACAAAGTCCCGTATTAACTCAAAGTTAATTCTGTCAATAGTGACGTTCTATCCAATTCATCGATGTTGTGTGTCCTTGAATTGTAATCAGCGAATGAATAAATTGGATAAGAAGTTGCGGCAGGAGTTAATTTAAAAAAATGAGAATGAGAGCGAGAAGAAGTTTTTCAACGTCTCCCAATTCATGCATTTTCGACAAAAAGTATCAAATTATGTTCCGTCAAACAAATGCGAAGCAGTTCTAATGTGGTTTCATTGTAACCTACAAAATTTCAAAAACTGAGAATGTATGAAAAACTTTAGTTTTCAATAAAGGTTTTGGGTGTTTTATGTTTAAATATATTAATTCGAGTAGTTGGTGTAAATGGTCATATTTGTTTTATTTGACTGTCAATAATTATTCGTCTATTTAACAGTCGGAATTCGGTTATACCTAATATTCAATATTCAGAAAAAAATTCACACGACTATTACAAATGTCGATGTAACGAACACAATAGCGAAGCACAACTTACTTACTTAGTGGCGCTACAGTCCGGAATGATCCTGGTCCTCAACCGACATACTCCAAGTTGCTTGAGGTCGGTTTCTACTTAAGCGGGCCATATAAGACGAGCTCCTCACTTACTTCATCGTAATATTCGATCAATACAGAGTTTATTTTGAAACTAAATTATATATTGCCGTACAACTCTTAAAGTTTTTGATTGAATCTTCGTCGCTATACCTCGTCAACGCAAACAGAACCCAAGATTTATTTGCTGAAAACGACCAAGGATTAACAGTTCGAGTGGGGGTTTTGCTACAAAATTGTCTTTCTAGCTCGATGAAACAGCGGTTACCAAGAGCAATTCTTCATTTTATTTCTGACGAGATGTTGTTGTCAGAGTTAAAGATATCCGATGTAGACAAAGTCCCTAACTAGCTCAATGTTATATCTTTCAATGGCGATATTCGTCTATGTTGTGTGTCATTTAGTATTGATAGCATGTACTTGGTCTTATATACATTTACTTCAAATCATCTTTGATCTTTAGTTAATCTTTGTTTAATTTTCTGACCTAAAACCACACTGATTAGACCCGATCAGGTTGTTGGTAAACAGAGTTTCATATTACGCAGATAGGATCTTGTAGGCAATGTCCCTGTAGTTAGCGTAGTCCAGGGGGTGTTCTTTTTATTGGATGGACAAACGAGGCTGAGGTTCAGTCATTTAGGCATATCTGATTGTTTCATTCGATCAATGTTATTTGAATAAAAGAATAATAAAATAACTTGTTTGTCAGATAAAGTTTACCCCTGCTAAGAATGTTGGTGCTAATGAGATACTATGCGCTGTAGCAAATATAAGGACAAATTATTAAGTGGCGAAATATATTTCCTAAACAGGAAGTACGCCAGGTAGTAAATTTTTAAACCAGATGAAATCAGCCTCTTTTGTATAGGTATCAAAAAATGGTCCTTTTGTCCGTGAACTTAGTTCGTCCCAACAGTTGCAGCATATATTAGCACTTTATCCGCAAATATACCCGAGTGCACCCATCCATTTGTTTTCGATTTCCTGTTCCTTGTCAGTACAAGACTCCCTACCTCGTCAAGGCTCTTACGGTAACAAATTCATTGCTCCCGTTCGAAGAAATTGACGATTTGACGTATCTGAATAGTCATCGATTGCATTCCCACTCAACTCCATCTCATTGCAGTCCACTGCCGTCTTTCGGAATGCGTGTGGTCTCATCAAGGCGCGAAAATCAAATCTGACTTCTCTTTTGAAGTGGAAATGCACTCGCGCAGTTTATGGACATCTTCTTTGGGCATTGTTCAGTTTTCAACGAGTAATTCCTTGAACCATATTGTGTTTGGCGTCTCATGAATATAAAAACCAACCAGCTACCGGGCTTTTATGGTATTGCTTTTACGGAATCATTATTCAAACTACCAAAGCCCACTTAATTGACTGTTTTTAATCCGACATGAGTTATTCTGCAAGTTACACAGCTTGCTGTTTCCATGGTAGATATCTGAGCATGCACACGATTAATTTAATTTGTTAAGCCAACTCAAGACTTTAATTCCCCAAAGATTAACTTGCGCATAATTGTGGTGCTCATGTGAGTTGATGCTCCAGTGGCCTTAACTTAAATGAAAACGTTTAACGGTCTGTCTCGTACGAATATATACCATTTACGGTTTCAACTTCAAGTTTATCTGAAAATGATGCGAATTGGAAGCTGACGTGATAGTGGCTTGTGCCTGTACTTGGACGGTAATTAAACTCTTAAATTCTACTTAACCGCGTTGTTGTTGAAAACCGCACTTCAACACTTCAATGGAAAATCATTATTGCGCATTTTACGCAGTTTATCTGACTAATTGATATGCTTCATCTCGACATGTTGTCGAACGAAAGCGAAACCCACTGCGCGTCCTACTGAATGACAAGATTTCTGAGTGTGACTTACTAACAAGCTTTTGAAAGGTAATTAGGTGGCAATTCACTCGAAAAGGCAGCCGCATGCGACACTCCTAGTTTTCGGTTCTCATACTGACGCCGATTACCACCCAAATTGACTTGATCCACTATTGGATTTGCACGCATGCGCGCAGTGCAACACGCATTAATTAGTTACACCTTCGTGGTGTACTTTGTCGATGACAGCAGCACATTTATTCAATTTAACAAGATTAAGGATACCACCACTGATTGATTGAATCCGATCTAGCCAGTGATTGATTTATGTTGCCTAAGTGTGCGGTTTTGTTTTGGCGCAACAAGTCCACGTGTGGTGTTTTTGTAGGTGCCTGTTTGTGTCACACTGGGCTGTTGATTGGGAGTTGGGACACGATTTTTTTTAACTCGGCTCGAACGTTTAATGACGTTAAGACGTATGGAAAATCATATTGGACTGATGGACTGTTGAAGATAGAGACGTAGACATTTATATGTAAATCCGGTACAGTTGTGTGTATCGCTACAAATCTGGCAAATAAATATGGAATTCTAATAAAAATATTTTATGTAGATATCATTTTTGAAGGGAAAATTATTTAAATATGTTCATACTTTTTATTAGCCCTTTTGTTTCACTATTGTTTTTGTTTTTTGGAACTGCTGTGCAGAGTTTTTTAGAAGTTAGAAGTTTGTTAGTTAGTTTAAAAATATTTTTCTAACTTTGTTCTTTATGAGAAAAATAACGATTTGTTAGCCATACAGTTTGTATTTTTTATTCTTTTAAATTAAATGTCTGACTAAAAATATAAATGTTAAAATCCCATAGGTACAGGGCCAAACCTCTCTTTATTTGTGTGTGCAAAGTTATTATTTTTGCAAAAAAAATAGGATCTCTTGTTTAAAGCCGAATCCGAGCGGCGAATTTGAGAAGCTTTTCATGACAGTCTTACTCTTGGATGTTTGTCAGACTTTCGGAAGGGGTGGAGCAGTGAAAAAAAGTTGTTGACACTTTCGGGATTTGTACCAGAAAACTCGCCTGTTGCACAGGCCACTGTGCCGAGATAGTCGTTTCATATCGGCCAGTATCTATGTATCTAAGCAAGCACCAAATGATTCCTGTTGTTTCTAAGCAACTATTTATAACCACTTTTCGATGTGGAATAAAGGTGGAAATCGTTTGCTTGTAGGTAGGTATATTTACAAGGTGTGGCTAAACGCAAATTAACGTCAGTGGTTGCCATTTTCTTAATGAAACTAAAACTTCACGTGAAGTTTATTTTAAATCGTCAAATTGAATATTTAAAATGTTTTGATCAAATGATCATATTGACAAATTGAGTTGGTAAATTCTTTTTTAAGGTTTAAAGTGTAAGCAACAATTTTAGAAAGCTGCAATCCGCTGTGCGAATCGTTTAATACACTATACCAATCCCATCCTATCCTTAAAATAAATGTATCCAAAAAGGGGATCAGATATAGAAAATGACATGTTCACCACATCTTCACAGTTTACCTAAATCTTTTTATAGAAAAAGTGAGCTTAGGTTAAAATGATCTATAGACGAAATGGTTGTATTGTCATTATTCATAAATCGGGACCAATGATTTTGCATGGAAAGATTTTCGATTTTATTATTTGTTTTAAGAAAAAAGTTTTTGTTACTGAAAACGTCCCCTAAAAGTAGGCGTAGCGAAAGACTATGTATGGGCAAAAAATATAGAAGAGGGCGTAGGAGTGGGTGGATTTAAAAAATGTTTACACTTGTTCAGCTGAGAGGAACAATGAGCACGTGTTCCAAATTTTATCATTCTAGCGTTTTATGCTTGTCTGTAGTGCTCACTAGTTAGGGTTTCGATAGTGTCCTCAAATATGTAACTCCCAATCTGTTTTTCACTTGAATCACTAGCGGACCCAGTTTACATGAGAAATAGCAAACTATCTGTCAAAGCGAAATGACATTTGACGCCATTTGTAAAAATATGGCACATTTCACGTTATGACATTACCTAACATTACCATTCTATTTCACAACACCATTTCAACTTCAATTTATCAGGGAAATTGGTACCCCCATTTATATTTCAGTTTTTTTTTCAAATTATTGCCGGAACAACTAATTAATAAGAATTTGTCATTACAGTACTACATTGCTTATTTCCAGACTTAGGGAAGACTGGGTCGTTTAATACGCAATCATCGCAAATATAAATTGCACCAAAAAGTGTGCATGTGAACAGAATTCTATTAATACCTTTTAATATCTAAAAGTGATATATGAAGGAACAAAGTAATACACATGATTTTAAGACGTTAGTGTAAAAGCTATACTTTCTTCCAAGTTCGACCAAACAATACATTTTTACAAAAATTTCATCGAAATCGGTTCAGCAATTTTGGAGATTAGCGTTAACGAACATAGTGACACGAGATTTTTAAAATTAAAGATTTTTAAAAAAAGATTTTGTGTATTTGACGTTAATACTTTTGCTTGCCATTGATAAGGCGATAGAGTTTAAAAATGACCTGAGACAAGTAATGGTACATATATGCTGACTAGCCCTCAACTCAGATATCCAAGAATGCAAAAAAAAAATAGAATGAAATACAACAATTTCAACATCATTTCCACACATCAGCAAATTGCGCACCGATTGACGGATTCGACATATCTTTTACTGTCTGGTTTACGGATTTACTGGATTACAAACATTGTTTTAATCATACATATGTCAAAAAATGGATTTCGAAATCCCTAAACACGAGAACTTTACTTTTATTGAGAAGAAAAAAAACTAAATGTTGGTAGCTAAATGTTGTTTTTATACATAATTTTCTTAAAAGTGATACTAGATTTCCATCAGCATAAGAAGCGTTTATAGGCTTAGAAAACCATTTATGCCAATATCGTCGGTATATCTAGCTAGCATTAACACTTAGCTTGCATAGAAATTTTCCTACCAAACCAATCAATATCGAAAACGGTTAAGAAAATGTTATATGAGTGATATATGACGGAACAAAGTAATAGGCATATAATCCATATAGGACAGTAAAGTAAAAATGCAGGTGGTTACCAGGTGGGCAACATTTCATAAAAATCGATTTGGTATTAAACAACATATACGAAACAGATAGACACATTTATTCCCTTTAAAAAAATGTTAAATTGAATTTTGTAAATTGTGTATACCTTATAGAATACATAGAATATATTATTTAATTTGCAGTACTAATTGCGGATAGTAAAAGTGCATTTCGTTTTTTGTTACCAAAATTTGCCACATTTTTCCTCCTTTCACCCCACTGTGACTTGACTTATTTGATCGATATGTCAACAGATAACAAAGTTAGCACCATTATTGTTGGTGGCTTTCGTTCGTCGTCTACAGCGCAAGCGTTAAATGAGTCAGCTGAGTGGGGCTAAGCCGCGAAACCTTAAGACGATAATAAATTGAGTTGTAAACTAAATGTTTACGTATCGCAAGAATGTGTCCAATAATAGCTACACAGTGACGGCTTTTTTGCACATGTTAACTTAATTCTCACAAAGGGGTAACGCGTAGCTTTTCATTAGCGAGACCATGTGATAAGTTTTGATTTATGAGACGATATACAAGATGCTTTTATAGTTAACTCATGCACCTGCCAGCACGCAAAAGTCTGCTAACTGATTATCAAGATACTTAATCATGCGCATCGTTATCTGAGCTTTCGCGATGGATATGTGGAAGTTCCACTAGTCTCTAATAGATGGCTGTGGATTGAACTTGTAGATGCGCAGGTGCCAGAGGTATTACATTCGCTGCTGGACCAATCCATTTCAATGAAATGAGGTGCTCGACGAATTTTTGATTGATCGCACTTCACCAGCGATTATCACATGCCTCTGGAGAGGCTGTCATCGAGTGAACAGGGAGCGGGCAAAACACCAAAAACGGATTTTGCTTGCTGCACAATCCGTAATCATGTGCGTTCGGTGTCATAATTAGCGATTTTGTTGAGTATCTGGATTGTCAGAAATAATTAATTAGTCTCATGAATTGATAACACGTACGTCGTGCACCCTTCTTATGGGGGAAATTCAGAAAAAAAATCCTTGCTTCGGCGCTGTGTACTCAAAAAAAAAAAAAAATAATAACACATCAGTTGGCACATTATTCGTGCAGAAAAATTCCCTTGGTCTGAGAGAGGAAGTTCATTTTGAAGAACGGGTTGATTTATTGCAGACATGAAACACGGATATCATACATTCCCCAATTAGTGAGTTTTTTTTCGTAGGGATATGTCAAAGTTATAACTTCAGAATGGTACTCGGTTATGCTCGATCAGAAGCGAGGAGTAGAAAGGAGTTCATATAGGAACACAGCTTTGACAGTAGTTACTCCAACAGGGCTCCAATTAAAATTCCATTGGTTCGGTTCTAAACATGAAGGCCAAACGAAATAAAAAAAATATTTTCTGCGCGTTGGACGAGGACAAAGCAATTTATATGCCGCATGACTTGAATTGGAATTTCAGTAAAACATCCTTTTAAGGTATATGCACATGCGCACCGCGGACTACAACTCTACTATAATTGAGTCTCCTTTGGTCCAAGGCAGTTTTAAGTTGAGCGAAATAACTTAATTTTGGAATGTTAATTGCTGGTGTAAGACTTAAATTCAATTCATACCATCTGATACAAGTCACCCAAGCCTCATGAAGGCCATTTTGTGGTTTGTGACAGGGCAGATCTTTTCTCTTTTTTTTTCATATGTTGGCTTCATTGATCAATTCGCGGCAATTAGACAGCGCACGTGAATTTCACGTCTCATGCTGGTTTTTGTTTTTGTTTATCATCTTTTTGTTGTACAACAATTTCAATTGCTTAAACGATATTCAATTGAGTCTTTTGAGGGTCGGCCGACAGACATTGCGGGGTGGATTTATTTATTTTCGTCTATAAATAGAAATTTGTTGCTTGCTTACGTGCTACGCTCATTAATCGAAACGATTTCTATAAGTTGCACGAGTATGATGTTCAAAATTGTGGTTTTTAATAAGTGGGTAACGTTTGGCCTTCGACGGAGTGTTTCTTTTATACCCTATCCCATAGGAGTATATTAGTCTTGACATTAAGTTTGTAACATTGAGAAATAATTTCGCTGGACATAACTCAAAGTATATAGTTCTACTCAGAATCTCTAGCTGAGTCGATTTGGCCTTAAATTTTGAACTATTTTCTGGATTTCTCTATCCGACGAAGCAAAACAAGTGTTAAAATGTTTGAAATCCGTCCAAATTTAAAAAAAATCGTTCATTTTTGGCAAAATCGTAAGTAATTTTGAAAAAATGTGTGTACACGATATTGAGACAATCCTTAAATCTATTTCGTTTAAACTAAGTTTATTTTGCCACGCCCACTTTTTGGAGGCGTTTGTAATAAAACACGATTTTCGGTAATGTTTTAAAATACTAGAAAAATACTGTTGATGCAAAACTATTGGGTTTGATAAAACAAGCATTGCGTCTGTATATTAATTTCATTAACGCCCACTTTTTAGGGGCGTTGTCCTACATAAATCATTTGTGTATTTGTATACGTTTTTTTTTTTTTTGATAAACAAACGATTTTGATAAACAACATGTTGTGACAAAGTAATTCTCCATATTTCGTCTCCATAATGCCCACATCTTGGGGATATTAATTTAAATAATGGCATGGGATAGGGTATTAAACGATCCGCACAGCGGATTCTAGCCTTCTCATATGTTTTAATTTAATTTTGTCGAAAATTAAGTTAGTTTCCCATCGATGATGAATTGTAGATACATATTTGAATTTAGGTATAATAATAATTTTTTGGCTTATCCCGCATTACTTAAACTTAACAGATACGTTAAGCCTGTCATTAATTTGTTCTTAGAAACCAATTTTAAGAAGCCTTGGGTTATATATGCCTGAAAAGATAAAAAAGTTGTACTTTATAGATTTGAATCAAATGGGTTTTCTTTTATTTCAACTATATTTCACTAGCATTTATTTATTTTATCATTATGGTTAGTACAAAATATGCTTTCAGACAAACTTCAATTAAAATTTTATCTTAGTTTTTCGATGTAAGATTTTTTTTTGCAAATAATAATAATCGGCTTTACTCTATTTTTTGTACTGTACTCATTTCACCTATTACCTATGCATATTTCCATACTCCTTTCATGAACAAAATCGAACTCGATATCTTAATCAAGGTAACGTTCTGTTGGCGCACCCAACTAGAGTCTTCAAAGTTAACCGGTTTTACTTCAAATTTGATATACGAGGTTTTTGTGTAAACGACCACAGGTTTTTTAGTCTTACTACCACCTTTATGTATATGAGTCTATTTTTTATTTATATTACATTTTTGGTGATGAAATACCGAAAAATCCTTTCTTAGGACCACTTGCGCCGACAAAACTTACCGACGCCAACTAATTTATTTGACTATCGAGACCGGCGCTACTGCCAAAATGTAAGTCCTTTAGATCTAGCGGTTTTCTCTGTGCGGCTCTAAGGATTTCGATTAAAATTACCAAAAACTTCAAGGTGTTTCAAAATAAAGTTTATGTTTAATGGATTGATGAAAATAAATAAGTCATCTGTTTGGCAACTTATTTCCAAGAAATAACGTCCAAATGTAAACCTTCCTTATCTTCGCAGTCAATATGATCTTTGACCTATTTATGTTTATTGCATCTATTAGGCGAAGAAATGCTCGAAATGATGTGCCCGAAAAAATGCTTCGTGGCGACTGAATTCGACCAAGAATTTTTCTTTCGAAAGTGTCTTATATATGCTCCGCTAACCTGCTTATTGTCCAGCACCATCATCCGGCTCCGAATACTGCACTAACATCTTCAATTTAACTTTTCATTGACTGGAAAACAACACCCGCTTGACATTATGCCCATTAACAGATCTAAAATGCCCTGAGCGTCCGTTACTAGAGCCTGCGTCTCTAATTTGAAGCAAGATGCCAGTAGTTTGGTTTCTTTGTAGAATTTGCGTTTGTTCTTCATGCCGCGAGAATCTTTGATTTCCCTAAGCTGAGAGGCTACTTGTTCTCTTATTAATATTAATAAACTTAAATAATCTTAATCTTAAATAATACATAGGAACATTTACATTGACCTCCGTTATTTATATTAAAACTTAAAAGTCATATTTTGTAAAACTATGATTATACGAATTTTTTTGTGAATATGAAGGAAATTGATGTCCATGTGAATTATAAAGATCTTCAGTTTCTGCCCAAAACTAATAATTCCATCAAGCAATATTAAAAGTAATCATTTTGATATAATTTATGTAGAATGTAGATAGTATTATAAAACATCCATTTAAAATCAAAACAGTCACTGTCGATTTTTAAAATGTTAAAAATAAAAAAATTTATATAGCGATAAGCAACAATGGAGGCGAACACTTCATAAATTAAACAACATTATTATGCAAAATTGTTTATTTTGGAATTGTTTATAATAGACTGCTTTATTTTTGCTTTGTACTATGTTATTTATAGAACTACTTTTTTGGATGTCAACATTTTACAATGAAGGTGTTTTTTTATGCAAATATCATGTTTGTTTGAACTTTAGTTTGTATTACTAAATTGAGTGATCCAGCGATAATTTTACTAGCTTTTTGTTTAAAGATGCGACATTTAGACAATTAAATAAACAGACACTATTAATGGACAACCATTATGGCTTATCTGCGTGTCGGTCAGGTGCTTCTAAGTTTAAATGTGTACTCATCCCCAACTATAGAATTAAAATGTAGCTGTGAAATATATGGGTGATCATATGAAATGCGAAATAAGATTATGGTCAATTTTGAAGATTAATAGGTCGTGTAATAAAGCGATGTTGTTTGTTATTTTTTCAGATACATGTGAGCCTTTCAAATATCTAAAGTCAAACATCTAATTAAATATTGCCATCTGCCAAAATAGTATCAATAATAAAGATGCCTAAAAGCCTTCACTGAGCTAAAGATTCCGATTCAAATGTGAGAGTATAAAGGGGGATCATTCGTCTTTTGGCCAGTAAATTTGCGGAACAGTTTTCGAAGCTTGGTCTTATTCGTGTCTAGCTAAGAACATATAACCAAGTTCAACAACCAATGATATGGTATGAATATGAAATAACGATGCATGTAGTTCTCTGTTTTCACGAATATAAATAGTTCTGTGGTTTAAAAAAGCCCCGAATTAAATAAATACAGTGGCTTTCTCGTGGCTTAGTGCTGACGAATTCCTTATAATTTTTTGCTTTTTTAAACAGACATTTATCCGGAAATGGGCTCGTTTCAAATGATTCTTAACTTTCTCTTATAAAGAGAAAAATATTGTTTTCGGGAAAATTTTCGACCTCGAGATTTTGATTGATTCTAACATTACGAAGATAGCGGAACTCAAAAAATTGGATTTTGGAATTCCGTCCGTCGGTTCGTCGGCCCCTCTGTCTGTAGAAGCCTCTCCAGCCCAAACGATTTGGCCGATTTTCTTCAAACTACGTATCAAGCGTTTTTTTGGTCATAATTCTAGGCCATTTTTTTGTTTGCAGTCATGTTATTACCGGTACCTGCGATATAAAAATCATACGTAAAATCAATTTTATCGAAAACGGCTTTAACGATTTTGATTAAACTTCATATATACTTCATATAAAATTCATATATACTGCATATCAGTTCCAATATAACTGCATACCCAGTTTTCCGATAAAATCCATATAACGGTTTTTTGCTTTCAGCCCATATATATTTGGCCAAATTAAATAAAATTTAATTTGTATACTACAATTACAGTTTTTATGAGTTACACGTAATTGGTTTTGGCCCAATTATCTCTAAACTGAATTTTCAGTTTTGGTCAATAACGGAAAATCATTATTAGTCACATGGACGCCGATAACTTTCAATGACGGAATAAACGTTCGTATAATCACATTTCGACATTATTTATATAATTTTTAGCATCATTAATCAAAATAAATATTATTGTGTATTCTGGCCAAATTGTTAAAAACGTCAAATTAACTCGCTGTGAAAGAGAAAGTTGCGTACGACCCAGTCGTGCACCCACCACTCGTTTCTTTTAAATTCAGATAATATTAGCCTTAGCTTTTGTCTTTACTTCGACGTAGAAAACCAGTGATTTAAAAGGCTGTTTGTAGAAACAAGATTATATTTTGTTAAAAAAAACGTTCTCAAAAAATGGATTCTTAATATCTTGCCGAAATATCGCAACTTATTTTTTATAAAAAATATCCCCAAAAAGTGGGTGCTGCCTAAAACTAGATGTAAATAAAGTTTGAATACAGACCAAATATCTTGTATATCTTGAATTTCTTAAGCCTTAACCAGTAATTTTAAGGCTATGGCCACGCACTGAGCGGCAAAGCGAAAGAGCAGCAAAGCGGTAAACAAAGTTAAACATATGAAATTGTATGGTTGTGGCCAAGCACTAGCTGAGCGTATTGGCCTCAAAAAATCGCTCATAAATATTTTTTCCTTCTAATGAAGTGATATTTGTTTGAATCATCTCTAAAACGTTCGTTAAGCTTATTTTGTTCAAATAGTTATATGGTACATTTAATTATTTAATGAACTGGTCAACTGGTACTCATTCTTCTTAATCAATACATTCTTCATCTGTTTCTTCATCATTTGATGTTGTAGTCTCCTCAATACTGTGTCCATCTCAACCAGAGGTTTTTTTGAACGTTTGTTTTTATTGCGTTTGTTGCGAACCATCACATTCCCATTTTGATACCAGTTCTAAAAAAAACTGCAATAGTTTTTATTTAAAGTCTTTTGTACATCTTTCAAATACAACAACAAGCGTCTAACTGTATGGTTTAATAAGTCTTAAAAGTTTACTTCAGCCAAAGTTTCAATTACAGTATAAGAGACTCGAGTATTGGGTAGTATTGATTTTTTTTTTGGTTTTTTGCAAGGACAAATTTGTTTGTCATTAATTCAGAGTGGAAAACTATTGTACAATGCTTTTTTGGGCTCCCAAGAGAATCGATAATTTCTTTAAGTATTTTTGAAGCTTGACGTAACTCAATTTAAGTAGCGGAGGCAAGCTCTTCGTAATCTCTGCGTTCTTCTTCTTTTTGCCACATTCAGCTAAGTTGGTACCTCAAAAACTCCCTAAAGCCTAGCTTAATTTAGTATAAAACATCGATATTTTTCCGTTGTGACCTGAACCGTCTTTACTTAAATTCATATCTTCATATAATTTTATAGATTTAAAGTTGAAACTACCTAAAAAAATAAAGTTCAACTGAGTTTAATACCTTAAATTTCTGATTTTAAGTTTAAAATCTTTAAATGTTTCTTCCAAGTGCAAGACGATTTATAGAGAAAAAGCTCCTTAGGTCATCTTCATATTTATTTTCTTTACATTCATAACATCATATTACTGTATTTTAGTTTGAACGCACAAACCAGCCGAAAATTCAAGCAAAAGAATGTATTGGATGATTACAGTTTTTTTTATTTTTCATTAAACTTGACACACATCAGAGTGTGGCAGTAATTTTTTTTTTTTTGATTTAGCATCTTGACATCTTTCTTATTGAGCCGGTATAAAAAATGTAGCAAATGTAACACAATAATATAACAAAAGGTCCATATTATAAAAAAAAACTAAAAAAATCTGCACATTTGCGTTCATTTAAATAACTTTTATAAATATAAACATAAAAATAACTTTTTGATAAGTACAACTCTGCAACAAAATTCTCCATAACAAAAAAAGTTGTACACAATAAAAGGAAAAATAAAAATTTAATTATTTATCGGTGTGATTTTTCACCCAAATTCACTGATCAACAACGCAAGATTACGATCCGTGACTTTCAACTGATGCTATGGTGAAGTGCATACAAAATAATAAAAACTACGGTGAATATGTGTATTTAACAACAGCTTGCCAAAAAAATTACTTCTCAACTTTAACTTTTTGAAGAATTGATTTATTAGTGGGTTTTCAAATACCCCAAAGTTCGTGTCACTGCTTTCAATTCTGTTAAATTATTTTATTGTAGTGCTGAGCGTGAGCGGCAAAAATTAAAATCATGGCAAAGACTTGAAATTTCTGAAAACATTTAATGAAATTGATAAACTCGAGCTCAGTGAAGAGTTTCAACAAATTATTATCAGTAGGTGCATTTTTGGAATTCCAAAAGTCTGAACCTGACAAATCGTCCAGCGGCGACTCCTTTTGTGTTTGGCAGAAAATTAAATATATGCGCTGATCCCCTAGATCCCCTCGTAATAATTTGTAATTTTGGTACGATTTTTTCCAGCACCAAATCAAATGATTGGATTGACATACGTTGGTATTGCCTAAAATTCACCTTAACCTCATATTATTCGGTTTATTGGATGAATACAAAATCCTCTTGTTTTTAAATTTTAATAAATAGCCACTTGCCGCTTAACCTTGCCGCTCAGCTTTTTGCCGTTTCGCCGCTTGCTGCTCAGTGAGGCCTTAGCCTAAGAAGTGATTGTGGCAGTGGGCAGGTTTGTGGAAGGTTCTAATCCACTGGTTTGGCAGCTAGTCGGGAAGTAGATAGGTTCGGTTAGGTTAGGTTAGGTTGTAGTGGCTATACGCGATGCGTGTGCACACTAAGACCATAAAGGTCCGTTGTTGTACCACGTGGATCTGTCGACTCTCCTATATTCGTTCGCCTAATTGAACCTTTCAGAGCTAACTATGTAGCGAAGGAGGTTTCTGACATTGATGTTAGCCAGCTCATCTAGATTGTCGAAACAGTACTCTCCCAGATGAAGTTTCCTTGTTACTGAGAGAGCAGGACAAGAGCATAGAAGGTGAGTAATACTTTTCTCCTCTTCTTCGTCTAAGCAGCTTCTGCAGAAGTCATTCTGACAGTGTCATGTAAGGATGCCGATAATGCTGCTGATGTTTGATCTGTTCAGCATTGTGAAGCAGATGGAGTGCTTCTGGTTAAAGTTAGACCAGAGTTGCCTGGATATGTGACACTTTGTGGCGTTTATCCATCTGCGGGAAGTAAATACTTCGCTTAATAAGATCAGAACATCGAAATGTCAAAATCAATGTTTTTTTGATTCTTTAATTGCGAAAACATGGTCCACAGAATATTTGGTTTTTACAGGATGATGCCACATAACATATATATGTTAAGGTTTCATTTGTAACAGTATCATTCACATTATTTCTATATTATTCCAAGCGTGTGAACGGACAATGATTTAGCAGCTCACGCATCTCGTGTTATTTTTCTTAATTCATATCTCTATTCTCACGCTTAGATAAGTAAATATTCATATTTAGCTTCATTCATTTGTTTCATATTTCTTCTATATATGCTGACAAAATTGCTATTCCCACGCATGTATTCGAATTTCATATGTAGATTAGGATTACGTTAGAATTAATTTGTTTAAAATAAAGCACAGTCGTGCAACAGTCATTGAAGAGTCCGGTATTAAATTTTGCTCCATTATTTTAGCTTTTTCGGTCTTTTGCTTCAGTTTGTTCTTGGATTTAACATGGTGAAGCGAAGTAGTTCTCGAAAGCCTTTATAAACGTTAACCTTAGCTATCGAAATGTGTTATTTCTTCTCATCTTCATGTCGGATTCAGTGGTCAATGGAATACTTGCCCCTGCCTTGGCGACCACGGATTGTAGTTTGCCAGCAATCTTCTTTGCCAAGGCAAAGATCGACTATCTTGGTAGCCGTAGCCTTGGAGGGTGTTGGTTCTTGTCAGCCGCTGTTTGTTTTTTAGCAGGTGCCTTCTTGGCAGCTGTTTGTCACCCGATGTTGCGGACTTCTCTATTGCTTTTTTGGGTTTAATTTTTATGAGAAAGAAGTAGTCTCCCATCCTGTGAATTAGCGTTATTTTAAGTCGTCAATTCTTTCCAATATTTTAGCAAATATTTCTGCCATGGTGTCTAACATGGCACGCATTTTTGAATGATGCGTTCGATGGTGGCGTTGCTCTAATGGTTGTCATTTTCAGTCATCTATGTCATAAAATTATCAATCGAATAAAAAACCTCGTCCTGTTTTCTAAATTCAAAATATCATATTTTATCGAATAAATAAACGCAATCTTGTAAGTTGTATTTAGTTTTAAGTGTGTTTGCATCACGGTCTACTAAACATGATTTTTAAATTAAATTAAACGACAGTAGCTTAACAGCCACATCTTTTTTTTAATTTATTGTTTTGCGATATGATTGTAGTTCGTTGTTAAAGCCCATTAACGTTACCCCATTAAATTGTTATTGACGTGGATAAGAGGTTAACAATCTCAATCCATTAATGTTCTTCCGTATTAATGGATTCAGATTTTTAGTGTTTACGGCTGATGTGATCACCTGACATGGCATTCACAGTACCATGTCGGAAGTGACTTTATATAGCAACATAATAGCAACAATCCTACGCAGTAATTTAAACATTAACTTTGGTAGTTTTTTTTAAGCTACATATATCATGTTTACTTTCTAACGTTGATGTGTATAATCTTAATATTATAACATATGTATGTGTATACAGTATACAGTATACAGTATACAGTATACAGTATACGCATACGTTGATGGGTAGATCTATGATTCCTATTTTCAATGATAGTTCTGGCGTTGCTTAGTATACTTTTCCAAGCCCTTTAAAATTATAGAATAATTACATCTAATGACATAATATTGTTTATGTCAGATTTAATTATAGTTGTTCATCAAGAGTTGTAGTTAACAAAACGTTATAAAAAAAATGGTTGAGTAGCACCATCCATCAAAGCCTTGTGTCTGCTTAGTGGTAATGAACTGAACTTTAGAAAAGCAAAATTATATCTCATCTTTCTTGCTGTATTGGTATTTTGTTGTAATATCGTAAAAGATAGAAAAGATAGAAATCTCTGGTATTTTGTTCCAATTACTTGATGAGTGGAAATATCCTAGCCATCTCCAATGCCAAAATCTTAGTTTTATCGATAAATCTGTGCTCCTGTATTTTCATTCTCAAATTTCGAATTTGGCATACAACAGGTTTCGCCTAGAAGCAGATACACACACATGAATGTTTGTGAGGGAAAAGCTAGATCCTAGCTACTACTTACGAAAATTTATTTTGCTCGGAAGGTAGACTACGTAATGGTTGATATGATCTACATGAGCACGTTTCAAGCTAAAATCATATTGACCTTAATGTTATGGAAATTTCTACTTCGTTATTGTTCCTGAGCTACTCTAACATTGTTGGGGTTGTTAACGTAACCATATAAATAGAAATCTAACAGCGTTAATGACATGAACGAGATGCCCATTCGATAAAATAATTTCTAGAGATAACCGAACTTTTCCTTCAATAAATCAATTGTTTCACCAGCATGTATGTGGCCCCATCTTTTTGAATCCGTATATCACAAGTCCATTCCATTCTGAACAAAAAGAGTCCTCCATCATTGCACTATTGCGAATATGGACCATAATATGTAGATAATTTTAATCGAATCAAGGGTTTGGTCCAATCATATTTCCGGCCTTAAACCCACACCACACTCGCACTTTTTCTGGACAAACATAGGTTTGTTGCTCACCGATAAAGGCAAAGCCATAAGACCAAAGAGGCTTCAGTTATTCAGATCTTGTAAGGGTGTCGTTTAGACCATTACATAAAATGCTCCACAATGTTTGTATTTTTGGAATCAGCTATTCAGCGAGGAGAGTACTAATTTGCCTCATTTTGAACTGAAGTGATTACGGCCTTTTTAATGATTTCTAAATATTGCATCAGTATAAAATGTAAATGACAAACGTTTTGAAATTGGCAAATCGTAAAAACGGTTTATGGCTCGTTATATGTTAACTGGTACATCCATATTAAAACCCCGATATATCTTGCAGGAACCTTGTTAAACTCAATTGTAAATATGTATTTAAATTCTTACTAAAACGGATGGTGGATGTACGTATAGACCGTGCATGTCGCTGTTGTCTTATTTGTTAAAGGGTTATTCCCGGCTTTCATCGGGATCTGTTGAAAAAAACATTTGATCAGACTTTTTTTTATTCCTTTATCAGCGATTATTTTTTAAGCATTTATCTCTTATCGTCTACATATAACTAATACTCCAACAGTAAATGTACGAATATTTTATTTCAAATTAATTAATTTTGAATATGTACATTAATTCTGCAGTCAAAACATTCTTGGGATTCTGATTCTAATTAAAATGTCACTTTTAATATCGAAGCCATACTGTATTAAGTTCACACATGTATTTTGTAGTTTTGAATGTCAATCCCCTCTCCATATTCCATTTCTTACGTGACCACTTAAGTAGTTAAAACTAATGCGAACAAACACGCAAATAAACCTCTACTCAATCATTCCAAGATGACAGTTAACTTGGTAAATTTAAAATTTGATATCAACAGCCACTTTATTGTTTATTGATCCGCCAAAAAAAAAATCCCCATTACGGGCAGTTTCATAAACAATGGCCCCATGTACCAACCATAGTATCTCGTGTTCTGACATGCAATAATTTAACGATTTAGCGATCCTGCTGCAGTTATCCTAACAGCGCAATAAATCTCATCTTAAAACCATAATCAAACGGCAATTCGTTCACCCAAACGATTTGAACTCTCTACCTAGCCAAGAGTTACAAATTGCACGTTTATACTTCACCATACAGCGTAATCAAAGCGTTGCGTGAAATAATTCGCTGTCTACCGCCGCAAACAAAATAATTAAATTTAACTTATGCCGTGTACAACTGCACCCCGGAGGTATTCAAATTGGCTGGCTGAACGTGTGTGGAGGAGTGTAAATCGCACACAGCTCGTAATCGCTTCGAGCCCAAGCGATCTATCGAACGTTGATCATACTCTAGTGACAACCAGAGCAGCCCCTCTTAAGGCAGGAGGAGTCTGGCAGACTGCCGATGCTTCTGGAGCGTTTTAACAAAGTTTATGCACCCTCCTCCTCCTCCTTTAGACAGATACGAACGCGCAGCACAAACAAACAAAAAGAAGAAACGCCAATAGATAGATCGGCAGTCGGCAAGTTAAATGTATCTTGCGATTTTATCTGCCGATGAAAACAGACTCACAGGCTAACAGCTAAGACTCTGCCGCACAGTAGAACACTCGTTTGTATGTAAACAGCGATTCACTGACTAGATCGCTTATGCTCCGCAGAACATCGGGCTTTCCAAACAGTCTACACGCCGAGGTGGCCATGAATGGCAGCCGCGATCTTGCTTGTCCACGAGGATTATACGCACCCGACTTGTCAATAAATATCTAGCCAATTTGTCTGAACGGAAGCCGTGTCCATTCGCCGGTGGGATGTGTGCAATAAATCCATTAAGCCTATAGTTATATACGTGCAGATACTCGCATCTATCGGATGGATTAAAAATATTTTCCAATTAATTGCTGCAGATGCTGACTGACATCTTAGCTATAACAGACCGAACACGCTGTTCCGTTGGACTTTCGTCTGCCAAAATCTTTTTCGGTTCTTCGACGGTGGGAAGTGTGAATTTGCTTATCTCTTGTGTACTTGAATAAGTTGTAAAATTTTTAATTTGTTTTTAAAAATTTCTTTTCGAATTGACGCGGTGACGAAAATGCGCCTTGTACCAAGGCTATTCAGCAGCACTGCATTGAATGCCTTTGTCGTATCATCGCGATACTCAAAAAGTATTAACCACATCGAAAAAAGTGTTCATGTGCGTGTCGTGTGCAGTGCAAGTGTCTAATGAGCCACGCTTCAACAATACAAGATCTTAACTAGTTTAATAGTCGAATGCAAATTTTTAACAACAAAATGAAGTTTACTTTTGTTTTATAGCCAAACAGTTATTATCAGTGAAGTTTGAAACCAATTGACATCCATTGACAGTCTGTAAGCAAGTGCACGCACAATTGTGGGCTCATTGACAAGCACTTGACGCAATGAAAGTTGGGAAAACGTCGAAATAGCAGCAAGCTAACGCACGTACCCGCACACAACCGTGTGTTTTTCTTCGACACGGCGACAGCGCTGTCAATGTTAACGTCGGTCGTGTCGTCGTCGGTTTATTTCCATTTTGAATTATTTATTTCGGGCTACATACCGCAGTGTGCCGCTGTCTTTTGGCTCTGATTGACTGATCATGTCGACTTAAGGCAACGCCAAGTGAAACTGTCAAACTGTCTCGAATCTCGAAATGAGTGAAACTTGCATTTACCACAGGGAATTGTCAAATACTCGAGGCGTTGCAAATCACGATGTGAGTGTCATTAAAAGTGATATGAGGAAAAATAGTAGGGGTCAAGTCTCCTGCAGGAGCTTGACTGATATTCCTTCCATCGATGTTAAAGCTGACTGTTCGAAACAAATGGAACTACTTGTCGGCCTGCAGTCTGAGATTAAAATCAAGGACAAAGTAATTGCGGAGCGCGATGAACGGATAATTCGTTTGACGAACGAGCTGTCGCTGGCGGAGAAAAAGTGCGTTGAGAAGGAGCACTTGATTGTTGATCTGCAAAATGAAATCGACAAGTTTCGTCAAGTGGTGCGTCCATTGACGCAGGCGTTTTTGGAACGCAATATTGCGGCAGACTTTTCGATTTTTGCGCCCGGGGTGGAATCCACCCGAGTACTGGACGTGACAGAGCCGCGTCTCAAGCGTCAAGGTTACAGCGCAGAGCCGCTGTCGCAAATGGCCGGTGCTGAAAGTGAGCTCATCAAAATTCCCAAATCTCTTGTGTAAGAATCCCATTTGTACTGAGTAGACTTTAAGAGTGTGTGCCTCTAGCTAATGATGTTACGGAAATGGCATTGTCTAATCGAATTGTTGTTCTAATTGCTTTCAGATCTCGTGAACTCATCAAGTCGGCGATTTTGGACAACGATTTTATGAAAAATCTGGATATAACGCAAATAAGGGAGATTGTCGATTGCATGTATCCAGTCAAGTATGCGGCGAAAAGTCTAATCATCAAGGAGGGTGATGTCGGAAGCATTGTTTACGTGATGGAAGGTGAGCTATTTTTGTTTAATGATGAATTGTTTGGACTTGGTCGATTGGTCAAGGGGGATTTTTTTGTTAACGAAGTGCAGAGATGCTACTTTACAGTATTTGTTGTTTGTTTTATTAAGAATAGCATATCCAACCATGACGGGAGTATACACAACATTAGATGTTGCTCTACTCCAACGGTTAAAGAAAATAACGTGTTAAACACTATTTAGAATTTTGGTTTACATTTATTTTTTGTTTGAGCTCACAGAAACCGATCTGTGGGTTTTAATGATATACGGTATTTTTTATTTGTTTACCTTTGCAAAGTTGTAGATGTTAACTATTCAGACTATGCTGGCCTTATTTTAACGTAAAGTTTGAATCATCTGTAAAGATCACACATCATCTTGCAATACACTGTTCTACATACCTACCCAAGAAAAACGACATGTAAGCAATGACTTCTGTATAAGGAGAAGTAGGAGATTAAATAATAATAACGGTAATTAACATCGCTTCTTAGGAAGCTTGGTATGGTTCACATAAGCAGAAGAAATGAGGAATGGTGATGGATCCATGTGATATCAGGATGGACTTTCCTGTTTCAAGTGAACGCGCGTATGGATACACCCACCATAACCAACCTATCTTATTGATGACGCTAGTTAGATCATCGCGAAAGGGTTCTTAACCCCTCATTGCCTAAACGGTAATTAAATATTAACTTTTTTATTTTTCTATCTGACACTTCCGTTTGTCTTCTTTGTCTTCCGGTTATGCCATATTAACCCCTGGGTTTGCCGGACAGTTTTGACATGTTGAAAAATTAGCAAGATGTGATTTCTCTGTAGTAGCCTTCTTACTCTTTGATCATCTTCTGCCATTGGGAACAGTACCTATGCAAGGCCGGAGCACGCAACAGTGACTTTGATCTTTCATGATTCTTGCTGGGTATCCTATTCTTGAACTCGCTCACATCTACATTTAGATCTAAAAAATGTCCCAGATAGTAATGGACAGATTCGACAGACAGAAGGAATATATACTCTTTGGTTATACTTACTTAAATGGAGGCTACAGTCTGGAATAAACCTGGGCTTCAACCAACATGCCTCTCCAATTAAAAATCCCTATCCTTAGCTAACTGCCTCCAGTTGGGCACTCCAAGTTAGTTGAGGTAGGTTTCTACTTGTGCGCGTCACTTAAGGCCTCCTCTACTGCGTCCTACATCTGGCTGGAATTCGAAGACTGCGTGCCGTAGTATTGGTGTCCATTGGTTCTACATGTACCAGGGGTATGTCGCTGTACAGCTCGTATAGTTCTTGGTTGAATCTTCGTCTCCATATCCCATCAACGCAAACAGGACCGAATATTTTTCGAAGAATTTACCTCTCGAATCGGCCAAGGATTTCTTCATTAGCTTTTAATACGGTCCATGCTTCAGCGCCGCGCCGTAGCGTAGAACTGGGATGATAATGCGGTTGGCAAGAGTGATTCTTCGTTTTATTTCTGACGAGATGTGGTTGTCAGAGTTAGTAGCGGAGCCCAGGTAGACAAATTCGCGTACTAACTCCAAGTTATATCTGTAAATGGCGGCAGATATAATTCGTCGATGTTTCCATTTTTGCCTCCTCCTTCTCTATATTACCAAACGTGGCTATGACATCACGTTAAGTCCTGCCAATGATGTCGATATCGTCGGCATATGCTAGTAGTTGCCCCGATTTTTGGAAAATTGTGACCCTAGTGTTGGCTCGGGAGTTTACACAATCCTCTCAAGAATCAAATTGAAGAAGTCACATGACAGTGCATCGCCTTGCCTAAATCCTTATTACGGCAGATAGGATCTTGTAGGCGATATTGAGGACACTTATGCCTATGTAGTTGGGGCAGTTCGGAAAGTCTTCTTTTTCGTGGACTGGCAAACGATGCTGAGGTTCCATTCTTCAGGCATACTTTCATCCGACCAGAATTTACTTATGATTTGGTGGATTTTACTTACCAAGTCATCTCCGCCGGCTTTTTAAGGTTCAGTGGGCAGACCGTCGTTTTCGGCAGCCTTATTAAACTTGAGTTTAGATATTGCTATCCTACCTTCACTCAGCTCGGTTGGTTGGCAGATTTCGCTGTCGTTGCCAATAATGGTTAGTTCTGCATGACAGCGGAACACCTTGCGAATATCGTCCCTGGAGTGGCACCTTCCTATATCCTCTATCGCGCGCTTTTCTTGCTGTTTTTTTCTCTTTCTGAAAAGCCGGTGTTTGTCCGTTCTTGTTTCCCTATAGAGCTCAATGGCAGCACTCGTCTTCACCTGCAGCATAGCATTGTAGGCCTCGTTCTTGGGTGCGAGCATCTGTCGGCATTCCTCTTAAAACCACGGGTTTCTTGCGCGAGAAACCTAGCTCATCAGTTGCGGCTGATTTAGTGGCTTGTTGGCATCGTTGCCATTGTTCTTTGAGATTCGTTGCTGGTAATATGTTCTTAATCGAGAGGTTACGATTCATAATTAATTCGGTGACCTGCATGAGGCAGAAAGATTTTTTTAAATAAAATGCTACCTCAATCAAAAAAAATGTATACCTACATTCATTGTTTTTGGTTTTCATATACAATTTTCTTTGGGCCAAATTTTACCTAGCCAGCTATTGGGCTCTTTTGATTGCATTTTCAATAGTTTTGACAAGAATTTTGGGTAAAAAGTTAAGTTTTCGAATTCTTGTCAAATATTCTCTTTCAGAGCGTTTAAAATTCTTTGGATTCTTTTCATAGTCCCCAAAGAAGGAAGATTGTACCAGTCAAATTGGGCGATCTTAACAGTCAGTGGAAATTGCCAAAACGAGATTGGACTATCCTGACAATGGGCATATTCAGTATCTTGTATAAGCGGAAACCGCTGAGCTGGTACAATGATTTTGGAGAATGTGTTATCCTTCTCTGCTTTATAAACTACATCTTCACTTCCAAGAGTATAAAACTAATGAAATGCTGCTCAAATTTCCCGTCCAGAGTTCAGAGAGGAAGCAGATATGCAGTAAAGTTATACCCAACGAATTTTCGCCATTGTTAACGAGAATGTTAAAAATGTCTGTTAGTACAACATCTCGTAAACAATCGCTAATTAAATCAAAAAATGTTTTCTAAAATAAGATAATCAGTAAACAAAAGTAGAAATTCAATTTTAAAAATTAAATTAAATTAAAATTATCTTAAACAGTTTAATTCAGCTTTCATGTATATGTATACATAATTTAATAAAAGTCACCGATTTTACTTTACTTCATTGGATAATGTAAGTATTTACTTGGCAACCATATTTTGAGACGCCTGAGAATATACTTCACAAATATTTAGAAAAAAAATGCGCATGTAGCTAAAAGTATGCAATGGAAAGCTGGTGGGCCTTTCATGTCGTTTTCTAATTTTAATCAGCACGCCAATTCTTTACTACTCGTGGTAAAACCACAATTCATACCCAACCCGTCGTGTAGCATTAAAGCGCGTAATTTCTGGGCCTCACAGGTAATTCCATGCATTTATTGGTTTTAAATGCACTCCACAGAACGTGTCCGACATTTCCACACTCAAATGAGTGTGTCCGTAAACATAAAAATCAGCGACGAATTCAACACACCTTGTCCTTTTCGCATTTTATTTCCAGCCCAACAATTCTAACGACGATTTAACATTTAAGAGAGTAAACGTATCTTCATGGTAATGAACATCGATTTCCTTGTATTTCTGGTCTAGGTGATTCGCATTCAGTGCATGCACCGTGTGCAGTTCGTGTCCTCATAAACATCTTAAATGAAATGAAAAGTGAACGCTTGCTGCAGACATCGCACATGTCTCAAAGCTGTTCCGGGGGCGATCTTGGCAAACCGGACTGGGTGTAACTTGATTTAATTTTTTGTATTTTTATCTGTTGGAGCTTGGAGTTCATCCAAATAATTTTCAGTCCACTGACTCATAATGTTGTTTATAGTGCGTCAAAATCTGGTTTTTGTTTAATTGTTTTTTTTTTTATGATTTTTTTTTTATTTTTTTATGATGATATTATATTGATATGTGTGTATTTTCTTTTTAAATTTTGGTTGCATATTTGTGGAAGTCCCAAGATGTATTCAACTTACTTGTTTGCTCATAAATAAAATAAGGCGATTTCGAAAAAATACAATATGGGAATACTTATTTCGACATTTGAGGTATGGCGTATAAGAGCCCAGTTATAGATATCATTGAACAACTTCATTGGAACAAAAATCATGTTGGAATTGAAATGTTACCCCACAGTTTCTTATATGAATTGTTGTTGTTCAGTTCGGTGGAATAACAATCCTTACTGCACAAAAGTAAATGTTGATCAGTGATTTGATAAGAAGTGATTTTCTGCGGAAACTGTAATTAAAAATTTAAACATTTTTGGAAAATCATGTTCTAAAATTCATAAGCTTTGTTTTAACACCAACTCGCCAAAGATTGAATTAATAAAATAAAAAAAGTAAGACGTAAAAGTAAATTTCGAATAAAATTACCACTTAATTGACGTAGTTACGTGTTGGTAAAATCAATCACAATCTCATGTTCCAAAATGTTCATGAAATCAATACCATATAGAGTATAGCTAAACAAATCAGCTTTTATTGAGGTGGTTTTAATCTAGCTACACAATTTACCTCAAATCACAATAGGGAACATTTTAGACTAAAATTTTCTTCATATGAAATTGAATCTTATAGCCATTTCGCGGTTGCAAGGTTAAACAAAATATAAATAATAGCGTACTGTACCTAATCTAAACATACAGCTACTATTCGTACACATGTCTGCTCTTAACCAGCCTTATGATTAAAAAAAGGCACCCTTATTTACCGTGTGATCACTGGGAGGTTCTGTTACGGATGATATAAAAAACACAGGTACTTTGGATCTAAAGATTTATATAAAAAAAAACTTTTTCTTTCACAGCGAGTCAATTTGACGTTTTTAACAATTTGGCCAAAATACACAATAATATTTATTTTTATTAATGACGCTACAAATGATATATATAATGTCGAAATTATATGATTATACGAACGTTTATTCCGTCATTGAACGTAATCGGTGTACATGTGAATAATAATGATTTTCCCTTATTGGCCAAAACTGAAAATTCCTTTTAGAGATAATTGGGCAAACCCAATTACGTATAACTCATGAAAACTGTAATTGTAGTGTACAAATTTAATTTCATTCAATTTGGCCAAATAGTTTGAGACGAATTGACAATTTTCTTCATATGGCCTATATGCAAATATCCGTTATATGGATTTTCCCGAAAAACTGGGTATGTAGTTTTATTGGATCCGATATGTTCACATTATATAAGAAGTTTTATCAAAATCGTTAAAGCCGTTTTTGATCAAATTGAGGTTATGTATTATTTTTATATGGCAGGTATCGGTTATAACATGGCTAAAAGCAAAAAAAAATGGCTTAGAATTACTACCAAACAAACGCTGGATACGAAGTTTGAAGAAAATCGGTCAAGTCGTTTAGGCAAAAGAGGCTTGTACGGACAGACGGACCGACGAACCGACGATCCGCTATCTTCGTAATGTTAGAATCAATCAAAATCTCGAGGTCGAAAATTTTCACGAAAACATATTTTTCTCTTTATAAGCGAAATTAAAAAAAAATAAATTGAAACATTAATTGCAGGTTTCAAGCTTTTCCTCTTTTGGTAACACATGCCAAAATTGATTTCATGTGCCTAAAACACATGAAATCAATGGCAAGACAATGCAACGTTTGCTTTAACTTTGAAATGAAAACGAAAAACCAGAACGTAACGTTTGTAAAGCGAAAGAGTTGTATATCAGGGGCGTATATAGCTATCATTGAACAACTTTATTGGAACACAACAAATGATGGAAATAAATTAGCTTCTAAAAGGAATTATTGGAAAATATCAGTTCGGTGGAATTTCAATCACTACTTCATCGAAACAAATGTTGATCAGTTGAAAATGGAAAGTGATTTTCTTCGAAAAATATAAAATTCATAAGCTTTGATTTGACACCAACTCGCCAATGGTTAGATTAATAAAAAGGCCGCAAGAAGTAAAAGAAAATTTACAACGAGGGTTTTCAATGATAGCTAACGGGTGATCCATTTCGAGGTTCCCTACTTTTTTAAAGAAAAAAACACAGAAAATTCAAATTTAATGGTGAATGTTTATTATCATTTGAAAGAACATTCTTTGGCATTTATTTTTTGAAGATTATGTCTATAAAATGTTGGCCATTGCTACGTCGCAGATGGTCCATCCGTTGAGTCCAATTTTCGATCACTCGTTCGAGCATTTCGACTGGTAACTGGCGAATAACACGCGTGATGTTTTCCTCCAAGGCCGGAATCGAAGCGGGTTTGTCGGAATAAGCTTTTGACTTTACATATCCCCACAGGAAAAAGTCTAACGGTGTGATATCACACGATCTTGGTGGCCAATCGACCGGCCCAAAACGTGAAATTATGTGCTCTCAATAAGTCCATTGATTGATGCGATGTGTGGGAAGTGGCGCCGTCTTGCTAAAACCAAATGTCGCCGAGATCACGAGCTTCATTTTCAGGCATCAAATAGTCGGTTATCATGGCATGGTAACGGTCGCCATTGACGGTTACGTTCGCACCGTCATAATTTTTAAAGAAATATGGACCGATGATTCCACCGGCCCACAAACCACACCAAACCGTTGTTTTTTCTGGATGAAGTGGCAGTTCTTCAATCTCTTCAGGTTGCTCTTCGTCCCAAATGCGGCAATTTTGTTTGTTGACCATAAGTTGAGCGAAGTGCACGAAACACATTCATCACAGAACGTGAATTTTCATAATAAAGTTGAACAATTTGTAAACGTTGTTCACGCGTAAGTCTTTCCATTATGAAATGCCAAACAATACTAAACAAAAATAACATGACAGCATGACACGACTCACACGTGATCTGTCAAAAAAGGCTATTGAAAAAAGTATCTCTACTTGGATCACCCGTTATAAGTGGACCCTTATGATGTTTTTAAGCGAGGGTTTCAATAATTTCATCATTATCTATTTGAGGTTAGTAAATGAAAAAAGCGTTGGGCGAGTAAATATGTCCAAAAGACATTATTTGCTGGACATTATTTGAATGGAGTGTTAAATTGCTTTAGCGACATTTGATACTCATTAGTCCAGTTTAACTCGAAATATTTCATACAATTTCAATAACTGCTATTGTACGGAGTGAAAACAGCACTCCAGAATTTCTTAAGAACCCGCAACAACACACATATCCAAAATGATTCTTCTAAGATTCCAGTTATAGCTCTCATTGTGAAGGAAATGTTCTTTTGCTTCTTGTGGTTTTGATAAATTCAATCATTGGTGAGTGGGTGTCAAAACAAAACTTATGAATTCTAAAAAAAATATTTTATTTGTTTATTAAAGTTTTCACAGAAAACCGTTTTGTTTTTCATTTATCAATATTTATTTTGCCGAAGCAATATTTCTCATTCCACCCAAATGAAACACAATTTTCAACGATTCCCATAATATTACTTCCATCATGTTTTGTGTTTCAATGAAGTTAACTGTAACTGGACCCTAAGTTGACCGTGTTGGTTGTAATGTAGACTTTCTACTCGAAATTACAAACTCCTACTTACGACAAACTTACTGTTTAAATAATTAAAGCCCACCTCATAACATGAAAATTCATCAAAGAATTTCATTAACGCAACATAACTGGAAAAGTATCAATAATATGTGCCTACCTACCTATCAATGGCTGCACTTAGCAACCCTGTAAAGAGAACCAAGTGGCAAGTGTGTGTCAAACAGAAATCAAAATTCAAAGTGTCTCCGTCTCACTGTTGCAGAACTCCAATTTTTTCATAGTCTATGGGAAATTTCGGGCATTTAAGGAACTAGGGACTTTCTTGAGGAAAGTAGAAAACCAAACTAATTTTAAATTCCATGGATATATAAAAATATGTAAAATATACATAAATGGTAAATATAAATGCAAAAATGCTCAATTTTATTAAAATTTATGATTTTATTATTTTAAATGCATAGTTTTATGTACATATGCATACATATATTCTGTGAAAAGAATGCTAATTTTTATTTATAAAAAAAAAATTATAAAACATTTTTTATGTATGAATCGATTTATTTGTTGTTTTTTTTATTTGATTCTTGCTCTTTTCGGTCATTGTAGTCAAAATTTATTTTCACTATTGATTTCTTGTGATTTTTTTTTAAGTTCATCTAGGGAGAACTGTTGAAAAATCTCTGGTAAGGACCCAGTTATAGCTACCAATGAACAACTTCATTGGAACACAACACACGATGGAATTCAAATAAAATTTGAAAATTTCCAATGATGGTTTTCAATGATAGCTATGTCTGGGCCCTAACACTGCTCCAGTACTCCCCATTCTACTACTGCCTGAGCGTACTGTCTGTACTACTATTTTATTTTAAATCCAACCCTTTTTGGTTTTCTTATAATATTTCTCACCGGCAACACTGTTCCATCCTCTTTCAAAATGAATTTATGAATTTCTCATTCGAATTTCGTTTTCGAATTCGTAAATCTGCTTTCGATTTCGATGCTCAGGCTCGCTCAGTCTCAGTGTGGTTTGCTTTGCTGTTGCTCATTCGCGAGAAAAGCGTCGTCGAGTGTGGTTGCGTCGTTGAAGAGATGCGCATCGTCTCCAAACTCGAGATTTGTTTGTGTTTTGTTTACAAAGTTTTTGTGTTTATTTTTCGCTGCATGCCTGCCTACAGCTTGTATCGCGCTGTGTTAACGAAAAAAAACTGTACTTTCAATAGGTACCCCTACCCAGTTCACTACGGTGCACATGTGAATCTTGTACTTGTTTCACGTCATTTTCCATTCCAAGTGTGCGTGATTTTTCTTTGTTCCGCATATGTACGAGTGCACGGTGTCGATTAGTGACAAAGGAGTTTCCTTGACTGGAATTTTCCCAACGAAAGTAAAATTAACGTGAATTTGCCTGAAGCCGATCGCGCAAATTATTTAGGTACATCGACTTTGTCTATTGTGGTGGCGAGTGAACTTTTCGGTGTTATTCCGGTTTTCACGACTCTTTTCCGTGTTGCATTGTGTCAAATCGGTTTCGTGTTCAAATGCCAAACGACGCTTGGTTGTGTTAGTGAGACAGTAGGCCGAAAACATCTGTATCCGCATCTGAAATCTGCATCAGCAATATTTATGATATTTTCGAACACAAAATGGATATCGCTACATGCTTAGCCTGTGTAAGTAAATGATTACAGGTAGTCGACGTTCGGCATTGTCTGTGGGTTTCTTTTGATACGAAGGAGAAGGTATTAAATTTCTGTGCTGTGGAAGTAGCAGCTGTTAGATATGAACCAGGTCACCCAACCTTCTGTCGTCGCAAAAAATCTTCATTGATGTTATATTTTGTGAACTTTCATGTCGAAGAATCGCAAATATATATTTTTTTTTGGAAAATATCTCCTCAACACAAAAGTCTAAAAATAAAATTGATCATCATTATTTCCGCTTAAGGAACTAAGTGATCCCCTGTTGTTGACATTGATGTGAAATTTGTTGACGCGCGTATTCTACTCGTTCAGGCAGATTAAATTTGAACTCTAACGTCGGGAAGAGATAAGAAAATTGAAAATATTTTCGACAGCACTTCAGATTTGTTGAATTAGGAAGAACCCAACTTAATTTGAATTTCAGTTGAGTGATAGGTGGTTAAAGCAAACATAGCTAATCAGCTGCAAGCAGTTAACTCTTTCTTTGTGTTGATTTTGTGTGTGTTTTTTTTAAGTAAGTGTACCTACACGACCTACATACAGTCTACAGCGGTATTATTTACTCAGACTGACGAATGTTTGAAAATGTTAAAGCCTGATAACTTATAAAAGCATAAACGATACATTAAAAGCATCGACATCCACAGCAACGTTATAGTAATTCCGAAAACTAATCTATCAGCTATCACATTGACTGATATCAATCAACACAAATGAATGCACATTGCGAATATTAAATGTTTATAACACTTATGCCAATTTGTCTATTTGACATTCAAAATAAAATAAAAATTCCGAAATCGAAATATCTGAAAATTATAAAAAAAAAAATTCCAAATTTTATATGTACTATCCTTAACATCCCCAAAAACTAGACATTGCTTTAAATTTTGTGGGGATGGGTTCAGTTTTCATTGTTGGACACAAAACGACGTTTTACTATAGCATGATAGGCTATAATAATTTTTAAGAAAATGCCTCAAAAAAGTAAGCGTCAATAAGGATAAATATGATATAAAAACGAAATGCATATACATTTTTCCAGCCAAATGTTTTTAAAATTTTCTTAAAACTCAACCAAAAATCGTTTTTTAATAAAAAGCTATCAAAAATGGGCGTGGTAAAAACTTCATGTGCACTAAATAATCTAAATACCTATCTTGCTCTTTTCTTAAATTTTATATGGTTTGAAGAAAAAAGACATTTATATCTGCTTTGTTGAACAGAGGGTCTATATACCGAAGTGCATTATTCTAGCTCAGTACTTAAGCCCCAAAAAGTGGTAAAACAGATCAGATCAATATAATTTAGCACATAACTATCTAAATTACTTCACTATGCTAGAAACTTAGTACCTATATAAAGAATATTTTTGGAAAAAAAAATAGCCATTTAGGTCGCTACTCTTTGTTGCTCAAAGTGACTCCATGGTGGGCTGTTTACACCGGGCAGGTAGTTTATTTTTGAATGATTTAAACATCGAACTTACAATTAAAATCGTACTTCCAATTAAAACGGTACGAAGTGGGCTTCAAGTTTTCTTTGCTTTCCCTGAACGCTTTTTAGAAAATTTATAATACAATTTAATATCACATATATTTTTTGGAGCCACTTGCAGAAATTTATAAATATCAACAACTCCCCCGACATTTTTACTTTGATTTTATTCAGAATATACAATATATTACATTAAAAAAAATGAAATTCTAATAAAATTGACGCACCTAAAATTACTCATAATTCAGTAGCATGTAAACGGCTAGAGCTATACAAAAAATAATATAAAAAAGTCGTTGAATTGACCAAGGAGCCATTATCAATATGTAATACTTTTTATTTTGTCAATAAAATGACTAAAGCAGAACGGATCAACGACACCTATACTATAATTCCAATGGGTTTATTGGAAGTTACATTATTCTTGACAAAAGGAATAATGTTTTTTTTTTAGGTTTCTTAGAGCCGTACCAATTTTTTTAAGATCTTCCAAAATGTTTGCGAATAATGTCGTAACCCTCGTTAGCTCATTACTTTTTGTCATTATGTGTATTGTATGTGATTATTCTGTTTACAAATTCTCACATTCTCATTGAGACTTGAAAATTTTTTTGTTTGATATCATGTATAAAACACTTAACCAAATAAAATTTTCGACCTTCATTCGTGACGTTGAAATAATATCACTTGAGCGACACGAGATGAATGGTAGCAATTACTCCATTCCAACAACCTACCTCAACATTGTTGATTTGCACGTACACTTGTACAATCACGGTTGTACAAATTTGTGAACAAATTTCGAAGACTTTGTATATAGAATCCATAAGTATGTTTCGCTCTGATTTTTTAAGTTAAAACTGCAAATTTTCAATTTAAAAAAGTTTTCACTAGGAGATAATTATTTCTCTCTTATTGCCTTTGAACATGACACATGAAATATATATAGGTACTGCTCAGTCGTGAACAGAAATAGTTTAATTGTTAATAAAACCATTCAGCGCCGTTCTTGTATCATTGTCACACCTGTTGGCAAACCCAATAAAGCTTGGCACCTGATTCTTTATCGAGACTTACGAAATTCAATCATAACGTTAACGACGTAAGTCCAATTTTAATGAGTTTTGGCAATGCATTTTTAGAAAATGAAATTGGACTGTAATTAGCATTGCACGACTTGTGTATATCACTTAACCAACATCTAGCAACGGACGTGTGTTTGCAAAATGCAATTTCGAAACTAGCACGACCTATTCCACTGCAAATATACACTCGTATGCAACTGCAAATCATAACTTAGCTCCTATATAATGTGCGATAAGAGTCTACTTGAGCTAAAAATAATTATCAGCAGCAATGCTTAGTCCACGTCCGACAATCGATTTAAATTTTAGTTTAATTAAACAAATTAAAATCAAATCGAAATGAAGAGATAAATCAAAATTCAAATCAACCTACGACGTGCGACTATCCGCACATACGAGTATCTACATACATACCAAATCTCGCACTCGTAGAAAAGGCAAATATCGACAATGTACGGAACTAATTTTATCCAGCACAATTACCTCAAAAGCCCACTCTCGGTCTAAATTGGCCTTAAAATTCTATTATGCAACTATTTCGGTGGGCATATGGCGTGAGTGTATGCCGCCGCTTACGAAGATCCGCTTTGCGTATTAAGGTTAGCTTTACGTTTACGTTACGTACCACAAATTCAATTCGTGTGAGAAATCGAGGCAGTGTCTAATCTAATTGCTGGTCGGTATGAAAATGTACACCCATTTTCATGGCGTCAAACACAGCAACCTGGACGACCCATAAAGTGTTCTTAAGCGAGGTAGTTGTCGGTTCAGGTTCTCGAAAACCAGGTCTAGCAGAAGAAAAACAATGTGTTGCAACGAGACACGGTAACAAAGCCAGTTACTCCAATACCAAGAAGCAAATGCCATAGGGCGGCGGTAGTATAAAAGAGAAAGGTATTTGCGGACCATTACGACCGCACTACAGTATCTAGTTGATTTGTTAGTTCGACTTTTAATTTTGCATAAAATGCGATCCGATCACAAGGTCAACATGTTTCGATCGCACACCACACACAAATAGAATTGTGTTCACACAGATACAACATTTTTATCAAAATGTTGATCAGGTGAGATGCAAGTAAGAGGTTCAACGGTTGGCACTAGCTGGTAATTTGATCATAGGGCGAAGTCACATCGACCGAACCGACGCACATTGGGGCAGAACACCACTAATGCTGGCATTTAATAAAATTCTGAAGTTGAGCTTTGATTTAAACTACCGTTTTATTTTCATTGTAAATAGGATAGAGAATACAAAAAGAGAATGCGACAGTTAATTGGGAGCACGTGGTCTTTGCCAAATCGTCACGAATGGGGACTTTGATAATTTTTTTCATCGAAGCCAGACGTGTTTTTTGTTTTGAGTGACAACAGTTAACTGTGTGCAATTTCTTACAGCTTTATATTATACAAAAAAAAATTATTACAATGGAATCAGTAAGCTCAGGTGTGTTGATTTTTATTTATTTTTTATAAGAAATTTTTCTTTTTGTCCTTTTAATATGTGGTTAAAGATAAAAACAATGTGTTAATTTTTGTATTTAGTCAAATATCTAAGCGTTTTAGATGTGTTGGCCGTGACATGACGTTAAGTGTTATATATATTTGTGTCAAGTGGTTTGTCTAGTTTTAGAATCTGTAAAGTTTTTTTGCTACTATTTGCTACTTTTCGTACAGTTGACTTTCTTGTTGGTGACGTCACTTTCGAAAAATATCGATTTTTTTTATTGATTTGATTTTAATTACTTCTTAGACCGAAAATCTTCCAAAACTTTGTCAATTACAAGGGAAGAGCTGTATACTATTATGAAAAGTTCAAATCTGAAGGGATTAGACAGCCAAATTGCGTTTTTAAGGGAAGAAATTCAAAAACGGGTCCGATGCAGCGATGCTTCCAAAAACGATATTAATGACAAAGTAACGGAGTTCAAATCGAAATTTAAATCACGTTGGGAAAAAGCTTGTCGGATAGAAGCAAAATTTTTGAAAGCAAACATTGTGTGGCTGAAAACACCTATACTTTTTAAATATTCTGTAGACTGTAAACGTGGTCGTCCAAAGGTTGCGTTTGAAGAATCATCAGAAAGATCAAAACGTCAAAAAACCGAACTCTTGAGAAAATCAACGTCTATCGCTGAGTTGACTTACGCAGCTGAAATGGGTTTGAGAGCTTTTGGGCAGTTAGATGCTGCAAAGTTAATGCGTGACGTGACAACAATCCCAAATCATGCTGAAAAATGCAGAAAAGTTTTGAGGGACTCAATTGAACTTACTTCAATGACTGGGGAAGAAGCTTTAGCAATGATTATTGAAGCAAATCTGTCACGCTTTCAGTATGAAACTATACGATCTAAAGCTCCCAAAGTATTTCCTTCATACAAAGTAGTTCAAGAGTGCAAAAAAAGTTGCTATCCGGAGCCTGAAAATATGAGTCTATCAGAAATGTCTGTATGTACTAATTTACAAAGCTTGCTAAACCTTACAGTTGCTCGTTTGGTAACTGTTCAAAAAGATGTAATCCAAACTCTTAGGCCTGAAGAACTCAAAACTATAAGCTTATACTCCAAGTGGGGTTTTGATGGAAGTTCAGGCCACAGTTCGTATAAGCAAGCTTTTCATGGACTTGACGCCGATGACTCATCTGTTTTCATTACATGCGTTGTTCCTCTTCGTTTGATATCTGGTGACAAAATAATCTGGCAGAATCCTCGCCCAAGTTCAACTAGATATTGTAGGCCTCTTAAAATTGAGTTTCTCAAGGAATCCGCATCCGTATCAGTGGCAGAAAAACAAAGAGTGGATAATCAAATCAAGGAGCTACAGCCTAGTTTCGTTAGAGTTGGTGAAAATGCTTTCAACGTTGAACACAATTTATTATTCACAATGATAGATGGAAAGGTCTGTAACGCCATCAGTGAAAATTCATCTACACAGAAGTGTTTTATTTGCAATGCCACGTCAAAAGATTTTAATTCCATTGATGCAATGATAAAAAGACCAGTAAAAACGGATAATCTTCAATTTGGTTTATCTGTGTTGCATGGGTGGATCCGTTTTTTCGAATGTCTACTCCACCTTTCATACAAATTAAAAATAAGACAATGGCAAGCTAGACAAGAGGAGCATAAAAAAATTGTTGCTGAAACAAAAAAAGAAATACAAAAACAGTTTCGGGAGCGTTTGGGTTTGATCGTTGACAAGCCAAAGCCGGGCTTCGGAAATTCTAATGACGGAAATACAGCCAGGAGATTTTTTGAACATGCTGAAACTTCAGCTGATATTACTTAAGTAGATGTCGAATTGATAAAAAAAATGCATATTATCATGACAGTGGTTGCTTGTGGTCATGAGGTCGATTGCGAAAAATTTCGAGAATTTGCCCATGAAACTGCAAAATATTTCGTTGCTAAGTATCCTTGGTACTATATGCCTCCTACAGTCCACAAGTATCTCATTCATGGAAATGAAATTATTTCAAAAGCTTTATTGCCTATAGGACAGCTCAGTGATGAAGCTCAAGAAGCACGTAATAAAGATTTCAAAAATTATAGAGAACATCACTCCCGAAAAAATAGCCGAAAAAATACAAATGCAGACATTTTTAATTTGTTCCTTTTATCATCGGACCCCGTGTTAACAAGTCTGCAAAGAGTTCCAAAAAAAAAATTCAACATCTGCCCCAAGAAGCAATCAGTTTGCTCAAATCCCCAAACACACCAATACCAAATCAAAGTGACATTGATGTAGTAAATGAGAGTGATGAAGACGAAGAAGAATAAATTTTTATTTGTGATTATTTATCTTGTTTTTCGTAATGTCAATACAAATATAAATGTTCCTCATTAATCATTATTAATATAATTAAAATTTTACAATTGTTAAATATTTTGTCAACTTTGTTTTTGAAACTAAGAATCACGTTAAAGCGTTTGCACTATTTTTTATATTTTTTTCAAAGTAGGCGTTTTTAGTGGGCGTGTCATCAATATGTTTTTTAAAATGTGCCAACTATCATGCTAGAAGTAATCGTGCATAATTTCAAGTCCATAGATTTGATAGTTGATTTAATGCCAACTTTAGTGGTGTTTTGCCCCAGTGTGCGACGCAACGTCCTCTAAATGTTCAATAACCCCACTTGAACGTGGGTAGAGTTTTGTTTTGATGATCACTGACGGTGCGTTTTCGCTGAATTCGGAGCGTAGGTTGATCAAGTTCAGCTTCACACATTTCCTGCTATATGCGAAACAGACTGTGTGTAGACAGATACAAAAGTCGGGACCATTGTTTAGTTTTTGAATAATATTTATATTGTGAACGCAACTGCGGCCACAATAACACAAATTACGTGTTAAGTACGCTTTTTTATCCGGCGTTAATGCATTTGTCACATGGCATCTCAATTGATGTTTGTTTAATCATTTATTTTACTCCACAATCGTGTCCGATTGTTGTGGAAATTAGCGAGTCGATTCTAATTTGAGAGAATTGATACAAGATCTAGTCACACAATAGCATTTTTATTTAATTTGCTATAAGCACTTAATTAGGGAAGTTTATTAACACGTGCATGGGGGTTATATCGTGAATTAAAAGCTTTAATTTATGGTGGTGATGGTAAATGGCTCATAGCCTCGCCCAGGTATAAGAATGTCATTGCAGGACAGTTCACGTTTCATGTCGTAACCAAGGCCCTTTTTAATTGGGAAATTAATTCTTGAGTTGAACAATTGTTTACTAACTATGGTTTAAAATTAATCTAGACTTGATTCATAGAGCAAATATTCAGTGCAAAGTTAATATTAATTCCATGACTGATGATTTAATAAGACAAAGTACATTTTTTTCCGTCAAAAAGTGGTCGATTCTTTACTTTACTTTAAACATATGAAATTTTATGGTTGTGGCCACGCACTTGCTGAGCAACAAGCAATGTTTCTGAGCCGCTTGCCGCTCAGTGCGTGGCCTTAACCCTAGGCTAGTCGCGCTCATGCGATTTTCTGTCACAGCAATAGAATAATCGTGGTCGCAAAAAAAAAATGAGCACATGTGGTCGCAAAAAAATGCACGCACATGTGGATTTCTGTCGCACGATTATTTAGCCGCAAAAAAATAGAGCACACAACCTTTAATGTCAATAACCACATGTACGACTAAATAACCTGCAACGGTAAACCAACTGTAGACTGTTTTGTCTTAAAAACACTGGAACATATGGATGAGGGTAAACGAATTGGTTGTTAGTGGGAAAATATCATCAAACCCTTTTATTTATACAAACAACGGAGAAAGAGGCAAAAATCGCACTTTCCCGTGCAATGTGAATAATTTTTGAATCCGACACCCTTAGCCTGAATAGAAGAGCTAAAATTGCCAAAAAAAATTATGGAATAAAGACAATAACTTATAGAAAACTAAACCTTAAGTGGTGTAAACGAAAACACGTAACGTCAGTAATTTTAACGATACTGATGGTACGACAGTGAAAGATGCTTCTGCACCTTGATTCTTAATAGCAGATCTTAACTCTCTGTTTGAAGGCTTAAAACTTTGTGAACAAATATGAAAGTAGACCAAAAAGTAAAAGGTTCCAATGCTACCAATTACTTGACTAAACTCGGCCTATACATTCATTTGAATGTCGTTTTGTAAAAAAGATAATCTTTTTCAGACAGTTTAGGTTTTCAGTTTTAATTCTGATTTAACTTACAACTAAACTTAAGATTAAATAATCCGGCTTAACTTAGAGTTTACTCAGTACTGAAAATCCGTTACAAGAATAACATTTATTGGCGCAACAGGCTTGTTAGTTTCGACAATTGATACGACTCTGATGATTTTTCATATCATCGCGAGAGGAGGGCCAGTGAAAAATAATTCAGGTGCCTACAAATTATAGCCTATTATTGTTTTTAAGAAATATGTGTATCACTATTTTATCGAACTCATGACTCAAGTTGTCGTCATCATATATCGCGTTGATAAATATTTACTTTGAAAATAAAACACATGTAGTAAGATATTTATCTTAATATCTTGCCATGTACGTGAACTTATTTTATTAATTTTTTGTTCCGAATGCATTGCATTCGAACGTAGCCATGTACAATTTGTTTATATTTCTAAATTTATACTCATTGCTCTTCTACCAGATGTGTATCGGGACGTTTATTTCTGAAGATACCATCCGTATTCGGTCATTAGCAATTTGAAATTTAAATGTTACTATAAAACGGATCGAGATATTGGTCAGTTTCTTCAGCAAGTAAAATAACTAAATAAATTTATGGCGCAAAAGGCTCGTTAGTACGCAAGGCCTAGCATTCATGGCTGCGTGTGTACTTCTTAGCTCGATGGCGGGACCTCCTGTTTTACGCCGACTCCGAACGGCTAAGTCGAGATAAGATTTTCATGACAGTTGATACTACTGGGATGATTTGTCAGATCATCACAATTCTTCAGCAAGTACTAAGCGATATTTCGACAACTTCAAAATATACAAATTTTTGGCAGTTTTTCGCACCAACCATCGCGTCACTGAGCACTTCGGTCATTACCAATATGAAATTTAAATATAGAAAACGGGTCGAGATATTGGTCAGTTTCTTCAGCAAGTACTAAGCGATATTCTGGCAACATCGGTTGACCAAAATAAACTGAACCTCGGTTGTTCAGTAGTATTAATACTCGAATTAATATGTTTTTTTTTATAAGAACACATCTAGCAATTTTCAGAAACATGCAATGTAGTGCATTGGTTAGTGCGTTGAACTGCCGCGCAGAAGGTCTGGGTTCGATTCCCAGACGCAGCAACACCTAAATGATTTTTCATTGGCCCTCCTCTCGTGATGATCTGACAAATCATCCGAGTAGTATCCAATGTCATAAATAGCTTAACACCTAAATGATTTTTCATTGGCCCTCCTCTCGTGATGATCTGACAAATCATCCGAGTAGTATCCAATGTCATAAATAGCTTACCTCAACTTAGCCGTTCGGATTCGGCATGAAACAGGAGGTCCCGCCATCGTGCAAACAAGTACATGCGCCCACATGAATGGTTGTGAGAAAAAAGCTAAGCCTGGGTACTAACTAGCCTGTTGCGCCATAAAATTAATTTTTTTTAACAGGGTCGTCAGTATTGGGTTGAGGAAAAACAAACGAACTCGAGATCATGACTCTAATTACGGCATTCATCATGGATGAGTCTTTTACCTAACAACAATAACTAGTGTTTTCTGATATATTTGGTCAACATCGCCATTTAATTTGAATATAGAGTCAACAAATAGATAGGTGTCGTTTATTAAAAAAAATTAGACATAATCAAAATTTCGCTACATGACGAAGTGTATTAACCAAAAATCGATCGAAGTGAAAGAGATCACCCACAGTTCTTTAGTTTGATGTTAATGTTTTGCATCAAAAATTAATAAAAAAAAAACGAGAAAGTTGTAAAACCTAATGAATGCTCAAAAACCCCGAACTCTACAAAATAGTTCGAGCTATTTATGTTTATGTTTTATTTTGCACTTTTGATCAAAAAGAAGAATTTGTGAATATTTTATACATTTAATGTTCTGCATGTATAGTTGAGTAAAATCACTTTCATTCTGAACAGCTTTAGAACCCCATTTATTTATATCTATTAGAAATATTCATTCTTGAGCTATAATTGACTATAAATCTGGTTAATTAATGATTGAAACGAGCTTGGAAAGTAAAAACACAAACAACTTTCTTTTACAGTCCAACCTGGGCTTTGGTGACCTTGATGTAAATATAGATTATCGCGCTAGAAACATGTGTCAATAATATATACGTACAATTATATGTTATGTTAATACTTAGTATAACATAACAAACACAAATGTATAAAGTGAGTTTTAACATCGGCTCATTGATCATGATTAGCGCGCAACCTTGATAAATCTAATTTTTGGAAAAGCTACCGTGATGTATAAATAAATAAATTTTGCGACACCAATAAAAATGCATAAAGTTTAAACATTCGTTATTAGCATCGAGATATTTCATTCGTGTTCCGGAAGCTAATTAAAAACTGTGCATGACATTTAGTTTAACTTTAAATAGTGGAATGATATTGCTCGCTTAAAAATTCCTCGATTTTAATTATTTCTTTTCTTCGGTTTTATGGCAAATCTGAACGGCAAAGTCGTTTTATGGAATGTCGATAGTTTGTACTCGAATGATTTGTCAAATGAATTAAACACAAATTTTTAGGCGCAACTCTCTTCTTGAAAATTGATACTAATCGGATGATTTGCCAGATCATCACGAGAGAAGGGCCAGTGAATAAACATTTAGGTGTTGCTACGGCTGGAAATCGAACTCATAATTCAGCATTTTAATTTTCCGTTTTACCTTTATATCTCGGTACCCATGAAGCGCAGAGCTTATCTTGAGAATCTTGACTTATATTTCTAGTTCTGTTAAAACTTTTATGTTGGCATGTCGATTTGTATAAAATTTTCGAAATAAAAGGTAATCGCACAATCGCCATCTCTCAAAGATGTTGAGGTCATGGCACGCAGCGTTGCCTCGATTGCTCCTACTGCGTTGCTTGTAAAAATTAAATTTCTGACATTAACCGTACGTATGGGGCCTCAAATTTAACCTCTCCATTGATTTGTGAGTGCGAAATTTATTTAACGCTGATTCCGAATGGCAAATTTGAGAAGGATCTTCTAAAAGTTTTCTGCTCTTGGATGTTTGTAGCACTCCCAAAAGAGGTGGGCAGTGAATAAAAGAATTTGAAGCAGGGGCCCGGAAGTCCAATGGACTTACCACTAGGCATACATGTTGCATGTAATATTCAATTAAAATTGTTGGTGGGAGAGATTGTGCTAGGACATCAGTATCCTAAGTCTTGCTTTTTTTTAGAACTATGAGGCAAATTAAGAAATCTTTATTCTTCAAAGAAAAAATAACTCACCAAACGTAAAGGTCATGTTTTGGCAGAAGCCCCAAGGTTTTTCGTTGTCCTGGGTTAAGTAGTATTTCTTTTTGAATATTTTTTGTTCGTGGTAACTTGAACGCATATCACGCTGATTGCCACGAGTTTACTCTTAATGCAGCTTTCTGCCGTTTTTAACAACCGAATCCAAACATTTTATTTTTCAATTTCAAGCACCCATATCCGGGTATCTATACATGTGTAGAAGTCGTTCCACTAATTAAGGTTGTAAAACACTAGTCCATTGCCCCCTCAGACGCCACTTTTTCATTGTCGTATTTAATTACTAATCAATCTGTTTGGATAAACCTGCAACTCTAGTCATTTGCCCTATCGTTCTTATTAAGCTATTCATTCACACATTACTCGTATTTCATATCCCCCGCCAATTGTAAAGTAAAAGACACAAAACGTCGTTCAATGCTTATCGCTTACGCAATTTGCAATGAGAGCACGTACCCGATTGTATATTGCATGTGAAGGTTGTCTCAACATTTCACAAAAAAAAAAAACACAGCCAACCATAATATTCATTCCCTGCTTGCAAAGAGGTGCATATGATGGTGTATTGGTGTATTGGTGTATGCAGTATCTATGTTGTCAAATTTGACCTTCCAGAATAATCTCAGTCTTCAGGTAGCAACACCAAATGTTACCATAACCATATTCCTCTTGCGAAATGTGATCCGTTGCTTCACGGTCCAATGAGGCCAGCGAAAAAAAATATTTTTTTTTGAAAAACAGTGTTGGAGTTAGGTACGACAAAAATCTGGTTCCATTGTTCTTCAGCGATTTTCGGTCAGAAGCAGCCCACAGACGTAAGCCCGCGAACTCAAAGTAATGATTTTAAACAACCATTTTAACTTTTGATTACAGCTCTAACGTGAAATTTGGGTGTGTTTACTGAGGGGATACGAGTACCAAAATGCGGATAAAGCGGTATCCGGGAAAGGCGGTGGACGCCAGTCTCTCCCTGGACCAGACCAATGCAATGGGTATTCTCTACGAGGCGAACTGGTTGCAAGCGCATGAAAGCATAAACACTGTAAACGCTGAACCATTACAGCCAGCTGGTAAAGGCTACTTGAGTGATGGAGTGTCAGTGTTGAGCAAATACCAAATGACTTTAGAGCAAATCCGTGCTTTGGAGCAGCAGAAAAAGGACGATGGGATCGTGAAAGCTATCAAGGACTTAAATGGTTACAAGCCATCTACGCTAAGGCGAAAACCGCGCAAACAGTACCCCGGTTGGGATGAACTTATTGAATCTAACGAGAGTTTAGCTACAAAGAAGACTATCCCTCCCCTCTCTAGCAATCATGCAGAGCGGGAGAATGGGGGAAATCATTATGTGGTAGATCCGACGGAGAAGCGTCCCCGGCCTCGGCAGCTGGTACCGGTGTCGGAAAATTCCATTGTGCCTCCACCAATCAAGGGATTACGCAGGTCACACACAGTGGTATATTCGCCGAAGACATCGTCCGCATGTAGCACCCTAGACATTAAGGATCTTAGAAAAATGTGGAAGACTGAAAATCGACAACCTATCACAAACTATCATCCCATGGAGGTTGCGCATGAAAAGGTCATTGCAACACAACCTATCCGTCAAAAGGTGATGCCACCACCTCCGCCAATTCGCAACTGTGATACTAGAATTAGTACTAATGGAAATTATCAATCTTCTCACAACGCAGTCGAAGAAAATTCTCCAAGAGCAGCTCAGAGGTGTACGCCTCCCGTGGTGAAACCACGATCTATATTGCGGGCCAAGAGTGTCCGTGTGCCAAATGTGACACTCCAAACTGACATTCATGAACAGATTTCTCAAAGAACCCCACCCAAACCACCCCCACGGACAAATGTTCCCAGCCGGACTAACACCAATCAACTCAATAAACTACTCTCCCAGTCACAACTCCAGCTGGAACCAAGTGAAATAACTGCCCGAGCACGCCTCACCGCCTCGACCACAAATCTAAATGATCCATCACTGCATTCACAGGCAGAAAACTCATTTGGCGCGCTTACTCTTCACGAAAACCGCTCGCGCCGTCAACCCGGAAGTTCATCGTCCAACAGCACCCATAACTCGGACGATCAGTTCAGCATACCTCGGCCGAGGTTAATCGTCCCTATCCACACTTACGCGCGGAAGCGAAGGACCGGAAATCTGCTCAAAGACCAGGACATTGAGACTATCCGAACGGATGATTATCGCGATGATGGTAAGTGCACGAGCACCCGTATAGTAGCCGAGACATTAAATTGGCTGCCTGCCTCCATGACATCATCTAGCGTATTGCAACCGCAAACTCCGATCGCATTTCAAGTTATACACGAATCTAAAACCGGTACTGGTGTAATTTATTTTCTTCTCATATTCATGGCCTGTCTTCCGACATTTTTCGGCTTTTTATAATGGCTGCCACGCAATGTTTCACACCCTCGTTCAAACGGTACGGAACGGCTTTGAAATTGCCTGAACGTGGTCTCCAGAAACAGTCAACTTTCATTCCCTTGACTCGCGTCTGCCATTTGAATGTGGGGCAGGCCACCCGCCGCCACCGCACAAAGACAAATTCGCACACAGCTGCGAGCTGGAGCGGGATGATCTGTCTTCTCCAAAAGACTTCTGATTGACTTTTACTTTTTTTTCGCTCGTAGAATGGTATGGAGTTTATTTTTGGTTGCCGATGTTGGAGTCTTTGTCGTAGTGAGAATCATGTTTTATTTTTAGTCGGGTACTGGAGGACTTGCACGCGTATGTGCGGTAGATGTGAGCAAATACTGGATTCGCTAGTAGTTTCTATTGGATTGTACACATAGTGAATCTTCGTGGCATTTAAATGTCAACATTTTATCTGCAACATAAATCAGTTTACCAGAGATGCTCTTGTATGCGCCCGGCGGCGGCGAGTCGTTGCTGTAGGCTAGAAAACACGATTAGCTCGTAACGTAATTAAAGCCTAATTGCAGTACGAGCTAACTCTGAGGTAACGACTAACGGATTTCAGTGTTTGATCGGAAAATTTGACAACAAAAAAAATACTACTGTCACTCTTCTCAGAAAATTATAAAAAAAACTACTGCAGCAAATGCCAACGGGTTGCCTTTAGATGCTACGTGTTTTTATTTTGGCAAAAGTTCGTGATTAAAATGTTTAAGTTGGTTTTCGTCATGCTACTGGCAAATGCCAGACCTGTGTTGCGCATGCGCATGTGATATTTTGTTTTCTCCCAAAAAAAAATAATTAAATAAATGGTTCGTGACTAAGTCATCGCAATATATCATTAAAAAGCGGACTGTATTGGCCAGAAATGGATAGTCATATTTAAAAATACCTACGTATACATTCGTATTCCCGAAAAAATACGATAGAGCAATGAAAGAAGCGTTTTGCAATCTGCCCAACCATGATGTTGACATTTTTGGTATATTTTTTGTATGGGCGTGATCAATGATAGTGGCGCCTTTGGGTTATTGTGACAACAGATGCTAATGAGTTGCTTTCTTGATTTTAGGAAATTTTAGTTAATTTGGAGACGTCTGTATATTATATTAGAAATAAGTGTTAAGCTTTAATAAAATTAAATAAAATTTAAAATATTAGACACTCAATGGCGCTTTGGCTAGCTATATGAACTGCAGGGCAGAATGTCTGGATTCGATCTCCAGTCGTAGCAACAGATAGTGTTTCTTTCCTGGGTCCCGAAAGCAACAAAAAAAAATTAGCAGGTAATTCAAGTCTTGTCATATTGTAGATGTTTGGCGTTCTGTGTGAAATACACCTTCTTAACCGGAAAACGTGAACGACAGCCAACGATTTTGAAACCGCTTCATACACAATACTAAACAAGCAACGAATAATGTGACTACCGGTCTTTACTCACAATAGGCCTATAGTTAAAAATTGTAAAATAAAATGATATAAATGTCATTTCATATGGCTTATAACGTGTGATTTTTAAGAGCTAAGTTTTTTAGGTTGGCAGCACTGGTTAGTAATGTCGTCTAAACGTCATCTGTCAAAGTGAAAAATGTTCCGTATACTCTGCCATTTAACCGTGGAAAGACTTACAAACGAGCAACGATTGCAGATTATTGAAATTTATTATCAAAATTCGTGTTCTGTGAAAAATGTGCAGCGTTTGTTACGACCATATTATGGCAACCAGCGTTGAGGCTTATTTCTGGCTCAACGGATATGTAAATAAGCAAAACCGTGGAGTGAACAACAGCCACATGCCATTCAAGAATTACCGATGCATACCGAAAAAACGACAATTTGGTGTGGTTTACCCGAGGTCTCCACGAGCAATACTTCATAGAATGCAACGTGGCATTCTATGGAAATTGCTTGTGGAGACTTCAAATAGTATTATATGAAAAATTTCTTGTTATATGACATGTGGTTTCATCAAGACGGTGCCACATGCCACAGAGCTCGTGAAACAAAGGAAATATCGAAGGATGAATTTGGTGAGAAGCTTATCTCTTGAAATGGCCCTGTGAGTTAATCGCCAAGATCATGTGATTAAATAAAAAAAAAAAAAACATTTTTAGCACAACAGGCTCGTTAGTACCCAGGGCCGAGCTTTCTCACAACCATTCATGTGTGCGTGTGTACTTCTTGCACGATGGCGGAACCTCCTGTTTTATGCCGACTCCGAACGTCGAATTTAAGACAAGCTTTTCTTGCCAATTGATACTACTCGGGTGACATGTCAGATCATCAAGAGAGGAGGGCCAGTGAAAAATCTTTTAGGTGTTGCGATTTAACGCCTCTTGATTATTTCTTCTGGGGTAATGATAATTCGTTAGTCTATGTGGACAAGCCAAACACGATTGAAGCCTTACAGGATAACTTAACACGCGTAATTCGTGGAATAAAGGCCAAAATGCTCGAAAAAGTGACGCAAAATTGGACCTTCCGAATGGATTATTTGAAACGGAGCCGCGGAAAACATTTACATGAAGTTGTCTTTAAAACGTAAATGGTAAAGGCTTCTTATCGACTACAATATTATTTTAAATATTTGATGCAAATTTGAGTGTTTTATTTGATTTAAAAAAAAAACTACGCTTAAAAAATCACCCGTTATTTGACGCAACTCAGATCATTAAACCTTAAAAACGAACTAGCCCATGGTTGTTTTTTATTCCTAAAATAGTAGAAGAATTGTTTTTTCAAACCCAGATAGGTCAATTTGTTTACAGACTTTAATAGGATATGACTATGGAGACTCGGGATCCGGCTTTTTGTTTAGATGATCATCAGGAAGCCGAGTCCCGCCAACCCGATTTTTAAGCTTACTTAATTTGTCTTACTCTTAACATATTAAAGAGGTTAAGTTATCAACATTTCCCATATCCTCATATTTTTATAATTTGTGTATATTACCGTCTTTTTATTTATATTTATATTTTCTCCCATAATAAATACACGTGCAAATGTCAAGTGAGTCAAATGATTATTACACGTACGTCGGTTATTAATACTGGGTTAGGGATCACGGACAATTAAAAATTTAACTATGTATTTCAAAGCATATAAAATACATATATGCACCAATATTACTCTGAAAATGTAGCTTATACTAATATATTGATTAACAATTATCAATTAAACTCATTCGAACATATTTGTAGCTATATGTTTATTTGAATTTATTTATTTCTTCCCTAGAAAACATAATCAATGATATATTTCTCATCGAATTAACATTCAATTCAGCCTTCCAATGCCATATTTCCCATTTTTAATGTTTTTATTTCGTATAATTATGTAATCACAAATTATGTCATTTTCTTGAATTTTAATAAAAACATGTAACATGGTAACTATGTAGTTGCATGCTTCCGTTACAAAATTATAACCTACATGTTGCTCCGTGAATTATCTCTACTAAATTATGTCTACCGTTGACATTTATTGTCGTTCTCAACCATAACAGTGTCAACTTAATTGTTTGTATACGAGACCTAGTGGTAGTGCCCTTCTAAGTGAAAATGTTTCTGGCATGACAACGAGAACCTTGTGGTTTATTCGCAGCACGAATTGTGATTTATCTTCAATTGAAAATAAAACTTTCATCAGACCGCTATAGGTGTTGTTTTGATAATACTAGTATTATTATTGCAACCGATCTGGTTGCGAAAAAAACAACCTAAGTACATTATGAAAATGAGTTTTTTCTTTATCTCTAAGGACAAAGAATATCTGTGTATCTACTCGCCCACTCGCTGATGAATTGGAAAATCCAAACCTCTGCATGAGAGATAAAACTCGTTAGACATTTACTTCGTCGCATCAATGTCATAGTTATTATTTGCGTGAGCTCTGTGAATTATGTTTTCCAAAGAGTACACATTTCACAATTCCAATTAAGAAACACTCAAATTGGAGCGTCTCCATTCGATGCACTAGTCTTTCATTGTCTCCATTCAAAGATAACAGCAACAACAACTTTTTGTGTGAACAACTACATGTAGACCTCCATAGCCGGGCATAATAATGCTAGGGTCTGATCTTCATTGAGATGCCACGCTAAGTGCAAATTAGTTTTAATGGTTTTCATTACTAAAACACGTTGTAAGATTGACTTACAATCACCACTGCGATCGCAATCATAGTCATATCTTCCTCCGCTCTTATGACTCTAATTAGGGGAGAAATTTTGCGTTCTACAATGTGTGTCGGTTCGGCATTAGAAATGAGCCATCACACAGCAAATACACGGTGCAATGACGTGTGCATTGTTGATGCTGATGCCGGACTATGTTAAGGAATGTACAACCGCATTGCTTGTGGTTTTTGTACCCCACTCAGATACAACGAAGAGATACATCACCGCGCGTCAGACGTCACGGAATAGAAACTCGTTTCAAGTGAAATCACACAGGTTTGGCGTTTTTCTCTCCACAAACTTTGACATTTGGCTATGATGGTAAACCTTCTTTGTTGGCTTTGGTTCGCTAATAGCTGACTGTGTGTGTGTGTGTCGGACTCGGGAGCACTATTATGCTGTGGCTTCTGATACTGATACTCCATGTTGCTGTGCATGACTAATTGTGGTAATTCTTTATATTTGTTTTTTCTTTGTTTTCCAGAGGGACGTGTCGAGGTCTCCCGTGAAGGTAAATATTTGTCGACGCTGTCCGGAGCGAAGGTACTTGGAGAGTTGGCAATTCTGTACAACTGCCAGCGTACGGCCACTATTACGGCCATTACCGAGTGCAAACTATGGGCCATAGAGCGACAATGTTTCCAGACGATAATGATGCGCACTGGCCTGATCCGTCAAGCCGAATACACGGACTTCCTCAAGAGGTAAGTTCTACATATTATATTTGCAGATGCCCTTCGTCGAAAAAATCTGCATGTAAGCAGCGAGATGGACCGACTTGTGTCATGTTACCCAATGTAAATTAGCAAACGTTTGCTTCTACGTGTTTGTACCTAATTGACCATCAGACGAGTAATTGTATTCGCCAAACTCTCCGACTTATGCAAAGTTTGTTTTTTTTGCCAGGCCTCTACAATTTGGTGCGATTTTATGCTTTGCACATATTTGCGGTTCTGCGGTTGATGTATAAGTATCCGCAACACTTACCGACGACCTGCCTCACTGGCCAACCGATTTCCATTGCAACATTGAAACTTTGTCAATATTGTTTAGCATTGCGGTTAATTTCACCCATAACTTCCGTTTTTTATAGCGGCTATTACCCCATACAACAATTTAATTTTATGCGGGCGTATGCTTTTCGTGTAAAAAAGATGTTGCTACATCAAACGAAAAGGAAAGTTGCGTTCGTGCATAAGCTCCCCACGTTTAGGGGGAGGCCGAGCGTCTAGAGTTACGAGCCAAACGCTGGAACAGTGCTTGGTTACATTCATTGCACGTCCGATGCCACACTTCGAGAAGCTTAGATTGAAAAGTAAAAGTAAATAGACGGCCGCTGTAGCACGGATTCTTCGGTTTCAAACAGAAATATGAAATTAGATCTCGGCTAGGAGTGGGTTAGTGACCACTGTGTGGTAATCATGTTTTTGTTATTCTCTGATCCATGTGCAAATTAGAGGTATTGCAAGTTCGAAGAACTATCAGGTGGGTTGTATATCCATTTCAGCACACGATCACGTTTTGCATGTGAAAAGTAATATTTGAAATGATTACATGGTGTCTTTAGTCGAGCGTATATTTGTTGCGAAGTTATCGAATACTTAAGAAGTAAAAGATGTTTCACAGCACAGGTATCTACGGCCAGGAAAATATATTCATATTTTTTAGAGAAAGAAGAAAAACGCAAAGAAAGACAAACGTGTTTATATTTAGTTTGTTTATTCGGGTTTCATCGATTTGTCTGTTTTACTTATACAAAAAATTGAGACTTTTTTGGATTTCAAAAGGCTAAAAAATTCGGGCGAATTTTTAGTTTCCACATTGGTCTTGCGTTTACAATTTTTTTTTCGCTGCACCTTTCTAGTCCTGACTTACAATCAATCATAATGCCTTTGATGAAAAAATAGGTACAAAAGTATTGGAAATGGGCATAATAAGGGTGTTTTTTAAGAGTTTTTCAGGTTGGAAGCACTGATTAGTAATGCCGATATCCGTCAAAGTAAAAATTTTCAGTATACTCTTCCATTTATTCATGGAAAGACTTATAAACGAGCAACGATTGCAAATTATTAAAATTTATTATCAAAATTCGTGCTCTATGAAAAATGTGCACCGTTTGTTACGACCATATCATGGTCGTCATAATCGACCTGGTGAATCAACAATTCGTGCTGTTATCACCAAATTTACTTTGTTGGACCATCAACTCGCCTAGCTTTTTTCTCACAACCATTCATGTGTGCGTGTGTTCGTCTTTGCGCGATGGCGGGACCTCCTGTTTTATGGCGAATCCGAACGGCTAAGTTGATATAAGCTTTTCATGACAATTGATACTAGTCGGATGATTTCTCAGATCATTACGAAAGGAGGGCCAGTGAAAAATCATTTAGGTGTTGCTACGGCTGGGAATCGAACGCAGACCATCGCACTAAACATCGCGCCACTGAGCCCTCGATGCATCCCGAAAAAAACACAGTTTTGTGTGGTCATCGGTCCATTTTTCTTCAAAGTCGACCGTGGCAGAAACGTTACGTCAACGGCGAACGATATCGAGCCGTGAAACGCCCTTTTTTTTGCCCCAGTTGGCTAAGTTGAACTTGGTTGACATGAGGTTTCATCAAGACGGAAATGTTGAAGGATGAATTTGGCGAGCAGCTTATCTCTCGAAATGGCCCTGTGAGTTGTCCGCCAAGATCATGCGATTTAACTCCCCTTGATTATTTCTTGTGGGGTTATGTAAAGTCGTTAGTCTATGTGGACAAGCCGAACACGATTGAAGCCTTACAGGATAACATAACCCGCGTAATTCGTGTAATACAAGCCGAAATGCTCGAAAAAGTGACGCAAAATTGGACATTCCGAATGGACCATTTGAAACGGAACCGCGGACAACATTTACAAGAAGTTGTCTATAAAACGTAAATGGCAAAGGCTTATTTTGAATATTTGATGCGATTTTAAGTGTTTTATTCGATTTAAAAAAAAACTACGCTTAAAAAATCTCCCTCTTCTATAATATTGATTTTGTTATATTTCTATCTAACTTTTATGTTTATTGGTTCTGCTCAATACCAATATCTAAATTTCGTACATACATAGTTTTTTTTTTGCAAAAAGCCCACTTTTTGGAGGCTTCTTCATAAAAAAACAATTTGCAGCCTAATTTTAAAGCATTCGAAAAAACGTTTGGTACAAAATAGAATCATTGGTAATAACATCATGAATATTTCGCTCATAGACCATTTTAGCCAACGCCCACTTTTCGGAGACGGTTTAACTTAACAAAACAATATGTATTCCCTACCCCATAGCATATACAATAGAAAAACGTCGCTTTATGTCGAACCATAAAAGACTTTGATTTACTGTGTGCTAGCAACTCCATACGAAACAGTTCTCTTTACAAAGCAATTTACAACGAGCTTTAGAATTAAATAAAAAGGTACATACAACAAGAAGTATAATTCATATTTTCTTTTGAAACAGGGGAACTCTCAAAATCCCGATTCCGAAATACACTCCATGGTGTATCCGAAGAAGATCCGTTCTAAATCTTCTTTACGACCCATTATCGAAAAATACTTATAAAGTTTTCATACCGAAAATGTAACTGAGCTTAGTTTCCTATTCCAAAACTTAATTCAAAATATTTGATTGTTTTATTAAAAGGTATCTAAAATATTGACAATCTCACTTAAGAGCACAAATCATAAGTGTGGGTATGTGCGCAATTGCGCATATCTCTGAAAAAGGGATAACTCGACTTTTCGCACAATGATTTTAAACGGGCGGATAATGTAAGTTAATGTTATACTGCTTCAATTTGTACCTTACCTCGGTTTTTATAATAGAAAGTTCTTAACCAACATATCCTTTCTATTACATATGCAAATAATAAGTCTTCAATGACATAAAACCTGTATTATCAAAGCAACACTTACTAACACTTTAATTACCGCGTGTGATGCAATTACTGCCTTAAAAAAGATAAAAACGTTACTAAGTTGAGTTTTTTCAGACCTTGACCGAAAATGTTCAACTGGTCATTAATCTTTAATTTCGTCGTACAAAATTATTCAGTCAATAGACTTGGCATGTGATTTTTCCCAACAAAGTCGTTCCATTGTAGTAAAGTCATCTTAACGACTTTGGAAGAAGTGCCTTTTACATCAAACATAAATTTATTTGAAATTCTCACGAGATATTTGGACATACGAAGTACATACTATCATAAATAAATTAAACGTTAAGTAAGTAGTAAGTACACGGTACTTCAAGCCAGCCTTAAAGATTACAAATCATATAAACAAATCGGGGAAAAGAGAATCGTACAGGCCCAGCCTTGAATGCGTCTTTATTTCTACTTGAACAAGACTGGAATCTACAAATAATTACCGCTTCTGAACGACTTCGTTGAGATAAGTTTTTGAGATCAATGAAAAAAAACAAAAGCAACAATTTGTGTTGTAAGGAATCAATCATACACTATGTAAGGTGCACCAAATCCGACTTGGCACAATTAAAATTAAAACATTTACGAAAATTTAATTGTTTTATAGCCTTCAGCTAGTAGCAAATGGAGACACCGTTGAATTCAGTTTCGGTGGGAAACATTCCAGCGACGGCCATTTTTGCGTTGTAACAAGCTATTGATTTGTTCTGAATTAAAAAAAATATTTGACATTTACGCCCCAAACAGGCCCTCCAATAGGTCCTGAACCCAAGCTTCTTCCTTCATTTGTGCGATTGAAGTTGTTATTTTTTTCCACAAAGAAGAGAACGTCCTGTTTAACGCCGAATCCGAACGACAAGTTTGAAAAGCTTCTCATGATAGTTTATCCTTGGATGTTTGTCAGACTTTCGCAAGAGGTGTATTAGTGAACAAATCTTAGTTGTTGTCACTTTCGGTATTTGAAGCAGAGACACTTAGTAGTCCAACGCTGGGCCACTTCACTCTCAAGAATGAAGGTTGTCTAAATTATTACTGACTGACTTTGTCTTTGACCAAAAAGTCCGTCATCTGCCAATATTTTCCTGGTCACTGTTTTGATGAAAGCATTCTTTGTGACTTCTATTTATTAGTTAGGGATTTGATGGTATTAAGTATCTTCTACATTAAGTTAACGTGCCACAACATAGGTTAAGGATTTTTTGTTTCTTCGACCACATGTTTGAATTGTTTATTAAACCATTGTATAGAAATCGGTCTGTTCAGGACAATGACATATGCCTCTGTTACTGCCTGCTTGAAGTTATCTCTTTACCTGAAAAGCAAATTCAATACAACAATATGATCCGTCAAAGCATCGGTGTTGATAACATATTAATCGCTGTTATTGACTGCAAATCATAACAAAATTCTATAATCTCCACAAAAATTCGTTTCTACATTTTAATCATAAAGTGTTGGCTCTTCAACTTTTTGTGTGCATTAAAAATGATTGATTCCGATATTTTGTTTCAAACCAGCTTTTTGGATCATTTTTATAAAAGTAGGGACGGAATCGGTAACCGAACAATTTTCACAACGGATAAAAAACCTTGTCATGTATTTTTTTAATGGCTCATTTCAATTCTGTTGTTTGCCAAAGATATCCACTGGAATTTTTTTTTATAAAAACTCAAAATTAACAACGAAAAACTTCATTAATTTCATTCTCACAGCTAGGAATTGTTTAGTACTATCAGGTGTATGCTATAGATCAATACGACTTAATTTTACTAATATATTATCGTTTCTAATGGATATGGGCAAAGAAAAATAGCACCATCCAATTCGTATTCTACAATCACACTATATTTTCTCAAGAACCTCTTCAGAATTCTTGTAATAACACTAGAAATCGTGATAAACGCCTACATCCTCTGCTCCGCTTATAAAACATACTTCAGTTATCCACACCATCTGTATCCATTTGAGTCTTATAATGTCCACGCTTGAACAAAGCAGCCTTGTCAAGAGATCAAAGGAATGAAAATTCCATGAGAGGAAGTTGTCCCCCCATATTATTATTCATTCATGCATCTACTTAACAGCACTGGGTCCCAGAGTTCTGATGTCGGTTAGTTCAATCATAACGCGGCGAAATGAAAAAAGTGATTCACTTGAAATTCACACAGAGCTGACACATTATGACGTCTAACGATCTCATGTTGATAGATTCATATTTTGATTGCGTCCAAGCTGAATTTCACTAACGCAAAGGTATTAAGCGGTTAGTTGAATTATCTTAAACCCACAACAGGCTATTAGAAAGCTCGCCCAAGCGGTTTATTATCTTAAACTGTAATTAGCAGAGATGACTATGAGGGCAACGAACGAATGTGGATCGATCACTAGCTGTCGTGGTCGATGATCGTTGGCTGCCGCCGCCTTTATACGTACAAAGATGAGGTGTACTACTTCAAATGAAAACAATTCGCATCCATGCCATGCCATACGCGTTTGGCAATTGCAATTTCGCACACTAGGTGCAACTTTGGAAAACAGTGAAATCATTCCATAACAAGAAGGTGCTAGCGCACTCTCTACCCGATTGAATAAAATTCATACACGAGTGCTCATCCAAATTCATTTTTAAAAAATTCGCCTTATCTTGTGCGGCGAAGCGTACTGCATGTGTGAGGGCATTAAGACTCAGCTCGAAATTATTAGGCAATTTCATGTGCAAATGTAACCAGTAATCAATCGACTCAGTCTATTGCTGTAACTGAGTGCTTGCAACAAATCAACTTTCACTATGGCCGAGTGCAAGCTAATGACCGATTGGTCTCAATGCGCCCGAAGTATTCAGGATAGACAGAAGACAAGCCGAACGGCTAATTGCGCGGATGTTGAGTTTATCAATGCCAATCTCGCATTAATTCGAATTCAATACTACAAGATCCACATGAATATGTTGATCTTATGGGGAACCGTGAATTGAGTAACACTCGTACACGTTGATGACGGCGAATGTCACTGGAATTCAAGGTGCAAAACTTTCTTCTGTGACTTTAGGTACATGTACAGTGTCGGTGTTTTTTTTTTTTTAAAGTTCGATGCCTCTACACGGAAATGCAAAAAATAAATAAAAATATCTAATGATCACGTTTTTCCAGTGTGCCCATCTTTAAGAATCTGCAGGAAGACACTCTCATCAAAATATCAGACGTACTGGATGAGACGTACTACCAACAGGGCGATTACATCGTGCGCCAAGGAGCCCGAGGCGACACTTTCTTCATTATATCGAAGGGTCAAGTGCGGGTAACCATCAAGCAGCAAGACGCCCAGGAAGAGAAATTCATTCGCACCTTAGGCAAGGGCGACTTCTTTGGCGAAAAGGCGCTGCAAGGGTAAGAACTCGCGCACATGACTGCTATGGTGAAACCGAAGATGGTAATTTTAATAATATTTGCTTGCATTTTTTTTTAAAGAGATGATCTTCGTACCGCAAACATCATTTGTGATTCGCCAGATGGTGTCACTTGTTTGGTGATCGACAGGGAGACGTTCAACCAACTTATATCGAATCTGGACGAGATACGACATCGATACGATGATGAGGGAACACTCGAGAGGAAAAAGTGAGTACATGTTCCGTTAGCACATTGTTGCGATAGGTTTAGGCACATTATTGGCGAGGCGATAATTTCGCATATTCGAATGGTTGGATTGTTTGGTTTGTTGTAGTGATGTTTGCCATTTGAACTTTCACGAAAAGCGTGACGTTCTGTTAGTCAAGGTTCGCGAATTAACAATTTACTTGTACTTTCTATAGCAGGAGCTGAATGGCTTAGTTTGTTAGCTCATTAATTCGGTACTCTATGGGCGATATGAGTATTTGATATGGAAAGTTATGGCAAGCTTTTTTTTAATTTTATTTTTAGCAATTTTTTTGGAACCGGTATCGTACTTGTTTCGACAACTTGACATTGTAGTTGGTAGATCTTAATGTGAAAATTTTTACAGTTGCAGTCATAACATTTGGCTGTGTAAATTTTACAATAAGCTCTCACCTTAATCGAGTATACTTTATTATCTTCAGACATATATTTTCGTAAGACATAGAGTTCTTGCATTTCTGTGCTGTATTGCAGTACCAAATTAGGTTTTGTTTGACTGTTGTAGACTCTCAGTCTGGCATCAATTACAAATGTTAACTTTATTTTATCAATTCTTAAAGAACATAGTTATATAGGGTTATATATGGAATAGTTTAATTTTTATTTAAATTAATTATATTAAAAGATTTTGATAAATAGTACTAAAAAATGGTTATTACAAAAATAACGATAAATTAAATATTCATATTAATTTAATAAAAGATACAAAAAAAAAGTGGAAGTAGACACATGTACTTCATAAGAACTTTTGTCAAAGAGACAAAATTATAGAACAGAGGATAAACGAAGGATCTACTACTACTTTTTGGACAAGCCAGACCGGATCAGCGTTCGGACCTGTATAGATGAAATAAAAAAGTATTTTAAACAATGTTGTCAGAAATTAAAAAAAAGGTTTTTCTTATGTACTCGCGTTGCCATACCAATGTTTTTTTTACAAAAAAACTTCAGAGTAGATCAAGAGTGTGGAGATGTATTCTATTAATATATTTGATCCACACGAGCTTTCTCACAACCATTCATGTGTGCGTGTGTACTTAAGGACAATGGTGGGACCTCTGCTTTTATGCCGACTCCGAACGGCTGACAACTGACACTACTCGGATGATTTGTCAGAACATCACGCGAGGAGGGCCAGTGAAAAATAGGTGTTGCCACGGCTGGGTATCGAACCCAGGCTTTTGCGCGGCATTTCATCGCACTAACCATCGCGCCACTTAGCACATGGCAAGCATTGACATTGACAACCATCATTAGAATACATTATGGAACATTGAAATCGAGACAGTGGAGGATGACCCAAACGATGGTTAGGGTAAGTCTTACAAAAGACTAGTTACAGATTGGAACACACAAAGAAGACACACATCATTGAATCTAATTCAGAGAAATAAATCATGATCATTGAAAAACTAAAAGTATTTCCTGCGAAAGTTTTAACACCAATTTGCAAATGATTTATTTTATAAAAGATAGATGGAAATATTTATATCGTATAAGAATATTTTTACATAATTTTTTTATTGCATTTGTTGATGACTTTAATTATTCAACTGAAATATTATTTCTAATAATTCAATGAATTTCTAAAGAAAAAAGAATAAACTTGAAGGAAAATAAGAAAAAAAACTTACAATATAAGAAAACATTTAATAAAAAGCCACAAAAAGTAAAAGAAAATTTCTAGTAATGGTTTTCAATGGTAGCTATAACTATGTTCAAATGAATAAACGCCTACCGGCTTTGTACGAAAAGAAAGATTATCAGGTTTAACGGCTTTGCTGATACATACAAACGTTTATACATCACCACTCAGGGGGAGTGGTTTCGAAAAGTAGTAGCTGTATTGGCATAATTTAAAATCGTTCCAAAAAAATAAAACATATAAGTCCAATAGCAATGATCTAGGTGTGCAATTCTGATCATCAACAGTGCCATGTCTTGATAGCGATCATCTTCAACTACTACTGCCTGACTCCAGGTTCCAAAATTTAGAGTATTAACTTACAGAGAACTGCATTTTTGTTCATTACTGCAGATTTTGTTCTCTTCATAAACATCATTATAACGTAGGTATCACCAGATTCCGCAGCCATTTTATTTTGGCTGCAGGAAAATCTCGATTTGACAAAACATGAATTTTTGAAAATAAGAAGAATTATTTCAACATTTTATTCATGTTTTGTGCGAAATGTTCTACTTATTGATTCTGGAAATGATTCAGAGGTGCGCAGAGATGATGCTTTGTAGTCTTTGAACGATGATTACATGAAAACTTTACTAAATTCGGCCTTCATGTCGACTGCACAAATTCTGCGTGTGAAGGTGTTCAATAACACATAAGGAAAGCAGTTCGATTGTACCTGCGCAGATTTTTGACGATCAGGAACACCCCCCAGTTGGCCTGAATTTTAAATTAATTTTTTATGAGCTGATTTTAAAACATTATTCTAACGATATTTTGTACGCACGAGATCACAGCTAAGGTATTCACCAAAATGACTCGTAGTCATAATTTCAATTCAATTTTAATTTTAGTTTCAATATTTGTATTTAAATAGGGATATTATTAAACTTAATTTCGTTCAATTTAGGCGAAAACCCTTATTTATAATGCGCATACCAATCCTCGGTATGGGTCGTAACTTGTGATTAGACGATTATCCGATTTTAAAATATTGCTAGGTCTTTCAATAAAAAGTGAGTGAATGGCAATTTCGTTGTCAAATAAAAATTCGACATTATTGTCAGTCCCCAATCTGTAATTCACTCTATTGCATGATCTGAAAATCAAAACATAGGTGTAGTTATTGAAAGGTTATAGATTTTATTTCATTAAGGTAGACGGAAGGCCACTTGTTAAACCTGTTGTTAAAAACCGAGTGACACTGGCGTACTTCAGCTAGTCACCATTACTTCCACAATTTCTAAATTACAGTTTTGGAAGTTCACATGGAACTCTATTGTATAATATATATATGTTGCATATCATTGAGTTTTATTGAGCTTGTGAATCCGTCCTGAGCTTAGAGATCAGCTCATTCTTACGTTCTTAAGGTGGGTGAATTGTGGAAAACCTTTACCTTTTTTTATATATATACCTAGGATAAAATGTGTATATTCTGCTCTAATAACACTTAGTTTTATCTTACCACTAAATTGCAAACCAGACGAACTTAAATGTTGAGTAAGTTTAACTAAATACTCTCGTCACTTGGTGAACATAACATTTTTTTCTTACACATGCTTATTTCCTTTAGGATCAACGAACAATTCCGTGATGTTAACCTTTCTGATCTTCGAGTGCTTGCCACATTGGGAGTTGGCGGTTTCGGCCGAGTTGAGTTGGTGCAAATTCATGCCGATCAATCACGATCATTTGCTCTCAAACAGATGAAGAAATCGCAAATTGTAGAGACTCGCCAGCAACAGCATATCATGTCCGAAAAGGAAATCATGGGCGAAGCCAATTGTCAGTTTATAGTGAAATTATACAAAACATTTAAGGATAGGAAGTATCTTTACATGCTCATGGAGAGCTGCTTGGGCGGCGAATTGTGGACGATCCTTCGAGATAAAGGTAATTTTGATGACTCGACCACAAGATTCTACACTGCGTGTGTAGTCCAAGCTTTTGATTATCTACATTCGCGGAATATAATCTATCGGGACCTGAAACCGGAGAATCTATTGCTGGATGAGAGGGGCTATGTTAAGCTAGTCGATTTCGGTTTCGCGAAGAAATTACAAACCGGAAGAAAGACATGGACCTTCTGCGGCACTCCGGAATATGTTGCCCCAGAGGTTATTTTGAATCGAGGCCATGACATTAGTGCGGACTACTGGTCATTGGGTGTACTGATGTTTGAACTTCTGACAGGTAGGCCGCTTATAATATTATACCATTTCGATATGTATTCAAATTGTCTTGTAATTTTATAGGTACCCCGCCGTTCACTGGATCAGATCCCATGCGCACTTACAACATAATTCTAAAGGGAATCGATGCAATCGAGTTCCCCCGCAATATCACTCGCAATGCCAGTAATCTTATTAAGAAGTTATGCCGTGACAATCCTGCCGAGCGTCTGGGCTACCAGAGAGGTGGAATCAGTGAAATCCAAAAACACAAGTAAGTTTACAGAAATATAACAGTGTAACAGAACTACAGGATCTAACAAAATGATCTTCATAGGTGGTTCGACGGTTTTTATTGGGAGGGACTACTTAATCGCAGCTTGGAACCACCAATCTTACCAACTGTAAAGAGTGTCACAGATACTACAAACTTTGACGATTACCCACCGGATCCAGACGGTCCTCCGCCAGATGACGCAACTGGCTGGGACCACGAGTTCTAAAAATTTCACGCCCATACGTTTCTTGCTGAAAATCATTTTAAGAATCTGTAAATTTTATATAAGAAGGTAGCTTTCTGACTGCTCATTCTGGTGTCCTTAGAAGGCCTTCAATCATCCGATCAGACGAACGCCAGAAATAACTTTTGTCTTCCTAACATAGTCAATACCGGGCCGCGCAGAGAAAGTGTAAATATATAATCAAAACAAAAATCGAATACTATGGCATATATGTATGTTTTATTTTATGTACGCGGTGTTTTGAATGTATCCCTTGAAACAGAAAAATAAATTAAATTTGTGACGTGATTTACTGCACGCAAAACGCCATGCAATAACGCTAGACTAACTTTCACTTATTCAAGTACCCAAAACCGAACCCATTTCTTGCTAGAATATTATAGAAACTTATTTTACTGTGTCGTTGTTAAATATGAATTTATTATATTTTATAAATTGCTACTTTTACTATGTTTATAAAAGAAAAAAATTGTTATTCGAAAATATATCATATACCTTTTTTTTGTAAAATTTAAATTTTATTTAAGCATATTGTGAATAAATGTACGTGTAGATTTTTTTTGTTAAACGAGGTCTATGTCTGTTTTTTTTTGTAGAATAAGAATTTTTGAATAATTGGGATGTATTTGCTAGATGAAAGAAAATTGAATCTAATGTAAAACATCTGAATAGTTAATGCATTTATCCAACTTACCAGTAGTGGGCGGGGATTCCCACCACTACATCTAATATTGTTCCTATATCTCCTTTTCTTTCTTTTCACTTTAAATGTACACAATATTTCAAAACCCTATTAAGGTATAAAACACGTTAAAGGCATTCAAAATCATTTGAGCGCAAATTAAAAACAAGAAGGAGGGATTAGCTGACTGACATCTTTCTAAGCCTAAGCCCAACCAAATGATACAAAAAAAAAATACAAATTTTTGGCGCAGTGCTACTACTATTTTCTTGTATTTGTGGAACTACCTAATTCGAAAGTTAATGTCAGAATCGTTTAAATTTGCTCTAATTCATTCGATATCAAATGTGTTTGCAAGTAAGAGGTCAATAAATTTGTCTGCATCAAAAATGTGAGTAGATATTTATTCATTGTATTAAAATAATTTAATCAACCATAACCTTTACTTTTTATGAATAGGCAATCGAAAAAAATTGCAAGCACCAAGCCATCACAATTTGAAATGCTGCTCAATTATATGATCGGGACTTATTTAAAAAGCCGAGAAGCGAGATAAAAATCTCATCAAATGTCGAAAAATCTTGCCCTCTTAAAAAAGACGATAGTTTTTAACAATACTGAAATCAAAATATTACCTACATTTGATTAAAACCACGTGCGAATAGAACACTGTGGTAGGGCGCCTGGAGTCCGGAAAACCGAATTCGGGATTTCATCGAAATTGTTATACTTATGTCGCCTAAAACTTGGGATACAAATAAATGTTTGGTTTGAATGAAGATCATATGAATTTGATTTTGACAAGGATATGAGCTATCACACGATTTTTTCAATCTCTTGCTGGGGAAGATTTTTGTTTTTGAAATTCAATTTTTGTTTTTATTTACCTTAGAACTAACTCAAGGCTAGACAAAAATTAATAAAAACCAGCCTAATAATCAACCACTTTGCTAAGTTGCTGGCCCAATGCGGGCGCTCTAAATTAAACAATAACAACTTAAATCTACTGGGTTTCGTCCTACTATCTAATGTGGTAATTTCTATGTACATCCTATGTTATTAGCACCAAGAAACGTTTTATAAAAAACTCGGTATATTATTAAGTATTTTATTAAAACTTACACACTAATTAAAACTACCTGAAATAACTTAACAACTAGAACAGCCACATCAGCTTTTTTTCTATTTCATTATACCCTATCCCGTAGGGGTAAATGAGTTTTGACATTAGGTTTGCAACAAAGAGAAATAATTTCGATACATATAGTTCTAAGCACATTGATCGAATCAGAATCGCTAGCTCAGTCGGTGTAACCATGTCTGTCTGTCTGTCTGTCACTGATTTTTGGGACTTAAATTTCGAGCTAGAGTTTTGAAATTTGGTGTATTTTTAAATCCACCCACTGCCACGCCTACTTTTAAAAAAAACGGTCTTTTTGGCAATTTTTTGAGAAAGTTTGTGAACAAAACACTGAGATAATCCTAATATCTATATTTCGTGTATGAAAAACGTTTTTCGGTCAAATTTTAAAATATATTCGAAAACACTTTTGATACAAAATCATTGGCTATGATAATATCAACATCTCGTCCATATGTTATTTTAACCACCGTTTTTTACCGCTCTGGATAATATGCAATTTTCAGCACGTTTTTGAACAGCTTAACGTAAATGTCGCAGTACAATGTTGGATATACCATTGACTCTTGCTGACTTTTTTTTTTTTGGAATCGAAGATGATCTGGATGATCTTGCTGGGGGAAGGTACTGCATAGCCCATATGTAGTCACTTAACTCACTATCATAATCAAATGTGAGCAGCTACAAGGATATCCAGACAATTTCGGTATCATTGGGCGCTTTATAAAATTATTTAAAAAAGTCGTTTGGGTTATAGTTAAAGAGGACAAAACAAAGTCAGCCATATCGACGTATCCATTCAGACAAACTTCCGAAACAAAACTCAGTTCAAACCGGAGCTTAGTTTACGTTCGAGGTTTTTCTTGCGAAACAAATTAAATAAAGCTTACAACTTTCTGACGAGCTTAGCGGCTCATTCCAATGAAATCCACATTTTGCCGATATTAATTTCAAGGCTGAAAAATGATAGGGTGTTTAAAAATGCAGATTGTATCCTTCCCATATGTTTTTTTTTTTTTGACAAATTAGGAATTTGAAATTTATATTGTCCTTATTATTCGATTGAGGAAAAGTAAAAGTTTAAAAAAAGCAACCGCAATTTTATTTTTAAATAACAATCAAAAAATTATTTATTAAAATAATAAACTAAGCGACACAGCTCAACTTAATTTTGTAAGTTTTTATCAATCTTCACAGGCGGTTCTAAAGCAGACGGAGGATTATCTTTTCTCCCTTTCAATATACCTTACGATTGCGTGCGTCTTCCAAGTCGTCGCTATTCGTTTGCCTTTAATTAAAGATTCATATCACCTTTAATTACCTCTTTTATTATTTTAGTTTTGTTCAAAACTTTCACCTGTCGAGGGATCTTTTTTTGTGTGTGTAATGCTCGTTTGAGATCAACTGCAATTCCTGATATTTTTAAAGTAGTAGCTTTTACTTTAAAGCTTTTAGCGTATGGAGCAGAGATAAACTAGTAACCAGTAGTTCATCTCTGATACGGAGGCTATCAGCACCAAAACGGAAATGATTACTACAATGGCATCAAGTTCTATTGCAGAAGTGAAAAAAATGTCGTGTCCAAAACATATTCATTTCAAAATGAGCGAATTAAAACGGTGAGAAGCTAAACAATATTTAAAGTTAAAGAATTCCAGGAGTGATTGGTGTGGTGGACGGAACACACATTCAAATGAAAATACCGAAAACAAATGAGCTCTTAGATTTCAATAGAAAATTAAAGCACAGTATTAATGCAATGGTATTAATAAAATTTTTTTTATTCTTTCAAACAATAATTAAAATGTTTTTATAAATTAATGATATGTGACCGTGATTATATTCATACGGGCAAACGACAAAGTATGACGCACGGTTTTCCAAAAAGGAAAAAATCGTCGCAAAAATACAAAATCTAATGTTTTATTGTTTATTTTATTTCTAATAAAAATATAAAGAGAGCTTCGAAAACAGCAAACAAAATAATTTTCTGATAACTAGTTAGATTTGTAGAGCTTTTTAATTTTTTTCTAGAGAATTAAAAAAAAACAAATTCCTTATTTTCTTTTTTGCAATTATGCTGTTTTATGAAAAATCTTATTTTTTTAAATTACCTGGTTGTTTAATTAATAAGTAAATTTAAATTTGAAATTTAAAAAATAATAAAATACTTTTTTTTAAATTTTAATAAATGAAACCAAAGAACGCAATTTTTAACGGTTTATGGGGTTTGAATAGAGCTACAAAAAAAATCCTACCAGTTCGTGTCATAAATCGAATAGGGTATTTGACACCAACTGTTTGTTGAGCCAAATTCAAAACCCGTTGCAGCGCAAGATATATTGAGAGATATTGTAATTTGTAAAAAAATACATTTTCCCATTGCTTTGTTTGTTTTAAAAGCAACCCTTGGGATATTTGAATCACTGCAATTGTTTAAAGAGCGTACGATTTTTTGCGTATAACAATTGGAATTATTATCTTTATGGATACAAATATGTAAGGATACAAATCCGCCCACTTTGTTGTTTGTTTTATTAAACATTTTTATTTTTTTTAATCGGTGCACTTTCTTGTCCCTTTAAAATTTGGTGGACCGTACAGCAAAGAGGACAATTAACAGCCTAGAATACCGAGAGATACAAGCACTACCAACAAAACTAAATTTGTTAAGCAATGGATGCAATAGATCTTCGCAAAGCGCATACAAATAATAAACAAAGAATAGTTTCAGAAGATGGTGAGGTTGTATCTAATACGAACATGTTTTTTTCATCACTAGTTCCACTTCGTCTAAAAGGTGTTTTAATCGAATCTTTGAAGGATCCAAGGGCGACATCTGTTCACTTTTGCAGACCGATCCTGTTTAAATACGCAAAGGAGTCTATGATATTATTCAGACAACTGTCAGCAGTATAAGGAACCAAATAAAAAATCTTGCGCCAACTGCAACTTCTCTTAACGGAGGAAAAAATGTGATGGTTCGACATGAATATTTCCTGACTATGATAGACGGAAAAGTATTGAATGAACTAACTAGCACAAAATCCACATTATCATGTCCAATTTGCAAAAAAACACAAAACAATTTTCGAAAAGAAGCAGCCGATTTAGCTGTAGCAGATGAGAGAAGTAAAAAGTTTGAAATTTCGCCTATACACTCTTGACTAAGATGTGTATGGAGTTCGTACTAAAACTATCATATGGACTTTACCAAGAAGACGAGACCACCGACAAGAAGGAAGCCGAAAAAAGAAGAACTGGACGTACAAAAAAGAATTAAGAGAGCAATTTGGATTAACGATGAAAACACTTCACGAAGATTTTTTGAAAATCCAGGAGTTATATCATCTATAACCCGTGCAAGTGATTTTAAATGCACTCATCATCTATGGCATCTATAAATGTTGATAAACTAAACGAGTATACTAAAAGCACTTTGGATTTTATAAAATCCAAATACAGTCACAAACTCATGACCCCAACACTTCACAAGATTCTGGATCATGGTGGAGAACTTATAAGCCATCAAATTTTACCAATAGGGGGACTTTCAAAAGAGACTACATTGGATATCAATACTCAAACACATGCAATGTTTCACTGAAACGACAAAACGAAGATTTATTTAATATGGTATCCATATCATCAGATCCACTTGTTTCATCTTTAAGACACGTTAGATCCCAAAAAGAGCTGAAAAAAGCTACTGCCAAGACCTAAAAAGTCTGTTAAATATTAAAAATGATGATGATGGCACTGAATTTTTTCTGAAAATTAAAATTTATAATTATTGTTGAAGAAGTTGTTTTATGTATTTTTAATTTATATATATATTTTTTTTCTTATACTTGTTTTAATTGTTTGTTCCGTTTACTTTTTTTCTATGCTCTTTCACATAAAATATGTCGCTCCGAAAATGTATAAAATGTTTTTATTTGTCATTCTACCGATTCTGGATGTGCACCCATTCTTTCAAAATCTCGAATTGTTTTGTTTTAAGAGTCCCTGTTAATTTAAATATTGAAACATACAATTTAAGGTACTTGTAAATCGTTTGGTCAATGCATTTTTTGTAGAAACAAAATTTCCGTAATCGATTGCTTTTGACATAAGCAAACGTGTAACCAGGTAGGTAATCGCTCTCGGATCTACTTCTCGAAAGTGGTAGAATTTTATTCCGCATACAGAATACCAAAAATTCGTTTTTGGAAAATTTTACTTTCGGAACGAAATACAGAGTAGGAAGGAATCGATCACCTAAAACGCAATCACTTGATAAATATACTCCGATTATCACGAACACATTGGTTTTGGTAATTATTATCAACTAATGTGTTGGGTATAGTGATTGGAAATTTGTATCTAT